>VZSV01000013.1:12393594-12471855 GCA_013398735.1 Nothocercus julius | reverse complement strand
CCCCCCTCCCAGTAGACTTTACCCTGCTTTGGAACTGACATAAACTCTTTCCGCCTCATAATCATTCGGCCCCCTACTACTGAAATCAGCCTTCCATTTTCTCTTTTGTGCAAATGCCCCTTCACCAAATTACACTTTCGCAGTACAGCCAATGACTACAGAAAATGTCTGCAACTACTAATTATAGGGAAAAAAAAAAAAAAAAAGCCAACAAAGAACTCCATATGGCAAAGGAATATGTGCAAAAGAATGAGAGAATACCAGAGCCAAGACTATCACATGTAATCTAATGTAGTAAGGGGAATAGTAAGGTGGGTGCCTGTATAGGAGGAGAAATAACTATGCTCCATTAGGTGATCCAAATTTCTTTTCCTTACATTTCTGGGCTTTGCTCGTTTTCTTTGTATGTAGCACTCTCAGATGAACCCTAAGAAAGTTTTTCTGCAGTAATTTCAGAGAGAAGCGACACATGGTTTACAAAGAATGCTCAGCCAGTTCAACACAAGGCCTTCAATGAGTGAATTTCAACTGACATTCAACTTAGTATTTCAGGAAAATTTAAGTGAAAGCAGATTAAAATATTTAAAGTTCATATAAATAATAATATTGGGAACACTTTTTCAGTTATCTACTTGATGAATAGTAAGAAGGAACATATTAAGCTGGAAGCTTAAATTTCATATGGGATAATACACAAGCAGATTTGGTTCAACCGAGGATCAGATATTGTAATAACCAAACAAAAATGGAAGTTGAGTGGTTTGTATGTGTTATCAGAACTCTCCAGGTGAATGGCAGTCTTAGTAAGAGGATATACTTTTTATATAAACCGTATAGTACTCTGATAAATATTTATTAGTAAACTTATCTAAAATTCTAATAAAATAAAACATACAAGGACAACATATATATGAAGTGCTTTAAGTTGCTTTTATTGTAGTTGTAAAAAACAGTTTATATTACGTTGGATATCACAAAATGCTTTAATCAAAAATGTCAGTCAAAGTCACGTAAGTAATAGATTCTGGCTCACTGCATGGAACTGGCCACAGTCTGCTGTGTGGACTCATCTACCAGAGCACATCTACTCGGAAAGTAAACCAAACTGTGGCTTTTACCCTACAGATATTTTTTTTAACAGAGGTTTTTTCTTATTGCAAAGTCTGTAATCTCAAACTTTGGATGCTTGCCAGGAATTGCATAGTATTTAAAACTAAATGAAAACTAAGCGCTACATCTCCAGAGGATGTCCCAAAATACCCCATGTTTTAAGAGATTTCGCTTTTTATATGTTTTTAGGCTTATGCATTTTTCTTTTAAAAATGTTAAATAATTAAGTTTACTGGCAAGAATATTAACCAAACTGTATTGTTTCAATATATATTGCAGAATATTCACAGAAAATGAGTTCTTAGTATTCTGCCCCAAACCTTTCTTGTTCCTACCAGGAGACAAATACATACTGCATAAATCTAATCATAGGAATTTCAATTTTCAATTAGAAAAGAGCCTGAACAAAACTCCAAGGATTAAAATGTAACATCTAGTCATATATTTTATCTTATGTCTATCTTTTTTTATAGATAACAAGCAGGACTGAAGTTCGTGGTGAAGTGACTTGCCAGACCAGTGGAAGAACAACAAAAGGAGTCCCAGATTCCCACTCAAGCACTGCCTACATTCAGTTGCATTCCCTGCTGGCTCCTATAAATTTTGCTTAATTTAGGGAAAACATGCATTGAATTTTCTCATTTAACTGATGTCAGATAACGTCCAATCAGGAATGTGGATCACTGAACAAGGACAAGCATGAGAAATGTGAATGGGGCAAAGAAGTCAGTTAAGTCAGTTTAGTTTTGATTAAGAATTCACACTCCTTAAATTCTAGCATTTATTTTACATGTTGCTATTACAGATCCCAGTAAATCTCTGCTCCTCTATTCTACCACAAGTAAGTGAGTTTGTTTGTCTAAAGATGTTTGCAGGGCAGTACCTCTTTAACAAACACTAGCGGCACCTGTGTTCGAGCCAGCCTATGCAGCTAAATGGACATAGCACCTTTCTGTTAATACTAGGAGAAATGCATTGTAATGCTCCAGTATTCCAGTTTTGGTAAGCACTTCACTGCTAGGAATTGTATACATTACTATTTACAAATTAGCTTACAATTATCACAGATTGGCTAATATAGAAACAAAAAAAATCTGTTCATCTCTCTTTCTGACAAGCTGTAGACAGAGAAAACAGGCAGTAAAATGCTGTAAAAATATAAAAACCTACTGAGTTGTACCAGTTATTCATCTAGCCCACTGAACCTATTTTGTCTCAGTGGCAAAAGGAGATGCCATTTAAGGACAGCATGTGAGCGTGGCCATTATAAGTCCATTCTTTTGTACTAACCCAGCATGCAAATAGTTGACATAGGGATTTTTAGAGGACACATCCCTGCCTGGTTCTTCTGATAACTCTTTACAGACCTGTGATTCATGATTTTTTCTGATTCTTTTCTGAATTTGCTGATACGGTCTGCCCTCACAACCTCTTGCATCAGAAAGTTCTGGCAGTTCATTATCCAGCTGGTAAAAAGGACTTTGTTTTAAATCAAACTCCTACTATTTTCACTGAATACTCTCTAATATTGTAGGATCTGGTGAACAAGAGTTCTGCATTTTCCATCACCTTCATGATGGAACTTCATTCATGATGGAACTTAGCCTCTCCAGGTTGAAGAGATGCTCCAGTTTCATCATACATATCAACCACATCTGCTTTTGCGTGTATTTTGTTTCAGCAGAGCATCATGAACCTCTTGTTCTGGGCAACTTCAAGTACTCACAATTAAAAACAAAAGTAAGCATCAGTTATAATGCTCACATTTCTCTCCCCCAGTAAGTATAAAGGAGAGCAAAATGCTCAAGTATATCAATCTGTTTTGAAAGGTATTCATGAAAACAATAGTATTTATACGGTAGGATTTGAAAAAAAGGTAAGTGGTCATGAAATTAAGGACTATACCTGAAAAGCATGGAAGTTAGAAAAGGACTGAAGTAGTAAGGTCACATAGAGCCCACCTTAAGAGCAGACTTCTTTTTTTTTTTTTTTTTTTTTTTTTTCTGCAGGCAATGGGGATTAAGGCACAAATGAAAACGAAATGTCTGATTTAACTTTTAGGGAGAGAAACCTTGCTGTCCCCTTCCCTAGAGTCCCTCATCATGCTACTTCCTGATGTTTTAGTTCCTGAGCATCCTCACAACATTGCTGTAATGGAACTTCTTGGGGCTTCTTGTATTTTAAAAGTCATTATGAAGCGTGCAGTAATCTGAATAGATATCATGAATATCATACATAATTATAACATCCACAGAAGGTACCTCCTCTTCTTTAAATTTAGGAACTAAAGAATCCTTAAACCAACCACAGCAAAGTATCTCACTTCGTTTTTCTCTTTTACACCTAAAGTTGTGGTGCCTCAAAGTATTTCCATATGAATATTTAGGATATACATATTAGTTATGCAAATGGCTCTGACTGCCACACTAAGTGAAGCCTGTGGAACAGAGTTTGCTTATATCTCAAAATCAGTGTCTCCAGGAAGGTGTGCAGCTGAGTCACAGAATCTTAGAATCATAGAATCAGAATGGTTGGAAAAGACCTTGAAGATGATCGAGTCCAACTGTAAACCCTTCAACATCACACAGAGAGTGGGCTTTTTCAGCTTTTTCTTGCTAGTCTCAGAAAAAATGTCTATTTGCATGTAATGTTTTAGAGGTTATGTCTAGAAAGCACTAGAAATCAGAGATCCAATTTCGTTGTTCAAGCTTTCAACTCTAGCTACAACTAAATGGGCTTGCCTGGTTCCCTCTTTGTCAGCCTTTTCTGCCCTTTAAAGACCTGATAAACCCATCCAGTTGAGCTTGACTGGCCCTTTGCCCTGAATGTCAAAGGAATAATCACACTTTAATTGCTTATTCTGCTTTTGGCTACTCTTGTGTCTTGCTAAAGTGCGCCTTGTTTTCTTTTGCTTTGCATTGTAATTCCCTGGCTTTCTGACCTTTGACTCTGACCTTCCTCTTGGCTTGCCCTTCAGCTTGGTGCATCTGTATGCGGTTTCCTGTCCTTTGGCTTGGTTTCTGATCCCAGCTCTTTGCCTAGATACTTGTCCATCTTCACTTTGTGCTGCCTGACCTTGCTAAAGATGGCTAATATACCCAGTGCCAGGTGAGGCCTGCCAAGATATTGATTGTTGGTCAAGATAATGAAAAAAAAAAAGTGTCTTATTTCCTGTGTTTCTTTCTGATATACTAGGAATATAACTATCCATTTTCAAACTGAGAAATTGAGATAGGATTTTTTGTTTGTTTCTGAGAGGATATTTCTTTCCTTTCTGGATGAAGCCGTATGTCTCACACTCAGCTCTCAAATTTGGAGTGTCCAATCTTTTTTTGACCCATATTTCTCTTAGAAATTTTCTAGATATCATACCTCAGCATCAAAATTTTGATAATCTTTTTATTCAAGCAAAGGCCTGTGTTAATATCTCAGCTTATAAGGACTAAGCCAGGACTAGATGTGCTGATGACTCTTTTCCTTCACTGAGGAAGAGCCGACTTAACCATAATTCCCAAATTGTGAAGCTGCTTTTTTGGTCAAAAATACTCAACTGTTTGTTCCAAAGTTTTAAGAAAACTGCTAGTATAAGAAACATGACCTGTTGTGTAATACGACTGTTTAAGTTTCTTCCATTGTCGCAGTGAGACAAAACAGGCTCAGGGGATCATATTCTACCATCATCTGTACATTGGCAACATCAGTGATTTTATATAATGGCAATCAAGAGAAATGTTGTAAATGCCATTTATGAACATAGAGTTTATATTCTTGTGTATAGTCCATATTCCCATTCAGGAATAGATTTGAGCTTGAGTGCTTTCCTGACAAGGGTAATTTCTAACTAAGGCCACTGTGCACATCATCTCTTTTTCAAGGGCAAGAGTGAAAGCTAAGAATATAAGTTCACTTTAATACTTCATCCTTATGTTTTCATAGTTTTGTGAAGAACCTAACCCCTCTCAGCTAGTCATCAGCCATGCATGGCTTAGAAGTGACCTTCTTTTAAACAGAAAAACACAGTCCTCTCTTTTATAGCTTCAAAGATGGAAAATACTTTTTCCACTTTTCTCAAAAAAGTTTTCAAAATCTGGTTCTGTGCAAGGTCAAAGTAAAGGGGAAATTAAGTGGGATGTCTAACTTCTTCAACTGTAAGTTTAGCTACAAGTTTAACCAGGTAATTACTGGCAAAGAGAAAAAGAATCCCCTAGAACAGAGATGTACACATCACATACACTTTTTTTTGGATTGACTGATCCTTGTCAGACTCTGCAGGATCACCATCTTGCAGACAAGTATGAGGACCTGTTCCTGCTGATGCCCTGGACATCTCTAAGCAGTAGATCCCTGTTGATACACTACCTGTTTTGATAAAAAAAAAAAGGTTTAAGCAAGGGTAGAGCTCCTCTAAGAAAAAGTGCTACAAAGACCTACAAATCTTCAGGCTGACATCTTTTCTCTTATCTTGCTGGACTTCATTCTTCTATCCCAACCCATGTTTTACTCTTTTTTTTTTTTTTTTTTTAAATGTCTATTAACATTGCTTCTCTTTTTCCTTTCTTTATCCTTCCACTTTCAGCTCAGTATCAATGATTGTTTAAGCCCTTCTCTTGCCAGGTGTACCCAGCACCTCTATTAGGTCAGAAGTACGAGGGCTAGCTTTCTGCAGCAATAGCTATAGCTCTTCGCTCCATCTATAAGGTGTTCTTACAATGGACAAAACTTAGTGTTTTTATCCAGGAGCTCAGATGACCTCAGTACCGGGTAGATTCACAGTGAAGATCTTTCTTAGCTAGCTCTTCCAACTCCAAAATTGTGTAAAAATGGGACAAAAAAAAAAAAAAAAAAAAAAAAAAAAAAAGACAGTCAATCCTCCTGTTGGCATCCGAACTGGTCAGTCATGCTCCACAACATAGTGGAGCGGGAGACTTAAGTTTAAACAGAAAAGGTGATGAAGGAACTTTTCCTGGTTCAGCCTATCTCAACTGTAGTCTCCAATATAGTCTTTCCAGTTCTGTGTCTCCAAAATTTAGACCTCTCCTTAACTGAAAAGCTAGGGCACAAGAGACAAGAATTGTATCTATATCAATCCACTGAGTTCTGCTTCCTGGCTGTTGAGTCCTGTTGTGTAATCTGGTAATACCCTACTCCATATGAGGGGATATTTGGATGCACTCAAGCTTGTCCCCAAGCAAAAGGGATACACAATGCCTACTGACTGTGGCCTGTATGTAGGATGAAAAGCACATGGCACACCATGGTGTGCACTGAAAGATAAATCTGGATGTAGATCAGGGAACTTGCTCTGCTTTGAGAATGTCTGTCTACACATGCAAACTTCCTGTTCCCAGATACTGCTTATTATGCAGAGGAGCTCTGAAGTGAAAGATGGGATTGTATGTGTCTTTACAAATAGGGGAGTTTTCACACAGGACTTGATACCCAAACAGGCCAAAGCAATGGACAGGCCTTGGGATGCTTATTTTAATATCCAAAAAAAATATTCTGTCTCACAGAATTTGAAGAAAGGTGTATACTCATCCACTGATCATCTCTTAAAATATGAAAAATAGGCAGAGTACTCAACTCCTGATGGGATGTTGAGTATGAAAAACTAAGAGGAGAAAATAGAGATTGAATTTTAATTTTCTTTGTTGCATAGGAGCTATCCTAGTCCTACTGAATCTAGTATAAAGATTTTTTTAAAAAGTAACTACCTAACTAGAGAACAAATCTAGCTACTGTGGTCACATATACATACAAAGAATGGCAAAATTCAGCACCTGTCTTTTAGAACTTGGAGATTTCATGCTTAGAAAAGTAGCCAATTTCTGAATAAAAAAGAACTGGAAAGAAGGAATTACTTTATTTTGTCCTCCTTTCCTGTCATAATGAAGGTTATATTATCTCAAATATAAGAAACTGCTAATCTCTCCCTTCTCCATTTTGTACTTCTTCAAAGGCAATCTTGACTACTTACAAAAGACAACTGCAGAGTTATAGTGTGTCATCCATTTGTCCAAGTCTGCTTTTCACTATATCCCTGTTTTCTTACATAATCTTGAAAGAGGGTGTTGGTATTGAGCTTCCTATTTACCAGTCCTCTTAATGAAGATTCATAGTATGTATACCTAAAGGAAAGAACACTAAAGTCTTTCCTTGATTCTTACTCAAGCATGACTCTTGTTAACTTCTGGCAACTTTAATTTATTATTGTAACATTTCATAGTTATTTTCTTTTTTTTCCCCTTTTGCTTTCTTGATTCTGCGTAGTGGTAATCAGGGAGATTAAGTGAAACACAAGGTGCAGTCCAAGTAAGAAATTTTTAAATATTCCTGAAATAGCTTTCCCCCCTTGTAAGACGCATGATATTGGTATTTACCAAGTTACAGTCATGAAGTGTGGCAGGAAAGTGTAGTGCCTATTTGAGATAGCATTTCATGAATAATATAGCCAGTTGAACCTAATTTTGACAATACCCTTATATCAAGTCATATCATTTTTATATATTTTGTGGATTTTTTTTTAGCTACATGTGGTATCTACAGTTGAACCCCCCCAAAAAAAAAAACCCCAAACCCTAAATGACATAATGACATTACTGAAGCTGTTTTTTGCGAAAATAGTACTTACAAAGCATAGCACAGTAGTCACTATATATTCATTCCCTCTCCCATCACTTAATTACATCACCCTTTAAGACAGACGTGTAATGTAATTAGAGATTTGAACAGTTCACAGCCAGATCACTTAAAGTAACACTGTTAATGGGCTTTAGAAGTTCTCCCTTTAATATTGCCAGTGTTATAACTTCTAATTACCTTAATAATTAGGGCTGTGTCATTCATGATTGAGGTAACAGTTGCTAACACTAATGGGTGTTAGAAGTCTCTCACAAGGCATGTTTTGATGTTCTTGCCCAGTTGCTTAGGGCAGGCAAGAGCTATTTATCCTTAGAAACATAGTGGTTGCTATGTGGTGGCCTGGGCAGAGGCATCCTTACTAGCCACTTTAATACTGCCAACACCACTGCTGTTTTTGTTGAGGAATGACTGTATAAAATGCATTCACCATGCACTACTCTTGGAATGCAAATGTGACACCTATGGATGAAATCTGTTGAACTCTAATAATTATTGTGGTTATTGCTACAAAATGAGCATAAATGTGAATGTCAAACTTGACTGAAATTCAGATAAATCCATAAGCAACCCCTCCTCACTCCCATCTTCACAAACTACCAATGGGAAGATTCTGTAGGGTTTAAGACAAAACACTTTCTTAAACATGCTCCATTTTGCAAAGGTAATTCAGAAGTGCAATTACAACTAGGTTAAAATCAAAAGGAAAGCAATTCATAGTTATTTTACCTAGAAATAAGGCTAGTACCATATTCTTATATAAGTATTCCACTTACAGGCTTAAGAGTGTAGCCATGAGGTAGGGAAGAACTCAGGATTTACTCTACTATCTTTCACACCTCCAATTAATCAAGATATGTACAACTGGGACCCTCCCTTCCTCCTCCCAAGAAAAAGAAAGGAAAAAAAAGAGAAAATTCATTGGACATTTACCACATCAAGTTCAGGTCAGTTCGTGAAGACTGGGGACAGACTGAATTCTCAATTTATTTTGCTTTTGAGAACCTCATTATGTTGTATAATATAATTGTAGACTTAAGATCCAACTGATTTCCTGACTTAGGTTAAATTACAGTAAGCAGGTAAAAAGGCCACTTTGTGGTGCGGAGAACAATGTCCTGGGGGAAAAAAAAAAAAAAAAAAAAAATTCATTCCAGCATGAATCGCGTATTCCCCGTATAGATTCTTTTTAGACTTAGAGGTTATTTTGTCCACCTTTTACTGGCAGAAGTAGGGAGATTACTGTAATCAGCAAAAGGAGAGGCCTACTGCTGAAAAAAAAAAAAAAAAAAATTCATTCCAGCACCACCAAAAAAAAACAAATCAGGAACTTGGCATTTATTAGACTGGACATGAAGGACATACTCATATAGATAAGATACACATGGTAAATTAGCCCTTTAAAATACAACACTGAAATCAATACACTATACAGACACCAAAAAGACACTCCTATTCCTCTTCATCTAAATTAAAATCTGTGCTGGGAAAAAAAAAAAAAAGGAAAGAAAACAAATTCAACCCCCACATATCTCTTTGAGCAACAAGTGTGAAAATTTCCCTCTCTCATCAGGGAAATATATATTAGACTCTTGGTTGAATCAGATTTAATTTCTGCTTCCAAAACAGACTTCCAAAATTAGTTTGGCAAGTATCCTTACTGCTTCTGTGCCCCTTTTCAATGAACAAAACTTTAAAGGAAATGTAATAGTACTACCTTTGTCTGCTTTGGCCTGAAAACACAACAAGAAAACAAAATAAAGGGAACTGCCTACAGCAGGACATAAAGGTTGGAAACTATTTGCACAGCTCATCAGCAGACATGCAATTAAAAGAAGTTCTCCAGATAGACCTATTTCTGTACTTGCATATAGCTAGGAAGTTCTCAGTCAATTCATGTCTGTACAAGTTTTAAAATGATTTATAGGCAGAACAGAATGAATCCATAGAGCAGAACTATTTGGAGGCTCAACTAATGTGCTGGACCGTAGAAAAAAAAGATCATGATGAACACCAGAATCATACAGGTTACAATTTTTGCTTACATATGTCCTTCAATACAAACATCACCACCTTACCAAAGAAAGAACTACTATTGGAAGAGATTGCATTTTCTGCCCACTACAGAATATAGTCCCAGGAATCAAAAATCCATACATCTAAGTCCTTTTGAGGGCTTTTAGACGAGCAAGTCACTTTATACCTGCATATACACATTCATATATATATGCGTAAGTGGATATATAGAGTGTACATACAAACACAGATATATTCATGTATACCAATTTACACACACGAACACACATCCTAGCAATCCCAATGTCATACACTTGAATCATACATTCCCAAAAGTTTTCAAAAAATCTTCACCAAGCTATTTTGAATCTATTTCATTAAATTTCAAAATTCTTGTGAGAAAAGAATACAATTATGCCTCTAAATAAAAGATAAAAGATACTACAGATCATGGCTTACATTAAGCTGTGCCAACATCAGTTACAGATGCATTCATCTACTGTAGTGCAATGGAAACAAACACAAGCAGCAAGTAACTCAGATTATTCTATGCAATATTTACACAGACATCAATCTTAGGCAAATAAATCAATCAAAGAATACCTGCATACATACTGTCATGGAGAAACTCTGCACCAGATATCCAGATATTCTAATAAAATAAGTTATAAAGACCTTTCACTGTGTATCACTATTATATTAAATACATAAGCAATTTCTTACCTGCAGAATCCTACGTCATAATTATATGTATATTAATAAAGGTGTGCATATAATAATACTTCACCTTAACCCATTATGCCTGCATTTCAGAGGAACAATTTAATGCAAGCAATTTTCTTAAAGAAAATAAGCTGGGAACTTCACTTCGGCAAAATACAGACAAACACCACAGAGAAAAAAGGAACCATCTTTTAGATCTTGTACTAGGTGAATGTTTACCTTCCCTGTGCACTAGAAGGCAACGAACCCAGTGATTCTATCCAGTATATAACAGTACTGGGATGACAGTAATGAAGATATCATTGCTTCAACTTCTCAACTTATCCTCTTTACTTTCACTGACAGCTACCATTTGTGCAGAAGTCTTAGTGAACCAGACTGTGCCCTGTGCAAATTTTCATTGCCTCAGTGGGAAAGATGGCAAAAAGAAGCAACCAATTTTCAACTTTAACACAATAATTCCATGTTTTGGGTAAAAGCTCACAATTAGCCTTCGACTCGTGACTTTCGACTGGGGAAAAAAAAATCTTTTGATCAGATTTAAGAAAAAATATTTTCAAATACATCTCTCTAAAAAAGCCTAACAATGTTACTTTCAGTATTTCAGCCTACCATTGGGGAACAGAAACAAAAAAATGGCCTCACTCCTAGCTGTAGTGCTTTACCAACTTCTAAAAAGGCTCAAGCAATAATATACCCTTCTGATATTAATATAACCAAGCTAACAGTTTTAATAGTGTTTAAGGTGAAACTACATCACTCCATTGTCCTCATGCATCAGAAAATCATTGCTGGAGTTACTAGAAGGCTGAACATCTGCATTTTTATGAAGAAGGGAGCGATGATTAAGATAAAATCATCCCCTTACTGATCTCAGGCCGCTCTTTCAGATTAAAAGAATAAAATCAAATAATATCATAACATTAGAAAACTTGGAGCTTGCTGAGGGTGAATGAGCTCATGACAGGCACAAATACTGATAGTCACATCCATCCAAAGCATTCTTTACTTACAACTAGTCACCATAATATATGTGTATCCATACAGACTAGCTTAAAAACACTGCTATTTTCTAAGTGATATATAGTTTCCTACTTAACATGTTCTCTTTTGGGTATGCATACATTATTACATTAATAATTGCAACCTTTTTGAAGAATATGGGAGAAGTGAATACTGCACACACATGCATACACTCATATGCTATGTAAAAATGCTGTAAGAATCAACAATAACTCCACAGGTCTAGTTGTTTTCAAGGAGAGTTTTAGCAGGTCCTTGCTAAGTAAAGCCCCCATTTCTGCCCCCTCTACCATATGCTTTAGCAAGTGCAATTTTAAGAAAATGAGTAATCGCATTTGAATCAACCTGCATACACTAAAGTTAAGCACTGCTTAAGTGTTCGCAGGATTAGGGCTTAAGCTTCCATTATCCCTACTGCAGCTGAGTGACATATACCCAATGAAAGTATTTCTCATCAGTTTTAATTCATGTTTCTCCTTTTGGGGGACTAAAAAGGGCAAACATAAGTAGAAGTTGAGTGCTGCTGTTTCCATTAGGCCAACATAGCTAACAAACCATAACATTTATTATCATTATTATCATCAATAATCTGGTTAGAATGAGAGATTCACTATGTGACCCAGTGATCAGACTACCTCACTTTAGGAACCTGCTACCTCACTTTAGGAAACAATTAAGCTAAAATTTTAAATTCAGAACAGAATGACTTCATAACATGTACGTTAAACGAGTTCAACCTTATGCCATTACAAAGAAAACAGGAACTGCTAGCGAGGTTTTGTGACTGGTATTATTGAGAAATTTGCAGTATAGAGTCCCAAGAGTCCCTCCTTACCTTAGAATAGACTGTTAAGAATTTAAGGCTGCATGGGAATTATTATGCTGGCATTTTATTCATTGTTAACTTCACATCATCACTTTCGATCCAATAACGTATATAGGAATATAATTGTATGTGCTTTTTAAAAAAAAGTCGCAATGCGGAGATCTGATTAGCATTGGATGCCTCCAACATTGTTACTGAATAAAATGCCAAAGAATATGTATAATTTGGTAATTGTTCACTGGAAAAAAAAAAGTTTTTTTAAATGGGAAAAATCATCTTAATGGCTCAATATCACTTTTTTTTTTTTTCTTTTCAGTAAGTTCATTTTATTCATTATTTTAGTCCTGCTTTTGTAAGAGAAATAGGAGATCCACACCCCTTGCTTAGTTTTTACCAGCATTTGAAGTTTTCTTGCAAAAATCCTAGTATACTAAAACAGTTCTGAGTTCAGGACTGCTTTTAGTGTGATGCTGGGCAGTCACATGTGGAGTTAACCTCTTACATTCACCTGGAATGCCATTTCCATGCTGATGATGTTTTGTGTACGCTCTCTATCCTCAAACTCAAGTCAATATACACAGGTTCCCAAGGGCATTGCTGCTGGCTCTATTCAAGAATGTCAGGCTCAACACAAAGATGAAGAGAGGATGAAGAGGATGTTGACATATACCAAACTGTCATGCATATTCTAAAGCTGAGAGTATGACACATATCCTGTTTGATGCGTGAAAAAAGTTTGGATTCCTTTACCAAGTACCCTTACTAAAATTTTTTAAAATGTCAACACTGCATTTTGATTACGGCTAAATGCTGCTATGATCTGATGTATAAATCACATTTAAGGCAAAGCAGGTATCCTACTGTAATTGTCATCAAATAATAAATTCAGGATCTTTTTCTTACAAATATGGCAAATGAGAGTTTTGTACCTGTATTCCTGGTGTAACTTTAGATACACCAGTAACAAACCAAATATATTTTCTCATGTCAGTGAAATCACCTGTATGTCCTAAGAGACTTTACACAACTTCCTGTTGGAAATCAGTATTTAGCACTCCTTCCCTGCAAAAAAACAGGCAGATGCAACTCCTAAGGTTGCAAAGACTTGACTCTTCCTTATTTAATTCAGTATTATACAGACCTGTTGATACGAGCCCTGAAATCCCTACTAGGTCCCTACTAGGCAAGCAAAGCCGCTGTTGAATGGAAACCCAGATTCAGAGGGTAAAGTTTGGTGCAAGTCTGATTAGCATTCAGGATGGAGTGAGGACGTAGCCAGCATGCAGATGAAACACAGGAGTCTGAGAATACTTCAGAGACTGGTAATACAGAAACATGGCCTAACTGATCAGCAGGCTCAATGGCCTTTCCTTGTCCCACCTTTATCTAAGCAGGAGTCAGGTCCAGCCTCAATAGCAAGCCAAAGGAAAACTCAAAACTTTCTGGATTTCTTCTTCACTGTGACCAAAGTGACTGAAGCAAATACCAATGGGAATTCTTTTTCTATTCCCTGGATTTCAGATATGACAGAAGAGCCCAAGGGATACTACGTCCAACACATACCTCCCTTTCCATATGAACAGAGGAAGCTCCACTGATTTAAGTTTCCTGGTCTTCCACTGAAGCGGTTTTCAAGTTGCAATGATTCTCTGCTATGTAGAGAATTAAATTCAAATCCAAATTCTTTCCTCGTGTTTACTGACTGTAGCGGTTTCTGTGTTTTATCCCTTTCACTTTTTATCCCTTTCCGAAATTTTCCAAAGAGTGTGCCAAACCATTTGTATTTATCACTGTAGGTTTTAAAAGTTTTGCAATCAAAATGGAATTTTCCTAACAGACTTTTGAAAATTCTAAATTTGGGATAAATATGACCAATAGTAACAGAATCTTTCCAATAAATATTTCTGTACTATGTTAAAAACAAATGATTTAGTCTCAAAGCAGGCCACTGAGATAGGATTGTTTTACTGGTCTGAGACCTCAAGATTCCAAGATTTTCAAAAGTAAGATCTATGGTTTTACATAGTGTTCACACTGGGACATCCTGTAGAGAATATCCATTTCAGAAGAAGGATGTTATGATACCTTTTAAGGTACTTTAGACATAGCACATGCTTTAAAATTTTGCTGGAGTAGAATTTCATTTTCTGTGCATGAAAACATGTATACCAATGCAATTGTCTTTTCTTAAATATGTTATTTGGGGAATTGGAATACAAACTATTATCCTTTGCTCAGTCTTGGCAACTGTAGCAAGGGCTCAACTGCTGGAAAATGGGAAATACGGTCTCAAAACTTCTGTCCTATTTCCATATAGAACACAAGAAGATGGCAGGGATGGGAAGTGGTGTCACTCCCCATATTGTTCTGATAAAACACTACAAAAATATAAAAAATAGTAGTAGAAAAATGCTGACTTTATTTTGAAATTACAGACTGGAGAAGGAGAAGCAGAAATGCACGTAGCACAACAGATGACCTATCACAGCATGTTTTCTTCACGTTGCTTCTGCATAAGATTTATTTGGACAAGAGAGCAGAAGTACATCTGCTTGTAGAGAGGGGGATGCAAATATTCAAACCAATAAACTGTAAAGGACTTCCAGTCATTTAATGGAACAGTTCCATTAAATGTAATGTTGTTCCATTAAATGGAACATTCCAACAAAAATATTATGGAGAAACTAACAATTACAGAAGGATCTTGAAAGACAAAAACAAACAAACAAAAAAGCTTTCCCTGCTTGTTAATTTGTATGCAAGCTGGTATATAATGAAAACCAAATCCACGTGTTCACACTGATAAAATTTCAAAATTAAATTTTTTCAAAGAAAGCTTTCATGTTTTGTATACCAGCTCTAAAATGTATGTACAGCAAAAGTGCCTAGAGGTAGAAGTATTTTATATTGTGGATCTGTCCAAATAATTTGTTTATTATAAGAAAGAGATCTAATAGATTCAAAACAATAGCTTGCAGAATGGTCACAAATAAGACAGGATATCACATCTGAGGCCAGTAAAATATTTTACGTCTAAGTTTGAATGGGGTAAAATATGAACTACAATAAAAATGGAGATATTAGTTTAATTAAAGATCTGTAATAATTTATCGTAATAAATTAATTGTAATTGTATTGCTACCACCCATAACCTGTGTCCACTTGTTTTTTAAGTGTTTTTATCATTTTTTTCCTTCCTTTTAATTTTTTGGTCATGTCCATGACATACCAAGCGTTTCTGCCTTACAAAGGCAGATCATCACCAGACTGTTACAGCAAGCTCCATGTTAAGGCCCTACGCTACTACTGTTGTGTAAATAAATTAGGTTAATTAGTTATTGCCAGCAATACTACTAATACAGTAAAGAAGAGTAGGAAGTTGGAAGATACCCTGCCTCCTGATGTATCCTGCACAATCAGTATCATGTAAGAATTGGATCCATGAATAATATATATATATTTTTTTCTAAATGCCCTGATACAAATTCATCCCCAGTCTATAGTCTGAAACAGAGCTTTGAGAACTCCATATTAGAAGTGGTCCCCCAAACATTTCTTTTGTAGATTTTCTTTGGATTTTATAAAGAATGACTTTAAAAAGGAGGAAACCATATGTGTAACAAAACTAGACCTTTCTTTATTGTCAGTAAAAGGACACAAGTACTTCCTCCATTTTTCAGTACTTCAGTAAACAAGTTTCTTTGCATTTTCTTTGGGATTATATAAAAATGCCTAGCTTTAGTTTCTTGAAGTACACAGTACCTTCTTTAGAGAGATCAAGGCAAGTTCATCCTAATGTTCCCGTTTTAATATTCTCAAATGCCTTGAGTAAATGGCTGCTACACATATGTGGGGGTTAGAAGTGCACACAGAAATTACTAGTAACACTTCCCCTTTGATTGCCATCACTATGAATAACAAACACTGTCACAGTAGACAGAGAGCAAGATGACATGATACCATATAAAATGACACTACCAAAAACATACCTGTAAATGAAAGCTTTGAGAAACTGCTATCATTTTAATAAGAAATATAGCTCACTTGAATGAAAATGCAATATTCTCTGAGGGTTTGAATTAAACACAGACCTTAATAATTACCATAATTACTTCTGTTGTGATTCTACCTTTGAGTCTCCATGAAACAAACATCTAACAATTAGTTACACTTTAATTTAATTACATGGTTTTTGAAGAAATGACTGTATTTCTTTTAACAAACTTGTTCTTTTAGAACAGACCAAAGATAAAATTGTTTGCTTTCATTTAGCATTCAACATGTCATTACTTTGGAATAACTTATTTATTTATTTATTTTGTCCAGCAATTGAAGTCCTCTATCTGTTGATAAAAGAAATACAACAAAAGCAACAGCAGAAGGTGGAACATACTATTTGGTAACACATCTCAAACACAGCCTGGACAAACCACCTCAGAGGGTAAAAACATACATCACATTTCAGCTTCCAAGCCCCATTTAGTCCTCAGTCTTTCTACTGAGCCTGTCAATTAGGGTGTCAATTAGGCCTTGATCCAGCAGAGCACTGAAGCATGTGTGTAATCTAAGCACGTGAATAACCCTGTTGCTCACTGCAAATGAGGATGGTGGTGATGGGGGACAAATGAACAGAGCCACCAGATTATTCTCACATACCAGCAATTACAACATATTTTAAAATATTTTCTTGATGCGGCAACATACTGGAAAATTGTTGCATTTGTCATCTCTGCTGCTTTAGGAGCCAGTGTAAAACATCGCTACTGTACATCTGTTTAGGAAGGCAGGGATAAGCTAAATGTTTCTCCCCTTTAAAACTATTTGTAAAATCATCTGCTTTGCAAAATATGCCAGTTATATAAAGTGGCATCCCTCATTACAAAAGTAGTTTATGTATAGTGCAAAAATAATTTCAGTATTTGACTCTTTAGTACACTAAACCCTGGTAAGGCTGCTGCTTCTACTTGTTTAACTTGAACTATTTCACCGTTTTGTGCCTGAACCTGTACCTAAAACAGTCAGAAAAAAAACCCTTCTTTTTTCCCCAAATACTGCCTCATTATTACAGAAATATTCTTCTAGAACAGCTTTTTGTTTTTGTTGCTTATGAACGTACACAGGGAGTCCCACAACCAGCCAGCAGTCATTGCAAAGGGATGTGTATTGCCTCTCCAGGAAAGTAAGAAGTTTAGCTACAGCATGAGCTCTCCAGCTACAGCATCACACAAGGGCGCGAATTGAGACTGAGCTGGGAAGCTCACAGCTCAGCCTGTTCCTGCGCCGACCTCAACTGGGCTGTGGCAGCAGCATTACTCTCTGGAAAGCTTGCAAAGTAATTGGAAGAGAAATACGGAACTGTCGCCTTTAAGAAATTTCACCTGGTTATGTCGAAGTTTATTCCCATGTCACAGTTTTAAAATAACACAATGTTTGAAAGAAGCTACACAATATGGAATTTGCAAATGACAGAGACAAGAAAGCCTCTGTAGACACTGAGTGCCAGACAACTGCAAAATAAAATACCATTGATAGTATTGACAAACACTTTCCTCCTGCACTTTTCTCCCTTTTTAGCCTGAGATACTGACACGCAGACAAATTCCCCAGTATTAATTTTGGATTAAGTGACGCAACCAAGAATGCAAAACTAGGTTCAAGGTTTCTCACATTCAGTTATGAACAGTTTTCATGCAGGGTAATACCAGTCGCAGAGGAAATGGATCCAATAGGAGCCTAATCTTGCTCCCACTGGAGTTTGTAGGAAAACTTAAGTGTGAACAAAATGAAACCTGTATTTGACACCAATGTTAAAATTGATGGACTCCTTTCTATAACCTGTCAAGTCAATGATAGGTTGTTTGTACCTTTGATTGTTACAGTGAAATTACTAGATCAGAATTCTGAATCCCTATAATAAATGAACTTTAAAAAACGTAACTCTTGCTTCTCAAACACTATGCCATGTGTTTTGTCAGGATAGCATAATACAAAAGGTTGTGATGTATACATTAAGATTTAAATGTACTCTGTTTCTGAAAGTGACATGAAATGTGCAGCCTTTCCAACATTTTTACACAAGAAAATTAACTCATTACTTCTGTCTCAAGAATCAACCTCAGATGTATTTTAATAGCAATAGTTTCTAGCTTCTGAAAATTGCTGATTCTGAAATGCTTTTGTAGCTTTCTACTGAAGGAAAAAAAGAGAGTAAATAAAATGACTAGTACGAGCAAAACCTTTTCGATCATGTGTATCAGCATGTTTACTCATTCATATTGGTCCCAGTCCAGCCAAATATCCTTCATCTGTTGAACAAAACATCTTCTCAAGATTTCTTGGTTTATG
The DNA here is from genome assembly GCA_013398735.1 of Nothocercus julius. Classification (NCBI taxonomy): domain Eukaryota; kingdom Metazoa; phylum Chordata; class Aves; order Tinamiformes; family Tinamidae; genus Nothocercus; species Nothocercus julius. The sequence continues at coordinate 12,453,173 of VZSV01000013.1, read as the reverse complement.
CAGAAGAAAATTCCCGGTGAAAGGTGGTGCAGTCTATCACATGAGAAAATCACTGAGCCAGAAAACAATTCTAAAATGTGTACAGGGCTACAACAGTTAAATCTCAAAGCTACTGGGAAATTGCTTGGATGCTATGAGCAAAAAGTGTGGTTCCAGAGTATAATCCTAGTGATACACTATGTTCTTTGCAAAAGGTTGTGAGGCCTTGGCCTAATAAGCATAATCTCATTACACTGCAAATAAAAGTTTCCTATTTATCTGCAGATTTCAAATGAATCTAATAAGGCTTATGATACAGTCACCCAATACCCTAATCATATTTCTGCCTATCTAAAAGCAATCAGTAATTGTGTTATAGCAGAACGTGCTGACAATACCTCTGACACAGAAAGGAGAATGAGAGCCCAGCTGTACTAATTAAATTAAATGCTAGGCTGATGGAATACATTTGCTGAAGCTTGGAGAGTATGGGTGCAGAATTAATAAGCATTACAGCTTAGAGCAGGAGATGATATCATAATGGATGCAAGGTTTTGATGTGGAGAGCCTCATTCAGATTCAATGTACCATAATGTACGGATGTGACAGCTGCTTAGAGAGGTGCAGAACCTTGAACAAAGTGCACAGGAACTTTCTCTCCCCCTCTCCTCCTTCTCCCCCTCCTTTCTGCCTTCCCTCTTCCCCCTGCTCTGTTTTGTTGCTTGGTTAGGAACACTGTATTTTAATATCAGCTTGAAAACTGCTTCATTGGGGTCACATTTTACTGTTTATTCCGGGCCTACTGATTTGCAACATTTTTCCACTCCTATTGATTTGCACTGTGATTTCTTGCCTTTCCCCCTCCCGTCTGCTCTGTTTTAAACTTAACAGACCTGCAAATTAAAGACACCACCGCCCCTTGAAAATTAGTATCTAGCACAATATAGACATGGTGGTCAATCTCGATTTTATCTCTCTTCCCCCTTTCTGCTCCTTTCTTATTTTTAATGACAGAAAACACGAGTGCAGGGGTCACTCGCACATATGCACAAAGGAGGGAGAGAAAAAAAAGCAAACACATCCCACCTCTGTCATTTCAGCCAGGCTATTGCAAGAGGAGTTAGGAGGATTTTGGAATTAATAAGAATCACTTTAAATGATCCAGATCGGTGTATTTTCCCCAGCTTAGCAGTCACTGCACACAGCCAAAAAAGCCCCACCACCGAGCCGCTCTCATCTGACCAGCTCGGCTCATGCCAGCACAGCATAATTTCTTGCTCATAAATTAGCGGCGCTATCTCAGGAGCTGCAGCGCCGAGGCTGCTGTGCCAACTCAGCCAGCGAGGCCAGCCAGGCTTCATTATCATGAGAATTTTGACAGGATATTAAATTTACTAATCCTGAACTTTCCGGACTGACCCCTCACTCGTGAGCAGCCAATACGGGCGGCCGCCGGCCGAGGGCTTTGCCTGCCCTCAGCATGTTTCACACGCACAGCCCCACAGACCTCCCACCGCCCCACTCTGCCCTCCCGCCAGCCGCCGTCTCCTCCGGCGCCATCTCGCGCCCCCCCTTCTTCGCGCCCCTGCGAGGAGCTTGTCTGCCCGCCCGCTGCCGAAACTTGGCGGATTTGGGGACAGTTAGGCGCGTTAGCCGCGGCGCACGGCCCGCGCGCTCGGCAGAGCCCCGCTGGCGGCGGCGCGGCCGTGGTGTCCCCACTTCCCCCGCCTTCAGGCAAGTCCCTGCGGAAAGCGGGTCAACTCTTCCAACACCTCCCTCCCTCTGCCCCCGCAAAGGCCCCTCCTGAAAACACAGCGCCTATTAAGTTGCTGAAAACAGCAGATTTCCACTGATACTATACAGATAAAGCTGACCATTAAATCGCAATTTAACATCCCCAGGCAGCAGTAGCTGCTGACAACCTCTAAAGCTTGTAATCCCATTTAACCCCCTCCTGTCACGAGCAGGCCCACCCTTCCTGAATAATGCGGACCAAATTAGACCTGACACGGCAGCAAGAGAAATAAAAACCCCTTCAGCTTAAAAGTCGTGGCGCAGTGGGTAACCCTGACCCTCGGCTTCCCCCCACACAGCCCCACTCCCATCCCCAGGGAGCCCCCTACACATTCACGTAGACAGAGAAAGTTTTGTTTTGTAAAAAAAAAAAAAAAAAAAAAAAGGAATCACAAGGCAGTTGGTTTTCCCTTGGGGCAAATTAATGGGAAATTTCCTGGAAAACAGATTGATATTTCACCTGAGGCAGCTTTTTTTTTTTTTTTTTAAGTCTTCCCATAGTAATGAAAATGAATCCTGGTAGTTCCTTCGAACTGCTTTGGCCCACCCTGGTTCCTCCTAGCCTGCCCGTGCTGCCTGAGCAGACACCAAAGGGTGTCCCTGCTGCAACCACGTCCCCCAGCCCGTGCTTCAGCCTCCCTGCACCGCACACGCGGCCGGCCGCTTTGCAAGTGCCTCAAGTCCTCAAAGCCCATTTTAGTGGCATTTAGTGGCAGCTCCGTTTTCAGGAGGAATCTGACTGCTCCTAAAGTGCCTAAAACCAACCAACTGTCCACAAAGAAATGTCCTTCCCTAGCGCTGCCTTCTGCCCATGGTCTGCCTGCTTTGTTAGGAGAGGAGGGGAAAGGCATGGCGGGGTGAAACTCGTCCTGCGTTATTCACACACTGCTAGCCCAGGAATACAGGAGGAGCTGTCAGACCTCGTCCAGGGAACGCTGCACCCATTACTTGGATCTCATTTCAGAAAATAACACCGTTCACTGACAGTATTTTTGAAAATACTGGACTAAACATACAAACCTCTACAAACAGCATACATCCCCATCATAGCACCAGTGCTTGCAAACACTGATGGCCTTGACACCTAGTCTGCATACAAAAGGACCATCAAAAACTGCACCCCAGTTCTCCTGTTTACTGTCTGCTTGAGGAACGACCCAGAAGTCAGAAAACACAGTGAGACAAAGACCACACTGACACTCTCAGCCCAGCTTCTCATCGCTATTTTTGCTAGAGATGCACTGGGAATATATGAGTTTGTAAATAAAAAATAAATCAACATATCTAGCTATCAGTCTACTTATATATGAATTCATCTATAAATGTATAACCTATAAACAACCAGAGTTGCCCTTGCCACCAGCACACCCACTCATTCAGTGCTCCCCCACCTGCCCTTATTTCTGTACACCAAACAGCATGTGAGCAAGACACCTTGCAAAACAGAGCTCTGCCTGCAGGAAGAAAGGGAAACTCCTGGATCAAGTCAAAACTTTGCTGCAGAACAAGTTTGCAAGCTGCCTGCAGCGAGCTTGTGCAGCAGCCCCTGCCTGTACCACATTACTCTGCCCGCAACTCACCAGTTCGCACTCCCAGAGGCCACACAGCAGGAACGAATTTGCAGCGCTTCTAGAACGTGGAGCACTAAAAAGCAGGCTCATTACCTGGACACATGGCTTTTCGTTACTCCATTGCTTCAGATGCCAGATCCCTTGGTGCTGCAGATTGGCTCAAAAATTTGAAGTATTCCTTTTTTTTTTTTTTTTTTAATCTCCCTCTTTCTTTCGTTCGTTTGTTCATTCTTTCATAAAAAAAGACGCTTGCTTAAAGTTAGCTTAAAATTGCTAAGAATAAAAACGGCATAAATGTTTATTTCAACTTCCTAGTGCAGCAGTGTACCGAAGCCCAGCCCGCCCAAGCCTCTTTAGCAATGGAGTGGTTTATTTAATTTGTCAGTATAATAGAAGCAGCTGAGTGAGAGACAGAGAATGCAGTGTGGTATAAAAGAAACAAAGGCTAAAAGTACCACTATTTTGATTCCCTTTTTAAAATTACTTCCAAAGTGTGGTATCTATTGTGAAGAATAATGCTGAACAAAGCACAGTGTCTTGGCAATATTCACAGAGCTCATTCACAGAGCCAGTTCTGTCTGTACATTCAGAGGTAGAATACACTTATAAATGATGCATTGGAAGGACTATAGTTCCTATTGTATTCCCAGTGTAAACAAAAAGACAGACAGAAGCTGAATGGCATATGGGCAGCAGGACCACACTTTATTCAATCATTCCAGCACCATTGTGAAGGTAAAATGCAATGTGAGTTTTTCACCCTCTAACTTCAAATCCAGTAAACGCATTTGGGATTGGGTTAAAAATCTATCTATATGTATCGTGGCAGATCTGGTGGTAACTGTGTACACCTCAGTGGAAAAGTGCTCTGTAAAACAATCCACAAAAAGGGCCACTGGGGGAAACTGGTTGAAAGAGGGTCTCTGCAGTGTCTGTGTGAGTGCTGGATACGCAGAGCCCAAATGGTCTAATGGAGTGGCTGCAAAAGCCACAGTGGAGGCTGAGGTGCTCAGGATCCCACAATGATCATGATTCTTGTATTGCTTTTCAGGAAGCTCCCGCCACCCCCGCAGCGAAGAGGCAAACTTTGTATGGACTGGAGTCTCTCTCTTCCCACTGTTATTCTCCATTCACTAGCAAGCCCAGACTGTCCAAGCCTGCAAATGGAGGTCAGCAACTTTGCCAAATGAACCTAAAGAGCCTTTAGTAAATCAGGCAACATCTCTGCTGAACTGTTAATGGTGATAGAAAGCATCTTTAGAGTTTTTGAGGGGAAAGAAAAATCACTCACGTGGAGGAAAAATTAAAATTAGACACGTCCCTTCTGCCCTTGCTGTTTATACCTGACAGCAGGAAGCTTTATGATCACTAACTCCTCTCACTCCCTTTATATTTTCTGCTCTTACATAAAAGCTCACGTGCTGAAACTCCGCTCACTGGCTTCAGTCTTTCAGATTCATGCAGGCATGCCTGTATCTGTGCGATACAGCGTATCAGCTGCACATCACGCCACTCGGTCGCATTTGGAGGGATTTGCGCAAGTAGTGCTAAGGGACCAGTCTGCCTTTTCAATTATTCTGTTGGTCCTGATGCATATTTTTCTTGCATACAGTGGATGGGTGATCGCTGTGGACAAGCTCCAATAATTAGATTAGGATTTGTGTGTTTGGTTTTGTTCAGCAGTGTGTCCCTACAGGTGAGGGCTATCCAGTGGGGCTATCCTGTTTGAAGTCACTGGATAACACTGTGTTTTGGGGACCAAGGGAGTTTCCCATTTGGTATTGGAGTCACTTGGAGCTGCGCCTCACCTGTTTTGGTAGTAAAAAGTCTGGCAGAATTTGTGTTGTCCTGACATGATGGAGATTTTGTGAGTTTCTCTCCTAGGTAAATATTATCAAGATCTAGCATGATCATATGAATGCAAGAAAACTCCAGATAGGATTATTCAGGATTGATCCTTAAAGCTGAGTGCCTCCCTCTTTTTATGTGTACTTATATCCTTGAATTAAAATTGAATCTGGGAATATGTGTTTCTAAGTATTAAATTCTTTTCTTCTATTCACAGAAACATAGTACTTGGATTAAACTTATGCTTGATATTTCCAGAATGAAAAAAAATGCAAGGTTTTCATTGTGAGCTGCTGTCTTCTAGAATTGATATCAAGAAATCTAAAGTATTTTAGTGACTGTTTAGATGACAGGTTTACATTAGAGTTTTTTGTGCCCTCCCACTAGAGGTTTTTCTCTACTGGGGCTGAGTTAACAGAGATGGCGGCCTGAAAGGCATCTCCACATGCTGTACTGTGGTTAGAGTTTGGTCCAATGTCCCTCTATAGAGTCATGAACACACTCCTTTGCACATGACAACCACATACGGTTGGTCACAACTGTAGGCAGTGATGCTAATGTCACCATGTATGGCTAAAGGATGAGGAAAAAACAAAGACTGTAGTAATAAAAAGACTGTAGGAACAAAACAAATGGACTAAAGACCAACAGAAATGAGCTTGGAACTTGGGCGAAGACCTGAACAGACTTATTGCTATGTAGTAGTTCTAACTGAAGTTCTTTTTTTTCTTTCCATAGAAATTACATAATTTTCTACTGTAAATTTGAGATGCTGGACTCATTTTGCCTGTTACAAACCTATTTTTAAATAGTATTCGCAAAATACAGCCATGACATGAATGTCTGAGTTTATAATCTTTTAAATGTACATCACTGTATTTCTCAGGCACACAAATTTTCATTCCCGAGAAATTAATAAGGATGGATAGATGTCAGTCTGACATTACTGGTTGCTGAGGGCCAAAAAAAGTTATTGCTGAAGACACGGTCTATCTGTAGGTTCATGGAGTTTGGATGGATAACACAGTTCAAACACTTATCCCCACCACTGATGAAAAACTGAGTTTCAAAACGAGCCAGGCTTCACTAGTATTTTCACAATCAGTAAGACTCTTACATCCATGCTTACACATTTTAGAATAGGGATCTACATCTTGAGATGTTATGGATCTCTGCACACTGGAGCTGTATGAGCAGAAAGGTACAAAAATAGGTTGTTTTATTTGGCATGTTAGCATATATTTGTTTTGTGATTATCCCACCAAAATTAAAAATAACCTCTTTTTACTCATTTATATTACAACTATATGATTTCACAGTAGCAATGGTCTGCAGCAATTATTGTAACCTAAAAGATTTGAAGCAAAGATAAAGTCAGCTCATAATGTCCACAAAGTGAGGTGCAAGATATTAGTTAGTGTGCCGGAAGCAGGAGTGAAATTTGTGTTTTCTTTACATATAAGGACACCCTATCTTATCTACCCAAAGATATTCCCATTAACAATTCCCATTAACATCAATAGGAGATTTTTTTTGCCTGATGCAGGAAAAAAAAAAAAAAGACTCCAATCTGCTAATACACCTCTTTCATTTGCTGTCTTCCTAAGGAAAAAGTCCTCTTTACAGCACTTAAATTCTTGGTGAGATGGATCAACAGCCATAACAGAGTGTTCATTTATAAAGAAAAAAATGTATCACAAACAGACCATCCATCTTAAGTGTTAAATTTCAGTGAATGCTGCAGCATACTGCGCATAGTATTTGGGATACTGGTGAAAATGGAATGTTTAAGCAATATAGTAGAGAAAGAGACTTCCTTCTTAGAAGTTTAGCACCATATAGGTGACATAATTGCTATGAACGTGTTTATATGAGAACAGAAATGGTCATTCCTAATCTATATGCTTTATTAAAAACAAACTAATTCAACTTGAATTTCAGCTACTGAATACTTTTAATCTACAAAAGGACCAATAGAAATTTAGAGAAATAATTTTTGGAGAAATTGTGTGGGGAGTACTTTTGAATTAGAAATACGTTCAAGAAAATTGTAAGATGATTGAAGATAATTCATTAATAGATAAAGAGTGAAATCATTTAATACATTATTCATGATATATTTTTCTCTTAACTCCCTCATTATTGACCTTCTGGTTATTTTTTTAAAAAGTTCTAGTGGAAGCTGTTCTTTACAAAAGAATATCCAGAATTCTTGACATAGCTAAAAATAATAAAATATGGATAAAATAATAAAATATGAATATGAATTATGCAGCTCATGTATATTTTATATTTTGCTGAAGATTATAAAACTTCTCACATCAGGTCAACCTAGTATGACTTCTCTAACTGAGATTAGACAAGTGTCTTTTCACATCAAAGGCCATATAACTTGCCCATGTTCTCTTTTACAATTTTATAGTTCAGGAACCATTTCCTCAAACATTGTTCTGACCTGCTCTAATTATTTCATAATCTAACACCATTTTATGCATTTTTTTTACCTCCACACTAGAGAAGCCACTGAATGCACTGAGCAGACAAAGTATTCCAGGAGTAATGGACTGACAAAAGCCTGGTTTCCTATGGACTTGTGTTCTGGCCGTATCACAATAAACCAACTTCTTCTCCCAGTTTCCTTTCTACAGTACCCTCTACTCCTACACATATCAAGGACTCTCCTTTCGCATGGCCCCACTCTGTACTTCTGCTCCACTAACCTTTACTATATTTTGCTGTTCTTCTAGAATTCCTTATGACTCCACACAGCTTCCCAGATAAATTGAGTTGCCTGAGGAGCCTCCTAAAAACCCCCCATATTCATCAGTTCCCTCCTTTGTCCTTAAGCATCAGCTAACACCAATTTTGTGCCACATGGGTGCTTATTGACTGCTCAGTGTTTATCTGCCAGCTTTCAGAAGAGAGAATGTTGGTGCTTGTAGTAGCGTCTTCAGTTCATTGGTCGGTGGGGGTGTTTTCATTTTCTTGTCTCTCCATAGCTGCTGCTTTTCTTGAAACTAGCAGACACTGTCAACTTTCGGGGACTTGCCAAAAGACAAGAGAGAGAGAGAGAGATTGTGTAAAACTATTTTTTTTTGCGGGGGGGGAGAGGGAGGGAGAGTTGGAGGCTTTGTTTCCAGGTTAAAACGGACTTAAAGAGCATTTTATAAATAGTAAATGGTGTTTTCAGGCTATTTCTCACATAAGTTGAAGTCTGGATCTACCATTATGCGTCATCCGGTAAAACAGGAGAATGGGAAAGGCCTCTGTCCAGTCCTCTGTCTCCCAGTGGACTCCTTGGCAAAGGGACATATGCCATGCATTTATTGTTTTCAGTTTTATTCTCTCCTCCAATTCCCTTCTGTCTTTTTACAACCTTCTTCAGTAACTGCATTACGGTAAAGCTTCTCTATACTAATCTTCTCTCTTGCTACCTTAATTCATCACTTCTGTATCACAGAACTTGGATTCTTGCCCTTCGATTAACTAACTACATTACCTCACTTTCACTTTATATCTTTAATAAACATTTTTATCCATTGAAAGACATCTTTTTTCTTTAGCCATTTCTTTTCTGTCCCTACTTCTGTTTTTCTCTGTTTGTTATTCCTTTCTTTTATCCTTTAGTTTTCTGTTTTTTCTTATTATTATTCCATCCCCATTTCTTCTATTAAGTCTTAACACTATTATATGTAGATGGAAAAAAGTCTTACAATTATTATCTTTTCTTGACATTAAAATTTAGATTTCTCTAACAAGAGGAAAATGACAGTATTTTCTTTCCCGAATTCCTGTTTTAACTATGTTTGACCCCACATACAGCTCAAAAAATCTACATCTCCCACAAGTAGCATCTCCTTAGCCTGATACATTTCAGTGTCATTCTACTGATTTTACATTACAGGCTAATTAAAGATTTTCTCCAATGGAAGGGGTCACCAGATTTAGGCAGTTCAGTTTTCATGAGTAGCTCCTTAATATCTGGACTTGCAGTGATTGCTGGATGGACTGGACTTCTGTGCCTCAGAACAGGGGGAACATGCTTACATCTATGCAGTTCACACAAAGCTTGGCATAATGCATTTTTGTTTATGAATGCAGTTGCTATTTTTTTCCATAACTTCCCCTGATACTTTGGTTAGTTATATGTTTTCTGAAATATATATACTTTTTCTCACAGACCGTGTACTCTAGTGCAACAATACAAAAAGTCTAAAGGAAAAAATGCTAGCACACATTTTCACTGAAAAACACTGCAATCATCTCCTACATCTCCCCAAACTAGACTTACGCTGGGAAAAATAATCACTGAACAGCATTGGAGTTATTAAATTATTAAATATAAACTTAAAAGAATCTGCCAGGGCAAAGCCCATCAGTCCTGTACTCAACAAATGTGACAGCAGGTTGCACTTCGCTGAGGTCATAATAGATGGCAATAATCAAAGACAGGAAAGGAACAGAGACGTTCTTGCTTGACAGAGAATTAGGCAGTTTGGGCCTAATGCACCTAAGGATTTGACTGCAATTAATCGGGGTATACACTGAGGTAGCAATATCATACAAATGGTTTGCCACTCATTATGGTAAGATTGTATGTGTAGTTTAAGGCCTGTTGTGATACATGTAAAGTGGCGTTTTGAAGAGAACACATGTAGTTTGCACCCAGTTTGGGAATCTGTATCAGTGTGGTATTAATGGGTTTTCAACATTACCGATGTCCTCTGTGCTCTCTGGAAGCTTTATCAGTAAAGAGTTTGTATTTTTTTATTTATTTATGAAAACAGTGCAGTATTAAGATGAGTACTTGTAGGCCCATACTATAAGCAAATCTCATCGGTGAGGTTTCTGGTCTCCAAATGATCTGCAAGTCTATCTACTGCAGATATGTCATCTGCTACTGACCCATTTTCTCCTCCAAATCAGACTTTTTTTACAATCTCTAAGACATCCAGTAATTTTCTACTGCCATGAATTGCCACGGCCAGACGGACATCGTAAAGAAATCCTCAAATGCAATGGCCTTTGAAAAGTGTCATATTTTATGCACTGTCTTAAGCTTGAGAGGACAGGTACTCCCTTGCAAACATATTGAGAAAGCATTTCACTAAGACTTGAATGTCTTTAATCAGGGTTTGGTCCATTGTTTCTGTGAATCTTCTTTTAGAAATAATCACCTTTTCCATGACTGTTGTCAGTAAAATCTATCCCATTTCTGCCAGCTTCTAGCACTCCTGTTCTCTGTGTAAAAGCTCAAGACCCTTCCAGATGACTTTTCCTCTCAGTTCTTTTAGGACTAGGGAAAAAAAAATCCTCAAATATGCACCCTATAATTAACCACTTGTTCACAAATTCCTTTTGATGCTAGCTGTTGCCTATTCCTTTGTCTCTTCAAAGTGCTAGTCTAACCAATAGCCTCCTTTTCTTACATTATGTACTGTCCTGTCTTCCCTCTCAGTCTGACAATCTCATGGTCCAGGTGAGTGAGTGAGTAGAGTGAGGGCAAGTAATCAGGGAACGGAAGAAAGAGAGCATGGGTCCCTTGAGGATCTAGTTGAGCTGGTCAAATGCATCAGCACTCCCAACAGCTTGTGACTACCAACTGAAACACAGCGTGTGGGAACTGTGTGGTTGCTCCCTGTCCTGCTCCAGGCAAAAACAACTGCCCAGGCCACATCTAGCACTGGCTAAAACAACCTGGCTCAGTTTGCCTGAAGCTGGGATGCGCATAAATATTCATTTATTCCCCTAGGGCTCTGTAACCTCCAATGCTGATGTGGGAACAAATACTTGGGGGTGGCGATTTCTGAAAGCAATGCAGCTGCTTAATGGAAATGTAACTGGATGAATTTGATTAATTTGAACTGATTCAGAAATGACACCTTTACAGTTCAACCCATGTGCCTTTGTGTACAAGTGGTTTAAATGTGTATTTTTTGCTTAACCAGGTATAAAAAATTCAGGTTAAGGTCTAGTGTGTTCTCAAATTAAATTGCAGCATTTGATGTAAACCGCTTCAATACTGTAAATTACAAGTGAAGAAAGAAAAGAGATTGAATGAGAGTATGAATGAGTTGGTATATGAAATATAGCAACTTTTTACTTTAATGAAACAATTCATTTTAATTTGATATGTTAAAGTTTGTGTCACTGTTATGACTATAAGTCTGTACCAGTTTCTTGAGTGGTCTTGTTCACAAAACTTTAAAGGAAGGTCTTAAGGCTTTATGTATATACTTACCTCTAAAAGTATACACAGTCCAATTGTTTTTATGCTTACATCAAGCATATGCTTATGTGCTTTGCTTGATCACAGATAAAGTTTGCAGGAACAATCCTAGGTTTGGAACCTGATGCTGCTTGAACTTTATGTTGTCCTTGTGTTATTACAATGGCAGTACAATAAAATAATGGAGACATTATTAGCCTGAATAACACAGTTTAAACAATTCTGATAAAATAAAATTGCTCTTCAAACCAAATAAAGGTAAATTGATTGTTTAAGGAACATCTGTGTTCTTATATTTGATAAAAATAGCTGATATTATAAAATATCTCACAGTCTTTGTATTTTTAAGGACAAAAGGAAAATCCAGCAATTCTTACTCCATACATGAAGTAGCCAGAAGGCAAACCAATCAAAATCACCACAGACAGTATAGGAACCCAAATAAATTGTCAAATAAACAAAAGTAGAGAGATAAAAGCATGAGTTTACTATAAGCTATTTTCTATAATAACCCTCCCACTCCATGAAGGAAGAGAGAAAAATCACTCGTCTCTTTATGAAGTACATCATATCTCATTTTGTTTTAATGTATTAAAAGTGCACACTGAAAAAGGCAGAGTTGACTCCTGGAGAAATAATGTTAAATCAGTTCAGAAAACCAAAGTTTAGAAAAATACTTTCATTTCTTTTTAGTATTGCAACAAATGTATTCATCTGCCTAGAAAATTTGGCATTTTAAATAACTTTTTGCTTAAGCTCTGTCAATTTGATCTCACAAGGTTAATTATTTGTACAACAGTCTTGCCAGAAAAGATTGGAACGCTTACATCTTTCCATTTATCCTTGCTGTTTTGGGAGATGGTGCAAAATGAGAGTATGATGATTGGCTTGAATGTTTCCAGGTCTCTTATTTTCTCCCTAAAGTTGTCTCATGTCTGATTAGCTTCATGTCATAGCACTGCTTTTCATTGGCTGCATTGACATTGCATTTCAAGTACGGTCTAATGATGGGAACATCAAACCTGCTTCTGAGCATCCATCACCACCTACCAACAAAAAGCCCCTACGCCATTATTAAAAAAAAAAGATAAGGAATCAAGGTTACTAAAGGACTAGTGAGAAATGGAACTGATTTACTAGGGGAAAAGAAAAAGTTTCAAAACATCACTTTTGTAAAATTGACATTCAGCATTTTGCTGTAGTAAACAACCATCAACATTCAACAAAGCCTCTTGGGGGTTTTCTAGAAGAGACAAGCTTTATCAGCAATTGCATATTTGTTATTGACGTTGTTCTTTGCAGTGGCATAGTCGACACAATGAGGGATTAACCCTCACGCAAGGCAGTGTGACAACTCATCAGTTGAAAAACAGAACCTGGTCAAATGTCAGTTTTTAAAGCGGCATTAAAACTGCTGGCATAGACGATCCCTTAAAAACAATTAGACAAAAGCCCTGCTGTGGTTTGTGGGGAACCTTAATTTATTTTAAATGATAGCAAATTGTGCTTTGCTGTCTGAAAACAAAAATATTTTCACCCATCAAAAAGCTAGAAATAAGCAGAACAGAAAGATCCTTTTTCTGTTACCATCCTTTTCTCCTACATTCCACCTCCCCTGTTCTGGCATTTTCAATTCACCTGGCAGTTTCAGCTATTAGTGGTTTCTCTTCCTTTTGTTTTAAATATAAATGGAGATCTAGCTAGCTTAAAAAGATGTTGAATTTAAGACATGCTAAGCATTTGGGGTAAAAGTTTCTGTCACTTGACCATTGTGAATTAAAAATTCAGTGGATAAAATTCCCAGTCTTTAGTACTGGGAGTAGAATTTGTCTCTTTGAGAATGGAGGAAGGCTGGCAAGATATGACAGGCACTCCCTTCCTCCTCATTTCCAAATAAAGTCACTGCTGCATAGAAATCAGGCCACAACTTTATTAAACTAGCGGCAGGACTTTATCATAATTAGTTTATTAAATCATATAAAGTAGTAGTAGTAGTAGTAGTAGTAGTAGTAGTAGTAGTAGTAGTAGTGACCATCTCCCTTTGCAGTGGTTTGCACTTAGATCAGCAACAGCAAAGTCATCTGGCAGGATCAAGGGCACCAGATTTAAAGCATGTGTAAATTAAACACATGTGAAGTGCACAATATGTGGCAAATTAGTGCAGAAAATACTGAGAAATGTGCATCTTCAGGGTTTGCCTGCATACCATGATGTGACAGGTATTATTGCCCTTTGTACAATTATTTAAACCCTGTAGGAATTCCCAGTGTCAGAGTATGTCAGCATACTGTTATTAGACAAGTTTAATTAGGATCTACCCTGCTGCTCCTAACAAGTATTTAATTAACTTCTAGGCAGGGTAATTAGCTTTAGATTGTGGCTGATTTTCTGCCTCACCTTCTGTTGACACTTGGCCTACAGTAAGGCAGCTTGCTTTGCTGACAGTGTAATGGATAGTAGCTTTGGGAAGACTGATATCAAGGCTGACTAGTCTAATAAAAAAAGAAAAAAAAAGGAAAAAGTAAAGAGGAAAGAGGAAAGAAGATAAAAGACAAAATAATGACTGCCAGGTCATGGTCCAAGGGGATAAAAAAATGCCACCCAGTAGAAAGGCAGACACAAAAGCCTCGAAACAGGAATCTGAGTTTAAGCAATCTAAGTTTAAGCATTTCAGGAAAATAGAACAAGTGTGACATTGAAAAAACCAAATGAGCAAAGCAAAAAGATTTGAGAAGTTTTTATTTCATGTTTTTCCTTAAACTGGATAAATGATGAAGCTTAATCACTATTTACATAGTACCATCAAAGTGTGACTGCACTTTTCTGAAAAAAAAATCTTTCCAATGTAAATACATCCTTGAATTCCTGCTCTAAAGAAATATACCTCAATTCCCATTAGCACAATAAAGAATATGCCACAAAGTGAGAATTTAAAACAATTAGCATAGGGCAAATGAACTGTAGCAAATTGGTCAGGTCACTGTTTAACCCGTTGGTGGCTTCTTGAAGAGCTATGTGATTTCCAAGTGTGCAGCTTTTGATATATGTTATGCTATTCTTCTACCCAGTCCTGATATATCATTAAAAATAATGGGGCTGCATTCAGTGCCACAGCTACAAAAATTTGGGGGCTAGAGGGAGGGAACACAGAGGAATTTAAAACCCTTTCCCTGTCATTAGGACAAAAGGGTTATAATTCTCTTTCATTTTGAAAGAAGAATAATTTTTGTTCAAGAATTCTTTTAATTTTTAGAGTACCCCAGGTAGCTGAGTACTGGTTCTCCAAAACCTTCTTTAGCAACAGAAATACGAAAGCATTCCCCCAAAGCATTACATTTTGCAGAAATTCTAGTGCTGAGATTTGCACCATTTTAATAAAATGTGGGAATGATCTCTAGTAACCAGATCTGGGCTTCTAAAATGGGGGAATTCTAGCAATCACTAAAATGCTGCTCAAAAGGGGACCTATATCTTTAACATGCCTTTTCATTTTAACATACCAGGGGCCTCATAAAGGTTCATGTTAGTTTCACATTTCAGGAGCACCTCTGCTCCGCAATGAGGCAGCACCACCCTTGAGCTGAGTGGGTAGAAAAACAGCCCTAGGGCTGTAGTACTGGTCCGTAGATATCCTCTGAAGGCCAGCAGAGAATGGCTTGCATGAAATTGCTCCAAGAATTTTAAAAGCTTCAGTCCCATACGCTCGCCATCCCCTCTAGACTAGGGCCAAGTATTGAATTGCAGTTGTCATGAGATGGCTAAGAAAATATACCCAGGTCCTATTCTGTTGGAAGTCATGATACACATCCTGGGACTACTGAAAGTGCCCATGAGATCCACGTGCTTTTAGCACAACAGTGAACTTGAAGAGTCATTTAAACTAACAACCATAATTCTGGAAAATTGCAAGAATAATTTCATATTTTTTGAATAGTGACATTAAAATAAATTCTGAAAACTTAAATAGATGGGATCTTTTTGAGATTGCAAGGATAATCTCTCACTGACAGAGAAATCAGATCTCTTGCATCTAAAATTGGTTTAACTGAGAACTGAGAACTGCGTCAGCTAAATGTTCTCTTGACCTAGAACTTAGTGAATTTATGCTGTTTTTTTGCTGTTCTTTAAAACAAGAGTGAAACTAGAGTTAGATTGATGACTCTGGGAGAAGCCAGGTGGCATTTTTTATGTGTTAAAGAAGTCTCTGTTGAGTAAATCATTATCCAGTCTTCCCTTTTACACAGCCAGAGAGCCAGGACTAGTAAGGAAAAGGGAAGATAAGGAAAAACTCTGAAAGTGTTCAAAATTTTAAAATATGCAGATCATGCTTTCTCGGGCTAGATGAGTAGTGTTCAAGAGCACTAACTAGAAAGATTTGAGGAGTGTCAGATCAAACTTTGACAACTGAAATTGCTATGACAGCTGAGGGAATTTTAAGATCTATTTCCTTATCCTGAGGATGCTCACAGCACTGCAGCCTGAGGACTTGGAAACACAAGTTAGAAGCACCTGTGTCACTCTACAGAGAAGCAAAGCTCGAAGACACTTTTTTTTTTTTTTTTTTTTTTTTTTTTAAATTTGTGTAGAATTTGCTGATAGAACAGTCCCCAGCATGCCTCTGCATATCAACCTCCCAGTTAGACACTTTGGCCTTTTTTACTGTCAGATCCAGAGCATGCCAGCTGAATGATACACAATAATAGAAGCTTGGTTGGTGATGGGAAAATGTATTCAGGTCATTTTACATAAGGAACAGTTATCTTTTTTTTTTTTTTAGTCTTATTTAACAACCTCTTTGTAGATCTGTATACATTGTCCTTCCCCTCAGATACAAGCATGACACCTGCACCATTACACCTGTACTGGCATTCATACCTGGCCTAGATCTTATGCTGCTGGGAACAATGCTGAAGGGCAGAAAAGGATCTCAAGGGTGGGCTGTCGTTATTTTGGAATCACTGTGGACATAGTCTCTTTCAGAGCCCAATTACAATGATCAATAAATATTGGTTTAGTCTTGAGAAAAATAAAAGTGGATTTGAGTGATACAGATACCCATAACAAGGCCTGTCAAGAGACCTTAAAATAAATATATATCCTATAGTAAATATTCTAAACCTCAAGAGGACAAAGTACATTACAGTACATTACACTGGAGGAGGGAAATGTGTATATGACCTAGTGTATATGACCTAGTAGATGGGATCATTAATTCTGAAATTTCTATGCTCTGTGTTGCAGTTACCTGTTTGCCAAATGCCTATTGTATATATTTTTAGCAAAAGCATCTTATATGTGAGATGAGTAAGCCTTTTATAGCAAACATAGATATTAGATTAACAGGGTATGTGATTAGCAGGGGTATGTGTAACAACTGAGAAAAGGGCAGTCTTTCTGCTACAGGATCCAGTCAGTTTTTAAAGATATACACGTACAGGTTGCACATTTGGAGGAGCTCTTGGATATTATGATGAATCCCTAACATTAAGGTTTGCAGACAGACAAGCAGCTATTTGCTATTGCTTCTACACATAGTAAAATCCTGGATCCAAATGCCCGGTTGTGTGGCAAACATTTTAAAGTAGACAATACACTATACATTAGTGTTCATTATTATACATGTCTATAGTCCAGATGAATTCTAGAACCCAAATGAGGCCTGTTAAGCATTTAGCTCTAATTCTTTTTCTAGAACATGAAATGCACAATTTATCTCATAACCCCCTTGGCTCAGTTATCAGGAGCACTAATCACATCCCTGTGGGATTAGACAGAATTGGCTGTTTCTCCTGGCCTCGAAAGACCCCAGAGGTGCGATTATCTTGTGGCTACCACAGCCCTGTTGTGTCTCACTGGTTCAATGAAATAAATGAACTGTTAAATTGACACTTATAAATGAAGTTCCTGCTGGCCAGTTGACTGTATGGCATTTTGGAAATAAATAAATAACAGAGAGAGAACTACCAGGGAATGTTAATTTAAAAAAAAAAAAAAAAACTTTTTTAATTCTATAGTTTGTTTTTTCCTAAATTCAGAAAGAAACTGGTATCAGAGAGAGCTGTCCTCTTGCCCACTATTCCTCACAGCAAAGTCTAATTTCTGAGAAGCTGTAAGGCTCAGCATGAACAAGCAGAAAAACTAAGCAGAAAATATGACTGCTAGCTGTCAGAAGAAGGCATTTATATCGAGTGTATTAGTAGTTCAAATGCGTCAGTCACGGGAGACTGTTTGTCAGGTTACATCTCACCCAGAGCAATGTATTTGGCTTTTATCCTTGTGACAAATGATTTCTCAACTTCTGTACTGCTGGCAACCCGCCAAGAGCCTAAAGTGAGCACTCTAATACTCCCCCCTCCTCTCCCTGTCTAACCCAACAGCTGTCTTCACAACTAGAAATCTCTCTTCCTCTCACAGATGCACATGCATATATTGGTCACAGAAATGAGTAAGCCTCTCCCGCTCTCTCACACACACACACACACACACACACTCACTTTCTCATACATATGTACACAAGCAGTTTATACAAATAACCTCTTTCTTATTTTCAGCAGATAAGTAGCCCTGCTTCTGCATGGCTTTTGCTAGAAGTTGGAAAAACTAGCCCTAGAGGTCTAGGGCTAGAAGGTCCCACAAAAATCCTTCAATTATTCTGTTAACTACAAAAATGACAATAGTGAGGATAAAAATAAATGTGTTTTATCTCTCACAAGCTTCTCTTACCAGTTTTCTTTTCCTGAGGGGTGTAGATATTTGAAGGACAGTTTCCCAGAGGACAGTTTTTATTCTTCTTTTATTTTTTTTTCTCATATTCCTCACATCCCATGCCTGCTCCTGCTCCATAATCCCCACTCCTTACAGAATCACTAGGAACTGGACCTCACACATTCAGGACCATTTTGTAGAGAGATTCTTGCTCTAAGATTTACCTTTTACCTTTTCTGTGGTTCTTGCGGTACTTCTTGGAAGCACTTCTTGAATTTTGAGCATCAGAATTGGTCACAACATTCCAGAGGAGTCAAACCAGTGTCCAACTCAGAAATAATGTAAAACACTCTCTTTATGCCTGCTCAGCTTTCAGAAGATTGCACTTGGTGGTTTCAGTGTTATGCCAGGAGCTCATTTTGCTCTGTTTAGCCATCGTACGTAGCTCTTTTCCAGATGTGATTCTTTTCAGGTTGTCATGTCCAACACCATTTTAGTATGGTCTTGTAGTTGCTGTTTAATCCTCTGTTTAATCATTCTTTTTTAATAGTCAGATTCTCATTTGTTGGTGGCCTCTTGATATCATATATAGAGTAAGGTAGATTTAAAGTGAGGGGAAATTATATCAATTTCATGACTATTTCATGCTGAAAAAACATCATAGAAAGGCTTTGATGTAAATGATAAGTAAATCATAGGGATTCATATCCCTATACTTTGTTATATGTGCATTTTTTAGGAATGCAGAGATAGTAGTGTAGTGGACAGAAAGACATATCTGTCTGTGCAGCTGTGGATCTCAAAAATGTCTATCAACATGATTTCTAAGCAGTCCATGGCATTTAGCATGGGAAGCTGAGTTAAGGAGATGCTGGACAGAGGCATAGGCATCGCATAAAAACTGTTAATTGATTTCTGTTTGAAGGTTTTATCCCACTGTTATTTTTTCCCCCTTTCTTGCTAAGATTAGTTGTCAGTGCTTTGGTTTTCATTTGGACTCTGTCCCTCTGGTAAAAATGTAGAATTTAAAGGTTTTTTTTTTTCTTTTCTTTTTGAGAAGGAAGGAGGAAGAACAGAACATGAAGGGACAGGAACTAACTTAGCTATGTACTTAAAGCTGATTTTGTTTTTTTTTTTTGTACTGAGAACTGCATTGTGGGTCATTTAGTTAGCACACAGGAAAATACTGCCACGTATTTTTATGAATTATTTACATACATACACATTTTTTAAAGTAGTGGCAAATGTATCTAGCACCAGTTATGGCATTGTACTGAATATTGAGGTATTTAAGTGCACTTTCTGATTGTTGACACATCTCAAATATACCAAAAAAATGTACTGTTGATATAGGATGTCAATATTATTTATTTTTAAACAGAAAAGAAAGATATGTGTGCAACAATTACACAGGCTGCTATCATGAATTTTAAAGTAAGATACTCATTTTAAACACTTGTTAGTGATGAAAATCATTTGAAAAGATTGGAAAGATTTGAAGTACAATATAAAAAATAACATTTTCACTATTTATTATGATAGAAAAATACTGCATGTAAAGGGCTTTTGCATTTCTTTTCTTCCCTCCAATTTTCCTTTTTGTACATTGGATACTTGAAAAAATGAGGGAGGAAAATTGGAAACACTATAGCTCTTTTCCATATCTGCACATTTTTATCCCACACTTCTGTGGGAGTATTCCAGCAAAGCCTGGTATACTCATTTTAGTACTGCCCTATGGCAGTGCCTTGATGACAAAAGGTGACCAAAACATGCTGCGGATCCAAATTCATCACAGCTGAAATTGGAAGACTCTCCAGAAAGCTGAAGGTGAGTAACTTTACGAGGCTGAAGTTACCGTTTTGAGTATTACTTTCCCTTCCTTATTTTTTTGTTTATTTTTCTTTCTTGATTAAGTGAGATTCCCGGATAATCTTGTGACGCCAGGACCTGGAACTGCAAGAAGACTTCAGTAGCCCAA
The DNA here is from genome assembly GCA_013398735.1 of Nothocercus julius. Lineage (NCBI taxonomy): Eukaryota > Metazoa > Chordata > Aves > Tinamiformes > Tinamidae > Nothocercus > Nothocercus julius. The sequence goes on along the minus strand of VZSV01000013.1, from coordinate 12,433,066 downwards.
GGGACACGGTAACACTGGAACAGCTGGTGGCACTGAGTTGATTTGAAAACTGCTAGTGTGAATGGAAGGGGTTGGCAGGGGAAAATCCCACATAAGGTAGTTTCTTGTCTTTCCAGCTCTCAGCTAACTGTTAACCACCAGGAAGATATATGTAACGATATGATTTGTGCATAAGAGAACATTCTTTGGCTTGGGGAAGACTGAAGCGATGATTTCTACTCTGGCCCTTCTCTGTTAACATTTATTTCTGCTCATGAAGTTCTGCATGGTCAAAAGAGACTGATACGACCCAGTTCCTGAACTGACCTATTAAAAAACATCATAATGAAAGGAGAGGCAACATTTTTGTTAGAAATGTTCTCATGTCTCCGTGTGAAGACGTATGTGAGTGTGCATGTGAACGTGCACACTATATTTATTCTATTTGAAGCTTGGCAGTATTTAAATCTTCAAATGTGAAGTTGGAACAGTTTACTGAAACAAAAGGGTCTATGCCAGTTTATTTCCGGAAGTTAAGAAACTGAATTTTCTGCTGAATGCTGGCTCTTGTAGTTTTTTTCCTGTGGATGCAATAATCTCTGATCTTGGTGGGAACTCTGAGGGCCAAGAAGCTCTTGGGACCAACAGATACAAACATACCTAACTCCCACATTACTTATCCTGGAACAACTCATCCTGAGACTGGAACCGTGAATAATATGAGAGGACTCACTTGAAGCTGCAGAATAAAACTGGCAAAAAATTGTCAGGCCTGCCCATCTCTTTGGGGCTTACCAGCTGTTGGAGAGAAGCAGTGTGTAGGAACAGGGAAAAATAAACAAGAACCGCCTTTTGTTTATCAAAAGGAAAAGAAGAAAAAAGAAAAAGAACTGTTTTAACAAAGGCAGCACCCATTGAATTGGAGGAAATATATGTTTGGATCAGCAGCTTGTTTTGGTAACCTTCTTGTCCTCAAGATATTGTCATAAGGTTTGATTTTGGTTACCAATATGTGCATGTGATCGGCTGAATAGTGAAAATGTTATCGCTGTGATTATGGTTACAGCAATGCAGTTCTTTGTGTTGCTCAGAATTTTCCAGCATTATCTTAGGGATAGCGTTTTTACATCTACTTCATGCAGATAGGAATGAATGCAGTATTAAGTACAAGTAGCTACAAGTTCCCATGGCATTGTCCTGAATCACAGAAATACTATTTTTACATAGAAATCTGTTTGGGAGGTAATGCATAGATTAAATGTTCCCCAGGCAAAGGAGCTTTAGGAGGTGGGCACACTGGAGGGGAAGATGTTTGAAAAAATCTCTCCAGCAGCTCCTGACGTGAGGTTCTGCTGTGCATGGAAGGCTGTGCTGATTGTACAGTTCCAGTTTGTCCTGTACCAAATCATTCCAGAGAGAGGGTTTCATGTAAGGAGGCCTGACTGATGCTGCCTACGCTTCAGTAGCGCCACTTTAACCATGGGATTTACTGAATTAGCATAAAGATCTTTTTGGGGAATATAATTGAATTTCTATTGGGAATTAGGAGAAAAGGTCTAGTAATCTGTGTAATTAACTTTTTCTTTCAGTTTTTAAAGATCCATAGATAAATAGAATGAGAAAATTATTAAATCCTATGTGAGGCTGTGATTCTGTTGAAAGCAACAGTAGCTTTGACATTGATGTCACTGTGACAGAATCTTCTGCTCAACACGTAGTGGATGTTATAATTCCACTTCAATTTAACTCATGCTTATGTTTATTTGGAAGAAATTACAACTTTCCCTGTCTACAGAAGAATTTTAAGACATGCTGCTGTCTTGGACTAATTATTGCTGTGTTTTCTGAGAGTAGTTATGCCTCGAGGAGTTAATTAAAAGTTCATCTCACATATTCACACATATGTACATGCAGCTAAACTGGATTTCTGTACCCGTAGCACTTTGTTGAGTAATGCAGAACTAGAAAGACTTTTAAAGCAAGCTAGATTCTTTTATGAAAAAGCTATTGAAATTTGTAATTGGTATTTAATGTGTGGTCTGGTAAGTACTGAAGAGTAAAGCCTTGTGTGAAAATATGGAGTATTTTTAGATCTTTGGGTGACCTCACTGTTACAATAATTTAATCATGAGACTTCTGTGAAACCCTCTGCTACAAGGTCTTAGAGAAGCTACAAGCATGATATTTCACTGTTACAGATATTTTCATTTTAGCAGCGCTGCTTTTTCATAGATCTCATAGGATAGATACTATAAGTCAAGCATGATGAACTGTACTGCATTTCTGTGTACTAAATTTACAAGGAGTCAGATAAGTCAGGACAATGTATTTCAAAAATGCTTATGATAAAAATGGCTTAGTTTTTGTTTTTGCACCTAGAGACAATTCAAAAATAAAGTTCATGGTAAAAATTCTTGCAAGATAATAAAATTTTCACACTTTATAGTATGAACTGCTTTTTCCATATTTTCCATATAAGAAACTGTCCAGGTGACTCTTCTGAAATGAATCAACCTGTATGCTGTGCTCACAGCTCTCCTGATTTAGGTATTGCAGCCCATGGAAAATTAAACCATGATCAACTGTATATACATTTCTGTAACCAGCCATTTCAAATTCTGCAAATTGATGCATTCTGCATAAATAAAAGGACCTGATTTTGTGCTTTGAAACTCGTCCTTTGCCTTCTGTTTGCTGCACAATGTCATCTGACTTCTTAAAAATTGGCTGATCCTTTTTCCTCATCTGCACCTGCTCTGCTTCAGAAATACTACATAGTGAAATCTTGGACTAGTTCGCTCTGCTCTGACGTTAGCTTTGCCGTCAAGAGCAAGGAAAATGTGAGGTGAGAAAAAAAAAAGAAAGAATGTATAATTCAAAACAAGGAGAGGGAAATGATTCATCTATACAACCAGTACATTTCAATATCATTTAAAAAAAAATAAAAAATGTAAAGACTCCTAGACCAACATGTTGGGAAATTTCTCCCAAATAGACATGTTAGCTGATACCATCAGCCTACAGAGACCCTCAGTTGCATTGCAAAAACAATGAAGTGAGGTGCCTTCCTTTAGGCATATTGTAGTTTTACTGACTTTTGTGGGACAATTCAGATTTTTCAGTTTAAAGCTTCTGTGTAATTGGATTGGAGTGCTGTAAAGAGATTTCATTCTCTGTGTTATAATGAGATTCAGAAATGGTTAGCACATCGTAAATTCCCATGGAAATGATTTAGATGAGGAGTTTTCCCTAATTTATTATTATTTAAAGTTTTTAGCACATTTGCTCTATACTTTCCTGCATTTTAAATGGACAAAATACTGAATGTTGAAAAGTGTTAGCTTGAACAGAAATCATTTTGTCAAAGTTTTTCCTATTACAGATCATCCCACTACAAGGAGAAGGTTTGGTCCGTGACTGTATTTTAGTCTGTTTCCTGAAATTTTTCAGAGGAGGGAATTTTGCTGTGTGCAGATGTGAGAGAGAGCAACTAGTTTGCCTCAAACCCCTGAGGTTCCAACCTGCAGGCAGAGAAAGACTTTGGTCTCTGGTCTTTCACTGAAACTCTGACATTTGCAAAGTGTTTAGACTTCACCAGTCCTGGCCATGTAGCTAAGATCGAATTACATTGCCACCTCCCAAGAGACTTTGCCCTCCAGCCATTGCTGGGAAAGGTGGGACTGAAGAGGTAAAGAACTAGAGAGTGAATAGGGAAGCCAGGTGGGAAGGCAAAACTGCCTTACTGAGGTATATAAGCAATGAGGTACCGTTCTCCTAAAGATCTTGTAGAAGCAAGAAAGAGAGAGAGAAGGTGGACAGGAATGATAAGGAGTGTGGAAAAACTTCTGTATAGGAATGATTAAATACCCTAGTGCTCTTTTGCCTAAGAAAAAGATGATTGAAAAGATTTGTAATCCTGGGTAGAAGAGAAAAGCTGAACAGAGAATGTTTATTCTGTGTCTTACTATACAAGAACTAGGTGGCATTAATTGACTTAGTCAGGGAATATGTTCAAAACCAGCAAGGAGATTCATTTTCATGCATTAAAGAGTAGGATCCACTGCCAGAAAATGTTGTGGTTATGCAAAAGTTCCTTGACTTCAAAAGTGATTAGATGAGATCATGGAAGATAAAATCCATCAAGGAGAATTACATTTGAGGATCCCTCTTCAGTTTAGGGTATCCCTGGACCTTGTTTTCTGAGAGCTGAGAGCAACTGAGTACCTTGCATGCTCCCTTGGCCATGGAAAGAAAGGACTACAATGAAAAAAGAAAAAAGGCAAGGAGAAAACAATGAAAATGACAAATGACAGAAAGGGAGCAGGGGATAAAGCTCACAGGGCTGAAAGTATGTAACAGGGGATCTAGATGGAGCACGGAGCACTCCAGCAGCTCCCACTGTTTCCCGGACATGTCCGAGGTGCAGGGGAATGTTGCCCTGCCCTGAAGTGTGATAGGAAAAGGGAATAGAGACTGTCCCCAAAGCCCTAGTATCATTCCTCTCAAATGTCCTCCTCCTGGTGGTGTGAAAGACCTGCTTGGTCGGGGCCAGGAGGGGACTGGGGGGAGTGCTGTGACTAGGTGAGCCCCTGGGAGGGAGGATGTGAATAAAAATATGAGGGGGAAAATTGCTGCCAGAAAGAGGTTTGGGAGGATGGTTGGCTGGAAGCGGGGTGCTGGATCTGAGGAGCCTTAAGTCTGGGCAGGTACAGCTGTTCCTAGTCTTTGCCCAACTATACCTGCACAGGCACTGCTCTGGTTGTGAAGCTTTAGATACAGTGATGGAATACCTTCATGGAAGCAGAAGAGCAGCCATGAATGGAACAGATGAAATATCAGGTGGATTTAGGACTGTAGCCTTATGTTGACACTATTCCTTTAAACACTCTTCCTTTGAATAGCTTTACATTCTCTAAAGAAATACATACGTAAATAAAACTTGATTTTTTCGCCAGATAATTTAATGTAGGCTTAGCCTCGTTTTAACATGATTTCTCTGCTCCACTCTTTCTACTGTTCTCTTGTCTTACAGTATCCTTTACCTCTGCTTTCCCTGAATTAGTTTTCAAGGCCCCCATTCTCCTGGCCAAAGATGAATGGGTCTTTAATCAACATGTTTTCTCACATGTAAAAACAGACATTCTTGTGATCACTTGGTCAATCCTCTGCTTGTCAGGGATCGAGGCAGGGGTGCACAGAAAGAGGGAGCTGTACTTCCATACTGTTCTAAAAATGATTTAACTTGATAAGTGTAAAATTACATTTCATTACAAAGTTAATATAAGTGAATGTAATCAGATAATTAAAATGGGTAATGACATGATATTTACAACTTATAATGATTTTTTATTGTACTGTATATAATGGCATTATCAAAATTCCTTCTGAAGATTTTTTTTCTCTTTAATTGGTCTTTTCATACAAAACAAGTGATCTTAAATGTTTTATAATTTTCTGCTCGAATCCTTTACATTTTACTGCATAGATATAAAACATTCTTAAGTGCTTTAGTAATAGCATGGCTATTTTTTTTTTAATAAAAAAAATACAGCAGCTCTTTTGAAGGTGTGGTGCAAGAAAGGCTTTGAAATATTCTAATTTCCATTCTTTTTATTGCACACCACTTGAAGTGAGTAGAATTGTTAATAAGAGGCAGCATGTGGGCAAAGCCCTACCTTAGGTAGGGAGTGACCTCAGGGCTATTCTCCTGGGCAAGTCATTTCACTTTCCTATGCCTTGGGTTCCCCACCTGTAAAAGCAGGATAATAATATTTCATCTTATCTGTGAAGTATGTTGTAATATCAAGGTGAAAACTGACAAATATTATCACAAGGAGAGGAAATTAAGAATTCATAGAAGAAATGAAGACAGACTTTAATTGTAATGAAGGCACTCCACTTTAGTAAACACCAAGCTTGCCTATTTTATGAATATTGGTGAATGTCCCCTACCCCCTTCACACAAAGCTCAGATAATTGGTCTTTGTTCAGGGAACTGCCTATGGGTTGGAATAACAGCAGGAGCTCCCTTTGTGAGTGCTTTGGGCCCAGCTCCAAAGGTCTCCTCAATACCAGTGTATTCAAGGCTGCTGTAAACACGAGGCCTAACTCATGTCACCTGTCTTACCCCGCTTTTATGTCAGATTAATTCCATATAAAATGATGGAGTTACTCATGCAACATAATACTGAAGTAACTCACCTGATTTCAGTGAAAATACGTTTGTATAAAACTGAAGTGAAATGAAGACTGAGTGGAGTTTATAGGACTTGAATGTTAGTTCCAGATTCTGACGCAATTAAGTGTCGGTGTCAAAATATGATAGTATTCTGGTTTGTGAATACTTGATACCTTTTCTGCATGGGAGCAAATGACCCCACTGAGAAGGGCATTGAGTGTAAATCCATCTCACCACTATCTTGTGATTCTTTTTTTATGTTAGGATTAAAATAGTGAAAAAGTGGGTGCTAAATTTGCTTACAGGACAGGGAGTCCTCCACTAGGCCAGGTTTCCTTTTGCTTTACTCAGGCTAGTTGAGTCCAGGGCAGTTTCAACATAAGCTGAGGCCCTGTCAGCATAACTCTAAGCAAAATCAAAGGGAGTGCTGATTCACAGTGACTTCCGAACAGGTACCATGGGCAAACAGCTCCTCTTTGGACCCAGAGATAAACTCCTTCTACGTCCAGGGTAAGCATGGCTGTTTCTCCATGCCCTCTTATTGCTAATGACAGGTATAACTTATTTTGAAGCTTTGTCTTTTCAACTGCCATTTTTGCATCATTATTATAGCATATTAATGTAACCTATTATATAATATTGTCTATGTTGGAGCTCCAGACAGCTCAGATAAACAGGAAGCAACAAAAGGAGAGCCTTAAGCAGAGGGACTTGACCTTGCCTATGCTGGATGTCCAAACCAGAGGGGATAGTATGAAGAGATGTCATTGACTGGACAGAGCAATCTGACATATGGCTACATTGCTCATGCTAAGTATGAGTGGGCACAGCATTAAAGGAAGGAGGCCATCACTGTTCCATGGTTGCTGCCTGGAATGATCATGATCATTAGATTGCCTCATCTATCAGGTCTATTTCTTAGGAGTTGACCTGTTTCAGGGGCTAACAGGCAACTCATTCTACACTACAATGTACTCCTCTTGCAGCTTCAGCCCTCAGTATAGAAGGAAATTCCATGTAGTTAAACTGGAAAAGGCTTAAGAAAATATTCACCAAAGTCTGAACAAAAAGACATAGTTTATTCTAAGTGGAAGGGTATGAGCTGATGTGAAGGCTTGCTTTGGCTTGTGGAGCAAACACCAGAAGTTGACTGTTTAACTATGTCTGCTATCCAGGTCAGCTAGGCTAGTTCTTACTGCAGTGTCTTTAGAAGTGGTTCTGATAATGAGCAGTTAGTTTCAGAAACTGGAGCACGGACGTTTGTCAGGGGAGTAGAAACTGGTTGGCCAGTGGTGAGTTTAACAAAATGCAAACAAATGGTGCTAACAGAAATGGTCTAGTTGGAAATGTGAAGGTTGGGGGCAGTCTTGGCTTCAGTGACCATGCTGGAATTCACAATCTGGCAAGGAGGAAGCTAGTCGAGAAGTAGGATTGCAACCCTGGGCTTCAAGAGAGATAACTTTGACCTCTTCAGGGAGCTACTTGGATGAATCCCCTGGGCCAGGGTCCTAGAAGGAAGGGGGGTCCGGGAGAGTTGGCTAATATACAAACACCACTTTCTCCAAGCTCAGGATCAGTGCATTCCTATAAGAAAGAAGTTAAGCAAGGGGGACAGGAGACCTGTGTGGATGGGCAAGGGTAAACTTAATGAGAGAAAGAGCACATACATAATGTGGAAGAAGGGCCAAACCACCTGGGAAGAATATAGGAACATTGTCGGAGAATGCAGGGATGCAACGAGGAAGGCCAAAGCCCATTTGGAATTAATGAGACAGGGACAACAGGAAAGGCTTCTATAAATACATCAGCAGCCAGAGGAAGACTAGGGAAAATGTTAGTCCACTGCTGAATAAGGAGGATGCCTTGGTGATGGAGGATGCAGAGAAAGCAGAGTTACTAAATGCCTTTTCTGCTTCTGTTTTTGCTGCTAAGGCTAGTCCCCATGAACTACAGAGCCCGGAGACAAGAGAGAGAACCAGGAGAGAGGAAGACTTTCTGCTGGTCGAGGAGGATTTGGTATGGGATTATTTAGGCAAACTGGACACCCATAAATCTATGGGCCCGGATGGGATGCACCCAAGAGTGCTGAGGGAACTGGCGGGGGTTATTGGTCTGCCTCTCTCGGACATCTCTGAGAGGTCATGGAGAGTGGAGGAGGTGCCGGAGGACTGGAAGAAACCAACGTCTCTCCAGTCTTCAAAAAGGGCAAGAGGGAGGCGCCTGGAAACTACAGGCCGGGCAGCCTCACCTCCATCCCTGGAAAGGTGATGGAGCAGCTCATCCTAGAGACCATCTCCAGACATGTGAAGGAAAAGAAGGTGATCAGGAGCAGTCAGCATGGATTCACCAAGGGGAAGTCAGGTTTGATGAACATGATAGCCTTCTATGATGGGGTGACTGGCTGGCTGGACGATGGGAAAGCCGTGGATGTTGTGTACCTTGACTTCAGCAAGGCTTTCGACATAGTATCCCATAACATCCTCCTAGGGAAGCTCAGGAAGAGTGAGTTAGATGAGTACACAGTGAAGTGGATTGAGAACTGGCTGGATAGCAGAGCTCAAGGGGTGGTGATAAATGGGGTTGAGTCTAGTTGGAGGCATGTGGCCAGTGGTGTCCCCCAGGGATCAGTACTTGGCCCAGTGTTGCTCAACTTGTTCATCAATGACTTAGATGAGGGGACAGAGTGCACTCTCAGCAAGTTTGTGGATGATACCTAACTGGGTGGAGTGGCTGACACTGTGGCTGACACTTTGGAGTGGCTGATACTCCAGAGGGCTGTACTGCCATTCAGAAGGACGTAGACAGCTTGGAGAGTTGGGCAGAGAGGAACCTCATGAGGTTCAACAAGGACAAGTGCAGCGTCCTGCACCAGGGCAGGAATAACCCCAGGCACCAGTACAGATTAGGGGTTGACCTGCTGGACAGCAGCTCCGTGGAGAGGGGTTTGGGAGTCCTGGTTGATAAGAAGTTCACCAGGAGTCAGCAATGTGCCCTCATGGCCAAGAAGGCCAATGGGATCCTGGCCTGCATTAGGAGGAGGGTTGCCAGCTCTGGTTGAGGGAGGGGATCCTGCCCCTCTACTCAGCTGTGGTGAGGCTGCACCTGGAGTACTGGGTGCAGTTCTGGGCTCCCCAGGACAAGAGGGATGTGCAACTTCCAGAGAGGGTCCAGTGTCAAAGATGATTAAGGGACTGGAGCATCTATTTTGTGAGGAAAGACTAAGCGAGCTAGGCCTGTTTAGCCTAGAGAGGAGAAGACTGAGAGGAGATCTAATCAATATATACAAATACCTGAGGGGAGAATGTAGGGAGGATGGGGCCAAACTCTTCTCGGTGGTGGCCAGTGACAGGACAAGGGGTAATGGGTACAAATTGAAACCCAGGAAGTTCCATCTCCCTGTGAGGAAGAACTTCTTTCCTGTGAGGGTGCCAGAGCCCTGGCACAGGCTGCCCAGAGAGGCTGTGCAGGCTCCTTCTCTGGAGATCTTCCAAACCCGCCTGGCTGCCGCCCTGTGCCCTGTGCTCTGGGTGTCCCTGCGTGTGCAGGGCGGTTGGACTAGATGATCTCTAGAGGTCCCTTCCAATCTCAACCATTCTGTGAAAAAAAAAAAAAAAAAGAGAATATGCTTAAGAATATGGAATTAAGGAGCTATAGTCTTAAATCCTTGCAGAAACAAGAAAGCTGGGATTATTTCTGTATACAGAATTGGATATGAAGAGTGATACTAAGAAAATAAGGTACAGCTTTTTGATCTTCACAAGGATGGGAAAATAAAAAGTGAGACAGTCATTCTCAACAGGAATAACATCTGAAACAGTGGGCCTGCCTTTACTGTTTTTTTCCCATGATAAGTCAAGAGAAGCAGCAGATGAAATTTGATTAGATTCTGGAGACAACATATTTGAAGCTGTGAAAGATTCCTTGATAAAAGAAAGGACTATTTGTACGGGCATACAATGGAGAAGTCAAGTGGGGAAACAGTGAAAATTGTACAGGAAACAGATCAACTGATGCCCCATTCAGTGCCCTCAGAAGAAAGATGCAACCTATGTGCTGGGGAATGAGACTTCTAACAGTAAGGAAGACCTCTGCAGTATGACTTCAGTAAGCACCAAGATACACAGTTTTAGTGCTTTCATTAGAAGGAGGCTGAAAATTTGCAAATATTATTTTATGTGAAACACCAGTTTGAATCCAGGTAATTTATGGAGTCAGCTGCAGTGCAATCACAGAAATGTCAGACCATAAAGATATGATCCCTTATTGCTGAGGCACAAGGAAAATAGTATTAATTCTAATGAACAACAGAAAGGTGACGGTATGAAACACAGGAAACACAAGCCATTACCTCTTGGAATTCATAATTATATGGAATTATAAACACTTCTACACTCACTGCTGTTTATTAAAGCAGAAGATGCAATGGATTTGATCACAATAAACCACCAGGATATCTTCTACTGAAGACAGGATATATGGTGTGGTTTATTCCTAACACCAGTTATAGAGAAGACAGACTTAGCTAGAATAAGGATAGTGTGGGAGCACACTAAGTCACTATTATGATGAAGCAAAGGAAAAAAGACAGATGTGTCAGGATCCTAGGTGTCAGGATATATGTTTCCAGTAGAGAAGGAATTATGAATGACATTGAAAAAAATGCTTCTATGATAAAGAAGCTATGTTAAAATGAGATGAATTCCAACTCTAGTAGTCATAGTGACCGTTTTCTACAAGAATCAGGGGAAAGGACAGTCTATTTTGCAAGAGGAGATGAAGAGCTCCATTTGTTTAGCCAAGGAAAATGAAGGTTGAGAGAGAGAATTATTGTGCTCTACAGACATGTCAAGAGAATATGTATCAGAGAAGAGGAAAAATATTTAACTAAAGAACAATACTGACATAAGAATATATGGCTGTAAACTGACTATGCCCTCGCTAGACTAGAAATTAGAAAACACTTGCAAACATTAAAGCAGTAGGTCTTGGGAACTATCTTCCAAAGAAGTTGTGCAAGCATAAAATCCCAATCACTTTCCAGGCAGAGACAGATCAGTTATGAAATAACATTTTTGACATAATCAACTATTAGAACAAGGAATTGGATGGTCATGAAGATATTCTTGAATCAGTGTTGAAATGTAGATAATTGCCATTTATGTATAACCTGCTGCTTTAGCTTTATCACTTTAAAAAAATGGGGATAACACCATTAAATTATCCCACATGGTTGTTTTGAAGATGCATTTTTTCATGTGTGTCTACAGTACCAAATATAGCAAGAAGTAAGCATTATTATTGCAATCTTTTAGGAGGTTCCAGATAGTCACCAAACATTCAGAGAAAGATTGTGTATCTATACCCTTGTTTGCATTTGTTTATATATTTTGTATTTTAGTAACCTATAATTATAATTCATATTTTATATGTACTTATACATGCATAATATATAAGATTTTTGCACATAATTGTTATATAAAATGGCTTATAATAGCTTTTCAAAAAATCACTCGCTCCAAAATTGTCCCCTTTACGCACCAAAAATATTGTCCATGGATTCCCAAATCCATCAAAATCTGTTATAACCATTTATTCACATTTACTCTATACTCTTAAAAATAAAGGGTTCAGCAATAAAAAGTCTCTATAGAAAACATAAGAACTGACAGACTAATGTCATTCAAGATACCGTATCTGCAACATCATATTGTTGAGGACACAAAGCTTTCAGGTGGTAGGTACAGAAAATACATTCAAAATGAAAGGGAACTACTTTCACACATTTCTAGTTTATTCTGAAGAAATAAACCTCACTTCTAACCCTTCCAAATAATTGAGTCTGTGTAAAAAATAGCTGATATTGGCCAGAAAGGACAGACTTGGTCATTCACCACAAATCTATGCTTTTTTGACTGCATTATTTATGAATATATTAATTATAAATGAGAAACCTGCTGAGTTTGGACGGAGAGCAGCAAGAGATGGAGAAATACCAGAAGGAGGAACGTGATCTGTTTGAGAGCCCTCCTTGCTATCGAGCAGGGCTCAGTGCTGAAAGGTGAATACCAGTGATTGCTCTCAGTTCAGACCTGCAAGCTTTGCTCTCGCAGAAGAGAAAGGAGCTTATCAGTTTCCTGTTGCTCTCAGGTAAGTTTTCTGCTGGCAGGGGGATTATGCAGGTCTCCACTGCATTCTCCTCTCACAGCTCTCGGTTTTGTTTCCAGCGTCTCTATTAGTCGCAGGATTTTTTCTCTGCACAGTTTTAGTTTCAACAGGTGCTCAGATTTGAACTGGTCCAAGTACAAAGATGCATTCATTCCTAAATTGTCACTATCACAGCCATAACTATCAAAGTGTTGCCATGCCACTTCCTAGGTCAATTTATGGCAGAAATACCCTGTCAGAGGCACAATGATTTATTCATTCCCCTCAAAGATAAGTATCGTATGGTGGGACTCATTATATGATTGATTTCAGCTTATTTGAATGATTGCATTGCTGATGGTGGACGCAAAGGGAGGCATCAGAGTTCTGGGAACTAGACACATAACACCAGTAGTATTTCATGGGAGAACTTGCATTCACACACTAAATTTCAGTCTTCAGCTGTGCAATACATGTCAGCTCCAGAAAGGCTGCCAGAGCCCCCCTTTTTAACAGTAAAATACAAAACCATTTTTTGCTTAGGGACTTGGAAGGATCTTTGGAAATTGGTGCTGGACACTCCGGATGTCTCTGGTGGCAGTTTCACTCAACATCTGCCTCAGTGAGAGTGAGAGCAACCTGGGGGGGGGGGCAAAACTCGCAGTTTTCTCTGTTATCAGATTTCAGGTCTTTGCTGATTGCAGGTGGAAAAGTGAGAGAATGACGATGACTGCTGAACAATCACAGTGCCCCTCTGTGGTTCCACACATCAGTAGTTATTTCAGTGCTGGTTTAGCCTTGTAAACATTAAAGTAGGGTTAAATTTTGAATTGAAATGGGAAGATTTGGTATTTGGAGATAAGGAAAAGCTTCACCATATGTAAACCATGTCTTGAAAGGTGTACCTATATGGCAATGCAGCAACTGTATGCATGCCAGGCATTTGGTTTCATCACAGTAATGCTTGGTGCTTTAGAAAATACATATTTTAATAAACTGTTAGGTAGCTTGGAACAGAGCTATGATGATGAAACTATGAAATTGGCTATATAAATTAAGTTCAGTGTCCTATGTACCACTTCAATACTTGCTAACATCAAGACATTAGAGACCAGCTTATGCTTAGACACTGAGAGTACATCTACTCTTACAATTTGTTCAGAATGGATGTGTGAGATAAATATCCCTTCTCTCCTCACTTGCTATGCTTTGCTTTGCATCACGGAGCAATCTCAGAGCACATGGACTGGCTTCCTTTCAAATGACACTAAACTGGAGAATGAATTAATGGAGAGCAGCTAGTGGTCTTCAGCCACAAACAGGCAGTCAATCCCTAGGAGCAGATAACAGTTACTCTGAAGTAATAAATAAATAAATAAGCCTTAAAATGTTCTCTGTGAGAACATTAGGTCTTCAGTGATAATCACTATTTCACAGAGACCTGCTCCTGCTCATCGACACTACTTGCTAATATGGACATAGTCTGAATGAGGCAGCTCCTGTGGACAAAGCAGTCCCAAAGACAGGTTTGTGTGATAAAAGATTCTACAGTCCACCCCTTTATGAAAACTTAGTGCAGTGCTTTATTAGCTTTTCACACAAACACTGCCATTGTTAGAACTAAGATTTATGCTAGTGTATTTATTGGCCTATTCTTAGAACTCAAGCAAGGTTTGAATACGTGTATTAATAACAGCTTTGTCATTATCCATTATGCCTTTATTAAAAATCCTTGTGAAATTTGGTATTTTTTAAAGCTGCTTCTCAGTTTTAAATCCATAAATTACAGCAGAAAAGAGGTTCAATTAATAAAGTTCTTTTCAAATTTTACATATGCATAGGAAAAAATAAAATGTAAAATCTAAAGAATCAGTAGCAAATAAAAGAAATCCATTTTATATTTATTCTATATTTTATGTTTTGCATAGGAATTGTTTTCCTAACCTTTCATGTCACCAAAGCTGAACAGGAAATCTGTATCTCTTAAAAATTCAAAGGCAGCTTGTCTTTAATTTTCAGCCTGTTCCTGGGTCCTTTCCTTAGAGGCACCATTCTGTTTGTACTTAGAACAAAATTTCAGTAGATTCCATGAAAATATGTACACATGGATTCACCTGGTGTGAAATATTTTAAAAAATCCTATTTCCTCATCCTTAAAACGATACCTGTTTCAGAACGATGACTTGCAAAATGATCTGTTGGCTCTGTCATGAAGAGACTATACCTGTGATATATAAAGGACGATAGGTTGCTTTGTAGTTACTCTAAATGTTCTGATGACACTGGTTTATTTTCACCCCTCTTTCCACAGAGCTATCATAAAATACAGCTTTAACTCATAGATAGACATGTGCAGGATTGATGTGTTTTACCTCATGGACCATATAGAAATATTGATGTGGTTTTATCTGTTCGATCTTGAACCATTTATTATAGTTTCAGAGAACCCTGATATTAAGCTGCTCTTTGAGTCTTATCCAGGCATAATGTGCTGTTCATCTGAAAGGCTGGCACTGTGAAGAAGATGCAGAGGGTGTAATCACAGCCATTACAGAGAGCCATCAGTGGAGCCAAACCTACACTTTCCACAGTCAGCAGTAGGCAGCTAGATGAAAAGGAACTATTAGAAACTGAACCTAGCACTCGATGTGTAATAAATGGCAAAGAGAAAGCCTATTAGGGAGCTGTTTCCACAAAAAGGCAAAATGCTGTCATATAGCAAAAGAAAAGATTCAGTGCTAGTTTAAAAAGGTCAACTTCTCAGGATAAACTGACAACACTGATATTGGAAAGTCACCACCTTTACGATAACCACTTGTATCTTCAAATTCTGCCCTTCAACCCTTTTGAGGGGCAGTTTATCAAAGGGATTTCTTCTTAATCCTCCCTTCTCCCTTCTTTCCTGTTTTTTTTTTTTTTTATTTTTATTTTTTTTTTTTTTTTAAGTGCATTATCTTTAGGGTCATTTTAGGTCATTTGTATCCAATGATTAAAAGGACCTGGAGCATTCTACGTATTTTTGATGCTCCCAATGGACTCTCTTTCTCTCTTTCCTCCTCCCTGCCATCAGTGCTCAGGAAAACTGCACTTCCTCCCTCCTTCTCAGCATGGGGAAACATCAGTGACTTCCTGAGAGGAGTCTCCATAGGGAACAGAGGAGGTCAAGAGCAGTGTTAATAGTCACCTGTGAGAAAGAGAAGCAATAGCCAGTGGGGCCAATCATTCTTTAAAGGCTGTGTTTATAAGAAGTTTATATTCATTCATGTTCTCTACATGACAATCAATCCTTCTCAACAAATTATGGAATGACAGGGTTGCGAAACATAAGATATTTAGCCCAGCCATCTGTCAGGCACATTTTCTGTCTATGCTTAACCAAGCAGCATTTTATTTAATATGTTCTCTAATTCTGGTTTCTTTGATGATGAGGTCTGTGTCAGCTCTATAGGGGACTGAATTTATTACAGTCTTCCTTGCAAAGACATTTCTGTCAGAGTTGAATGGTTAATTGATGTAGACAATGCATCTTCATAGGTGAGAAATCCTTATTGTGGTGAACCTTCCCACTGATCAGATCTTAAGTTCAATGTGCAGGGTTAGAAAGTGATAAAGAGAAGAAAAGTGAGAAGATGGAAGGTATTGAGGGAAGCCCTTGCTTTTGTGATTCTGGAGCGGCACTAGCAAGGCAACACTAGCTGAGCAATGAGAACATGTACCGCTCAAGTCCCTTTTGCTAACAGAATATGTCATCTCCCTCAGCCCACATGCAAAAACAGAGGAGGCTTTTTATGGATTTATACTGAAGAGGGATTCCCTGAAGCAAGGCAGCTTTCCCTTCCCTTTTTGCATTGCTGTGACAGTGCAAAGAGGGCAGATTGAACAGTAGGGCACTAGTCTATTGACATCAGTTGTACTACTTCAGGACAGAGCACAGAGTGTTCATAATGCAAACAGTAAAAAAGAAAAAGTATCCCTTTCTGAGGTAAAAGATAAGAAAATCATGATTTTATGAATTTGGAGATGTGCTTTTTAGCCTTTTATCTAGTAACATGCACAGCTTCAGTGGCTATACATGAAATTTTGTGTTCCAGAATTTCACTTTCAGGTAAGCAAGAAATAAATCTTTACTTTTGTGCTCACCATGCTGGAGTCTGCATTTCAATCTATCTGAATAATTCTGTTGGTAGATTGTCTCTGGGCTTGTTTTCTCCTTCTCCCCTTCAACAGAGCAATAATGTGGAATTATACATTTTAATCTCCCATTGAAGCACTGCAGTGCAACTTCAGTGAAAGCATATGAGCAAGAAGATCTGGAAGAAGATATACACTTGCTAAACTACATATTCCATCAGTATCTATCCTTCACATGAAGCAAATGAGCAGCTAAGTTATTTGGCAGTGCAGCACTCTGTTCCCCTTTCTTAATTTTCATTTGTTCCTTTTCACTATCACAGCTCACCTATCCCATCCTTCTCCTGAATGATCAACGTGCAACATTAGTGAGGGCTTTATTAAAAACACTCAGGCTTGACATACTTTTACTCTTATTCATTGGGAGTAGTTAACCAGTGTGTAGCCTTAACTACAGAGTATTTTTCGTTCCTTCCCATTTAAATAATGAATGACAATGGATCAAATAATTTTCCCCAATCATTGAAGAAAAAGGATCTTACAGCCATGACTTGCAACCTGACACTTTAATTGTTCACTTGCCTCCAACTAAAATGCATTTTTATTTTCAAATTCCTGTAGTTAGAACAATAATCTTCCACTTGAAGTATAAGTACATTGCTTAAGGAATTCCTTAATACTATTTTAAAGTCTTAGGAGCAGACCATCTATGATCTTTCTGCCTTTCACAGAGAAGTTCTGTCTGTCAGCTCTAGTCTCATCCTGTAGTCTCATCATGACTTTTTAAATTAGAATTGTAACAGATTGACTCAAGAAAATTAATAACTTTTTTCCTCAATAATTTTGAATAATTTTTTGTTTTCAGTATTTTGACCATTAGTTTTGTGTTCAAAGTTTGTTGGTAAATTTTGCTATACGGTAAAAAGTTCTGCTATCAGTTACAAACTTGGAAGTCAGACAAAGGATTTCCTCCCTGTTCAGCTATTTAATTTATTGTCTCTGCTAACCTATGTACAATGTCACAAATCATTGACAGAGCAAAGACCAATATCTTGCCATACTAGAAAGCAGGGAATGCAAACAAGGCTATTCTGATAGCTCTGCTAGGAACTACTATATCATCCAGTGTCACAGTGATTTAAAAGCATTTTTTTTTTCCTGTAGGAACAACGCATGAGGGAGCTAAGAAGGATACAAATAGAAGGAATTATATATGGAGGAGATAGCCCTAGTCTTAGTCACTGAGTGGAATAAAGGTGAAATTAATGAAAGCATTCTGTATTGGCCTCAGCCTATTTCCAGTCATTTGTAAGAGCTAAAACATAAAGGAGCTGCTGGAAACCACAGTTTAATGATTAGAAGGACAGAAATCAAAGCCCTTAGTTTTTACTCATTTGACATTCATAGTCTCCAATCAGAATTCTGTGAAATGTCCCAAATGCCTTTACCTGTAAACACTCACTCCTCAAAGACAGCAAAAACAGGCTAGGGAAAGGTAATGTTATTCCCCACTACAGGGGGTCAATAGAGCCCCAGACCTGACTTACATCAAGGACTGTTCAGAGAAGGAGTCTGCAGAATCAAGATCTCCCATGGAAAGTGACAGCAAGGGAAAAATCCATCTCTCCTCTAAAAGTATATAAGAAAGAGCTTGTTAATGTGTTTGATGTGTCTGTCCAGTGCTCAGGAAAGTCCTTGGTATTATATAATTATATAATTAATGCATATTCTCATTACAGGACACTTCCATTAAGAACTTCCTTAATGAACTATTTCTCTGAGGGTACATTTTTGAGGAGCATTGATCTCAACAGAACGGGAGTCTATGAACCGTTTGCAGTGTTAGCCCATTTAGTTGGAATTGTCACATTTTCACACATGTTAATTCATGTTTGGGGAAATCCGCTATCCGAACTGGCTTTGAAGAGAGAGTTTCACTGTCCTGAGAAGACTATCCATCTCCTGTCCATCAATTAGGAAAAGTCCATGAGTTATGTAACCTATTTTCAGTGAAATTCTTTGGTATTTGGATAACAAACTCCCTTAGGCTTTATAAAATCACAGTAGGACTATAACTGCATATCTGTAAAAAGCACCTATTTAATGTTAATAAAATTCATCTGATACTCGTTAAATAACAGGAGAAAAATTAGTGGCTGAGGATTCATATTAGTCAAAATACTGTAAATAGGAGACAAAATTCTTAAGAAAATTATGGTAAGTTTACGTGAGAAGAGAAAAAGCAGAGTAGAATCTCGTTGGGGTGAAATCATGGCTGACTTCAGAGATTCACCCATAGTGAAATAACAGGTTTTGTAAGAAATACCTTGGAAATGCAAAGGTGACACCAAGGGAGTTTAATCCAGTTTTCTACAATGTGTTCACTTCAGTAAGCTAAAGACCCCTCAAAGTTCATTAAAGCATTTCATAATGCAATTCAGTTAAGTGATTTTTATGTACAGTAACACAGAGACACATTGGTTGATATTGCCATTATCTTTAATATAAAGACAAAAGAAATTGCTGCTAATTCAAGTCCTAGAGAAACAAATTCACACCTTCTTTTTCTGGCTGAGATCTTCATAAAAAATTCTATTTTCTTTTTTTCCTTCAAGAAGGAGTGTTTGTTTATATCACAGATTTAACAACAGATCAACACAGTGTGCATATTTTTGTTTATCCTCCTGGATGACAGCAGAGGTGGATCTGGTGATGATTTGCAAGCATAAGCACAGGTGAGCCCTGAAGAGCTATATGTAGGTAGCATCTGATTTCTTATTTCCTTTCAGAATTCATTAGAGATGATGGGAAAGTTGTATAGAAACTCATAGTAAGAGCCGCAAAATAATTTAGGCACAGGTTTTCCAAAACTTTTAGGATCTTCATTCAAATCTGTGGGAGTTAGGAATCTAAAGTCTTTGAAGATCTCACTAAGGAACCTAATGTAGGATTTACTACCCTAATTTCAAAATTGTGGTCCACAGAACTCCTACTCAGCCTAATTCAACAAGATCAAAAATCCACTAATCTGTGTTATTAACTTTAAAATTCTCTTGATGTTTTCCATTGTGTACACACAAGTGCTTTGTTTTGGGAAGAAGAGAGAAGTTTAATACCTCTCCAAAGTGTAAGCCTTACCAGGATCCTCAAATATTCATTTTTTTCCACTCATTTACCTGGCACTATAAACTGGTAGGCAATCTCAGGGCTGTTCTGGGTACTACACCAAACTTTGCAATTGAGGAATAAAGGAAGGAAGTTATACTTTCATTTTTTATACAAGTTGAAGATTCACCTGGAAAGCTCTCTGGTGGAGAGCAATTCCCTCGAGTACCAGAAGTGCATGAAACCCAGTTTTGGGGAGCGCACTCTTCCCTTCCCCTCTCACTCTGTTGTTGAAACTGTTCCTTGCATGGAACACCTGAAAGTTTGGACAGAAGGCATGTGACTAAACATGATTTTCTGGCCCAGGGGTTACCACTTGTTCTTGAGTAGGCTCAAAACTGTCTTGTTCACTTCAGATTGCACAGTTCATTCACACAGTTCATAACCTGTATTGTTATGCTCGGACCTGGGTGAAAACTCACTAAAACTGAGGAAAAAATATCAACTGCCTTTCTTTTTAGCGAGGCATAAAAGGCTAAATGGAATGGAAAGCAATCAAACTGGAACCAAAACTCTTGATGTAGGCCACATGCCAGCCGATTAGGAATCAAGCTATATATCTACAGGTGGAAGGAAAATGCAAGGGGGTCAAGGTGTGCTCTGAGGGAGCTATGTGTCAGAGAGAAATAAAAAGGGGGGGGGGGGGGAAGAGAGGGTACAGAATTGTAAAGAAAAGATAAAAGGAAACACCAAAGAATACCAAAAATAGTATGTGTACAAAACACTTAAAAAAAAAAACCCTGAGAGAATGAAAGAGAGAGTATGTGTGGCTTTTGGAATGAGGCAACCTGGAAGAGGATTTGGAAGAGTAAGCAAAGACATCACCTCTAGATGCTCGATCCTGCCTGCGTTTTGTGAAATAAGACTTTATGTCCCTATTTTATGTAGCTAGTATGACTAAGTTGACTTGGTAGTTAATTTGGTGGAAATAGCCTGCAAACTCAGAAGGTTCATTAAGGTTTCAAGTCCAAAAAGGAGGTAAGTTTCACTTTTACTAACTTATTCTTGTGCATTGAAGAGTTTGTTTTGCTTAACACACATGGTGGATTTTTCCTCTAACTACTGCATGTCATTAAGGTAACACTAGCTCTTTCTCTGAAAGGTATTACTAATGACTGTCTAGGCTTCCCTTGCTACTCAGGTCACTAAGTCCTTGGATAGGATAAACTCTAGCTAATTTAATGCCTGAATTGTCTTGGATCTAAGATCAGGCATTTTTACTACTTGGGCAAGCCTTATTTATATATGTCTGCTCTGTGTGCAAAGAGGACTGGGATATGGTACAGATGTGCTTCTGTTTGAAAAATGAAAAGTAATCTGATCTTATTAAGCCTGATGGTCTGTTTCACTATCCACTGGAAATGTTTGAATTTGATATTTGATCTGTGCTTCCTTCACAGTCTTCTGATCTGCTTGTAGCATGTGATGCTAAATAGAATAAGTTCAGCAACACCAGGCGGAACAGATTGCAAGGATCAGTCACCCACCAATGGTGATGATAAACAACCTTTCACAATAATTATCTAGTTAAAACACCATTAACAATTAATGACATACATCACAAAACTTATTGAACCCATTTAAGACTAATTTACTAGCTATAAAAATATGGCATTAAGAATTTATGGATCATTAGCTTTTATTCCAAAATGAAATATTGGTGACTGAAACTCTCAGAAACTGCTGGAAACAATCACTCATTAAAAAGACATGAAATTAAATGAAATAATGGCAAAAGAAAAGGAAGTGGGAGACAGGATTTGTAAATGTTTGGGCAGAAGAAGCTAACTTCTTATATCACTGAATGGATGAAGATTGCATTTTCAAATAGGATTGAAATGTACAATTAAATAATTCAAACAAAATTGTTTTAGATGTACAATAAAATCATCTCTTTTTACCAAAAAAAATTAGATCACAACTGATCAAAATTGTTATCATGGCCTATTAATCACAGACAGTTATTTTGAAACACTGTTGAAGAGACTACAATGTTAAAGTTAATTAACCTGTTCCTCCAAATAGTTAATACATAAATTCAAATTTAGCAGCTGCTCCAGCCTTATATATTAAAATTTCAATTATGCCTTGAGGCCAGTGCAAGGTTATTAGAAATAGATTAGAACAACTGTAATTTCAAGTTCAGTATTGTCCAATGGGACTAATTCAGAAAGGAAGTCTTCTTGTTTATAATAGGAAAATTGTAAATGTCATATACTCTGAAATTCTACAGAGGAATTTTAAAATAAGGTGAAATATTGTGCAAGACTCTGCACTATTTCTGCAGGAAACACCAACTAAGGTTTTTTTTTTTGTGTGTGTGTTTTATTTTTCTCCTCAAAAACGGACTACTGAACACTTCTGAAACAATGTTCTTCTTTGGTTTCTTTCTGTGAGTTTTGAAATTCACATTTGAAGAGCTGAGTCCTTTACAGCAACAGCTTCCTTGGGAACAAAAGATTCCATCTGGATTTACGAAGCCAAAAAAAAAAAAAAAGTAACTTTCAGGAGAATGGTCAGCAAGCTCTGTATTTAGTATGTCTAATATTTTTAATTATAAAGATTTTTTTAATGAATTTTTCAGCAGCAGATCAAATCTCCCCACTATCTGTAGAAGCATTTCGACAACAGGAGAATCAAATCACAAGATAAGGTACTGCAGTGTTTACATTTCAATTGTGTAGTTTCCAAATTACAGTCCAAACTGTAGTACTGTGTATGGAGATGTTTAGGAAACTCAGCATGATCAGTCACCTGCAAAAAGTCAGGATGAACCAGTTTGAAGGATACAACTGAACTCACACACTGTCAGGAGCTTGTCTCTGTTTCAGACTACAGGTAGTTTCTTCATTCTAATGAAAGACTTCATGGTAGATACTTCTGGAAAGAGGTAATGCCCACATTTTGAAAAAAACTGTCTTTTGTATAATGACCTAATGACTAAGGGAGTTGTTCATAAATTTAAAGACCTCATCCCTTTTCTTTCCTCCGTCTGAGAGAATTCAGTCCTTCCCTGATTACCCTGTAGGTAAGTGGCCTCAGTACCACATAGAGCTGTGGTGAAAGAGAACAATCTTCATGCAACCGCTACGTAGAATGCAAAGTTCTCTGCCCCAGAAAAAATATAACACAGAAGACAGACAACAGTAAAGGAACAGAGCCTGATTCCACACACTTTAAATTTTGTGTGCTCAGTTAAGAAGAGAGATTCATAGAGTTATGCTGCAACCAGTATTCTTGGAGCGTCTGGATCAAGGATCTTATTTCTGAACAGAAGAGCAAGTCTCTCTCCAGCCCAGCGGATGCTTCCAGGACATGACATGTCTGCCAAAAAGTCAGATCGGGCAGTCCCTCACTTGCTTTCCATGTGTGTCCCAACAGCAAGTTCTTCAAGACTGCAAAGCTTCCACAGCAAACAAGACTGGAAGTTTTAAAGGTATCAGTATTCTGGATATACAATTTAATTTTCCAGTTTAGCACAGGCTTTAGAAAAACGTCTTCCTCTATCTTAATGCTGCCTGTGCTACTTTAGCATTACTAGATCTCTTTGGGCACCACTCAATTGTTATTTGTATCCTTGACAGAGCATTAAAAATAAGAAGAGACTAAGATCCATTTTTTAATTAATACTGACTACTTTCTTGCTATCATCTGATTTTCAAAACACTGTATGCAGCATGCTCAGCTTTACAAACATTTTATTTTAATCTATATTTGAGCCAAAAAAACTTCCTCAAAGCTCACAGACTAATCACTATCAGACTATTTTACAGTGGAAAATACCCCCAAGTAAAAGCAAAATGAAATGTACTATATTTCCCTTAGAATATTCCTTACTTGCATATTGATTTCCAAAGATCATTTTATGGTATTTCTTAACTTTTTATTAAATAAAAAGGCATGAGCTGAATCATGCAGTACTTGCACATGGGAAAGACTGCACTAAGCTTAAATTATTAAAAAATGTTGTCATCACGTATATGTAAGGTAAACACAGTGGAGCGTTATTCGTGTAATGGACAAATCCTGAATGATTGCAACAGCAGTTATCATATTATTCAAAGTGATACTGAACAGAAGAACAGAACATATACATCATATACAGAAGAATGTATATGAAGTTTTGGAGATGCATATTTACACAATAAGACATACATCTTGAATTCCATTGCTTCAAGTTTTGCAAAATGTGTGAATTTATATGAGTATAGTTCTGTTAGTGACAATAGAATTATCTTGGTATAAAACAATGAGCAGTAGAGACTCTAATATTCTTGTCTGCTTGTTCTTCCTGCCCATTTTCTCCCACAAAAAGCAGATCTGGGAAGAGAGTGAAATAACTTCTTTGAGAAGTTCAGAACAGAGGCACTGCTATCAGCTCATTCTTTAGTCGTTTTCCCCCCCCAAGAACATGTTCATTTTTTCTACTAATTAACTGGCATGATAGAAGAAATACATTCTTACGTTATTATTAATCTAATCTGTTAGTCTTAAAAATAATCCTACCTGTGGATGACAGAACATATATTGCCTTCTACCCTCTTTGCTACATTTGTAATAGTTCGGTGAGGCCTTTAGTAGGTGACAGAATTTGTATTCATTTACTCTGTATGTATGTGCATGTGTGTGTGCATGCAAAGCCATGATTTAGACTTCCATTTTGGGCTACCAGATATTAGGGAGATATGAATCACAGAAAAAGATATTAAAAATTATCCTCGTATTTGTTCATCTCCTGTCTTCCTTTTTTTTTCTTTTTTTTTTTGTTTCCTTTTTATGTACTGTGAAGTTTATTATAGTAAATTGAAGGCATTTCCTGTTGTGAAGAGATAATTTTCCTCTTTGCTGAATAAATTGATTCTGAGGGCCATGTTGGTATTATTTCATTAACTCAAAGGCCAAAGACCTTGTAGTGTATTAGCCTAGGGTGTAATTATTACTAAATTAAAAGGAAGAACCCTTGAGATATTGTGGGCCAAAACCTCAGTTGGTTTCAGTCTGCATTACTCCACTGAAGTAATAGCAAAGAGATGTGCATATTCACTGAGAAACAATCCAGCATTGATTATAAAGAGCCCTAGGAATGATTACTAATAGCTTAGTTATTGAGAAATAACTTCCAAGCGGTTAACTCCATCTACTTTATATTATTTTAACTAATTTGAAGCATGTAAATTGAGGAGTTTAATTTATCCATATAGCAGTAGTGGAGACAAGCAGGCTCCTTCAGAGGGTAACTAAGAACGGTTATCCATGTATAATGAATGGTTATCCATTTATACCAGGGCTGAAATTAGTTGATTATGTTCTATGTCAGGAGACAATAATGTGATTGCATGCCCAAACAGACGTATTACTTAGCACTTGAACACCAATGCCAGAGAGCATAGCCAGAAACAGTTTCTGTGGACTGACATTATACGCCATATAATCCTAGAAAAAAACATCCTGAACCCCAATGTCATTTATACCAGGACTGTGAAGAGAGGCTGTAAAAATCATGCTGAAGCATGCTGAATACTTCCTATACTTCCATGGGTGGACATCTGATGCCATCATCTGATTTCCATCATCTCCATAGCTTTTAACAGCCTTTTACAGAGCTGGCTCAAAGCCTTTCAGCAGCATAGGCAAGGCTGAAAGTTGACAGTCTGCATGTGAGAGTCCGAAGCCAGACTGCACTCACTACAGTACAGGAAAGTCAAAAAAAAAAAAAAAAAAAAGGCCCTTGTTTTTGTCCCCGTCCTGGACATTGTCTTTTCTTTCCGGGAGTGATTTCCTCTTTCCTCTTTAAACTGGCCCCACTCTAACTATCCACACCATTTTCTTGACAGTGGTGACAGCAGCTGCCAGTCTGGCTCTTTAGGGCTCTAGCCCTAGTAAGATTTACTTTTATAAGTAACAAAACCTCCAGATGTCTGCCACAGCTGTCTCTATTAACCTGTCATGGAGCTTGCTCTGCTTTTACCTATTGAAAGATTGCTGTGTGTCCTCCTCAGCTTTATGTTTTCCTTCAAACTTTTCTCCTGTTCTTAAACTCTTTGTCATTTTTATCCCTTTGTCTACGATGATTAGTAGGTTCCCTTAAACTGTATTTTGTGTGAAGTATGTTGATCCAAACAGGACATGTCAGTGAAGTGCCTGACTGACTAGAAGTTGAACAGAATCAGTGCATTGTGTTTCTAACCTGTGACAATCCGAATTAAATCCCAAACAAAATTTTTTTTTTTCCAGTAATGTCTAAACTCCTGCTGATATTTACTCTACAGACTACTGTAATCACTGGTCCTTTTCTGATGGCTTGTTACCTATTTAGTTTCTCATGTGTTAGTTGTGTATCTGATGTTTTCTATCTGTGCAGTACTTTGCATTTGTCTTTTATAGAATTTCATGTTGTTGATTTCAAGTTTGACATCCAAAGTACCAAGACCAATTAGACTTCTGATATTGTTTTTCCTTGTGTATTTAACATAATGTCATCACAAATGTCTTGAGTTTATTCTCTATTCTGTCACCCAGTTCATTCATGAACACGCTGAATCAAACTGGCTCTAGGACACTTCTGTGCAGAATCCTGCTTGTATTTGGAAGCAAGCTGAAGTACAGCATTTAAACAGCAAATGTCTAAAATACATTAGTAATTTTAGTAATTAATAAAAAAATTTATATAAAATTTTATATATAAAAATTTTTATATATAAAAAAGTTAAAATGCTTTACTTTCAGTTGTATTTGCATCTGGTTTTGGTGATTTTATCTAAACCATATTTCTGTGATTTGTATATAGCAGTGAATACAAAACAGATTCAAAAGCCTTGAAGCACACAGGCTTATCACAGGTTCTGCTGTGCTGTGTCTTTTTCAGGCACCAGAGCAGGTGTTCTTCTGCAAGAAGAGAATAGATTGATTTGATATGACTTATGTTTGACAAAACTATGCATTTTTAATTGCCTTAATATGCTTAAGATGCTTATAAACTGATAATTTAATCCTTTGTCTAATATTGCTTCTGACATTGAATTAGTCCTGCTATCTGCCCCCCCACCCCATCCGCCCTTTAGTGGAAAGTACTGTGGCAACTGATCTCCAGTCTTTTGGACCCTTTTCTACCCTTCTGAAGTGGTGAAAGATGTTTCTAGTGCCCTAGGAAATTACTTTCACTATTTTTAAACATTCAGCGGTGAATTTCATTATTCCCCACTAACTTAAAAACACTGAAATTATCTAAATAACTTTTAACCTACTTCCATATCTGAACTACTACTTTCTACATACTCTCATTAAATTAACTGCATTAACATTCACTCTTTTTTATTTTTTTTTTTGTAAAGACTGAAGTAAAATAAGTATTGGAAGTTTCTTTTTTTTTTTAATATATATATTATTTGCTCTCCTTTCCAATTAAATGACAAACCTAATTTTTCTTTTATTTCTCTTGCTTTTAATGCAAGTTCTCATTATCTTTCATTCCCTCGGCTGATAGTAATTCATTTTGAACTTTACCATTTGTAAGTCATTTATCCATTTGTTACCATTAACCATTTGTTATCCTCCATATTTACATTGACTCTTTAGATGCATCCCCTATGGGTATGCATTGATGTGCTACAGTTTGTCTCACTGGAGTGGTAGAAAGAGCCCCTTATTTCTCATTACCGCCCTGTTGCTAGAAGCTACTACCTTCAAAGCTGAGGTGTTCCTAATCTATTTCAATGAAAAATTGGGTGAATTAGCTTAAATTGCTAAGGTTGAAACAAAAAAAGCCACTTTGCAATACCCTTAATCATGAATTCATTTTCCTACTTGTCTTTTTATTTTCAAAGAACTCTGTGTTTTCCTCTTTCTCTGCTTTGCACACTGGGATGTTTACTGTTGTGCTTTTCGTGATACCTTTTCCAACAGCAGCCACCCCTTCTGCACTTCTTTTCTCAACAGGTATATTCCCAGGATTCCCCATTTCAGGAAGATTCCTTTAACCATATGAAAATCTGCCAATTTTGAAAAGCGCAATTAGTTATAGGAGAAATATATATTAGTATAGATATTTACGAAGCTTGAAATTCATGAAATTAATATTTTTTAAAAGAAGGCTAAAATATTCCTGCTACAGGCTGCAGAGCATTTATCTTTTCAGTGAATCAGGAAAGCTGGTGACATGTTTTACACTTAGGAAATCTTTCAAACATTTGACTCAGACTACCTTTGGTTCACAGGCATAGTTGTAGTTTTGACATACATTCTAAATGATCAGACACATAAGGTTGTAAAGACTGTCTTACAATCAATGCACTTCTGTCTTAGAAAGAATGCACTTCCTTCTTATATTATAAGAATAATAAATAAGAATATATAAGAATAATATAAGAATATATAAGAATAATATAGGAATCTGTGATTCTTACATTAGTTTCTGCCTGTCCTATATAAGTCTGAATTTTTATAGCAGCACTCAGTGGGAACGAAAGGTTTAAAGTAAGAATTCTGCAGCTTTGTTGCTGCAGAGCTCTTAAACTTGAGTATGAAGCATGGGTGGTTTTATTTCCTATTCTTCATCTTTTTCTCGTCTTGTAAACCAGCTGTTGCGAACCTTTTGTTCTTGCCATAACTCCTGAACCAGTATTTGTTAAGATTTTGTTGCTAACAACACAGAAGATATATCAGGGAAGCCAAGTCAATTATACACAAAAAAGAAACTCAAAGTAGATGCTTCAGAGGAAGATATTCATTGCCTTTAATCTGCTACATCCTTTTAGTGTTATTGAATAGCTTTAGATGGACTGGCTCAAAGTGTAGCACATTTCTGTTCTTAAACCAATTGATTAGACAACACCCTGTTGATGGCTAGGTAGAGTTTTGGTGTAAACTGCAAGTGTCCTAATACCTAAGTTGTCCTTCAGTGGGAAAAAAAGTCATTTGGCTTAAACGTCAAATTGATATGGTGAGACTAATTTGCATTGCCATTTTTGAAAATACTATTCTAAATGTCTAGCCATACTTGAATGTTCAAGAAAATTACTGCAGAATGAAATATAAAGAATTAAAAAATGTCAATGTTCCTTTGTTCATTTCCCAACATTTTCCGCTTGACCTAAAGAAAGTACTTTTATCTCTGATGCCTAGTACATGTCAGCATGTAAAGAGTAGAGATTCTTCCCAGAAAAATGCACTGAAATATTTTTTTCTGCCTCACTTCATTAAAGATGTCAATTTTGAAATGACAACTAGCACAGCTAATTCTAGTAGCAAAAGTGTAAGCAAGATCTCTACCTCTACCATAAATGAGAGATTTTCAGTCAGCTAAGCCTGATGAATTTCTACCAAAAGCACTTAGAGCTGATGGATGAAGTCTTATGTTTTTTCACAGTTATCTTTGAAAACCCATGAAGGATGAGTGAACTGCCAGGAAATTGTCTCTGGACAAACAGAGTTTCTATCTTTAAAAAAAAGGAGGTGAGAAATTATAGGTCACTTAGACTAACTTCAGTTTCTGATTAAAATAATGAGCAGTCAAACAGACTATCTGCAAGCACCTGAAAGGTAAGGAGATGAGGAGCAGGCACCATGGACTTACCATGAACAAATCATGTGAAAAGAATCTAATTTCCTTCTAGAAAGGCAACAGATCATGTCAACTGAGGACAAACAACAAATGCTATTTTTCTTGATGTTTATTAAACCTCTGACATTGTTTCACGTGACATTTACATAAGCAAGCTAAGGAAAAAACTATTGGGTAGTGTAAAGTAAGTTTGAAAAACAGGCTTAGGGAGTAATAAGTGATGTTTCAGTGTCAAAATGGAAGGCTGAATTGCATGGACTTTCACAAGAGTCTATCCTTGTTACTTTCTGATACTGCCATTGATAATATGGACAAAGGGAGTGAGAGATGTCTATTTTAGTACTGCAGAGTTTGTGAATACTTAGATATGAATAGCTTTGTTTTCTTCTTTTTGCTACAGACAAGTAGTTAAAAATTAAACTATGCTTCAACTCTAAAAACATATACCGCCTTTTTCTAGAAAGGATTGTATAACACCAGAGTGAGCTCACAGTGTGCAGTGAAGAGCCACTTCTTAATGAGTAATGATTCTCCTCTCTGCAACAGAGCACCCAGCACACACTGATTGTGATTATATATTCACTGCTCTTGAATACATGTATTCACTCGCATGCTGTTGTTGGTGTGCAAAGGAGTGTGTTAGGGGAGCAGGACCATGCACACTGTTCAGAGGTTGAGTTTATGTCATAGCCATAAAAAAGGAGTAGGCTGCAGAACTGATGTGCATTTTCAAACTGTGACATTGCAGCCAATTGGATCAGTTGTCTGACTGCCAAACACATCATTAATTTTGACATAATGGCAGTGAAACAAGCAACAATTAAAGGGGGATGGATCTGAAAGGCAAGAGCCAACAGGTTTCATTTAAAAAAATCGAAAGCCAAAGAGGATTTTTATTTGGCTTTGTTTGCTCTCATTTGCTGGTATGCTGAACTCTACTAATTTATTCCATTAACAGGAGACCCATCATTGTGAGGAAACTGGAGTTTTAAGGACAAATGCTTTTACAGATTGAGTGTATTGTAAAGTTGATGTATTTGGCCTCTTAGGCAAGATGCAAAACAACATCCTTGAAATTCCATTAGCAGAATGCAATGTTCAAATCAACATGATCCCCATAATGCCTTCCTTATGAGCATACTTTATAAAATAACTAGAAGTTGAGAAAACTGCAAGCAGAGTCCCTAGAGGAAGGATATCTTCATGAGGATTCCTTGTGAAGTTCTTCCTCATTCTTCCACCAGGAAGATTTGCTACACTTTCCATTAAGCTATGGAAATATATTGGTCCCAGAGACCTCCATGCCAAGAGCCTGCTTGCCCTGTTCTCCAGAAATGCCTGTGATTTCCTGGAGCAGCGTGATGGAAGGGGACCATTTTGCTACGTAAAGCTAGGCAACAAGATTTTCAAGAGAAATTCTGTGGGACAGAAATGAAGATTCAGATTATAGAATAAGAAGATAAGCTCTCTGAGACGACAAGCATACTTTTGTTGAGAAGATATAAGTATATATCTTGAATGTGATGCTATAGTACCTCTAAATTTTTACTGTTCCTATGCTAATGCTATTTCACATAGGAAGGCTTCTGTACTATCATAAAAAGGATTTTATATGAAATACCAATAGAATTGATAGGGAAAACTACTGGGTGCACAAAGTTGGGATACATGAATGATGTACAATACACAGATTAAAGAATTCTGGACAAATTTTTACATGTAGCATGATATAATTTAATAAATATTATTGGAATGTGACCAGTATATTACCAGTGAAATGGTCCAAGTAAGAAAACAAGTTTTGTTCTGCTACTTTCATTTTAGACCAGTTGGAAGAAGTAGATAACAATGAGGCTCTTTCATATGCATGCCCCCACATCAGCATAAAAGTTGTGAAATCAGACTAGCAAATCAAAGACACGTCTTTGTTTAGGTCTAGTTAGTTTACCTACCAATAAACTGAGGAAATTTAAAGTGCATTACCTGAGTAAAGTATGCTAACTATAAATTATGCCTTAGAATTTATTATCTTTTTCAAAACAGTATAAAACTAAACATCATTGGCTTTAAACCAAAATATTCAGTAATATTTAAAAAGAGGAGAAGGATTCCTTAATATTGCAATACATGTTTTCAAAGAAAAACAGCAGAGCTGAAGAAACATCAAAATCCCACATTAGTTGTTAAATTGTAATAGGTGGCAACAGCTCAACCGCAACTACAAACCCATGTTAGCAGTGTGAATCACTGAGAATACTGCTCAGGTGTTCTGCGAATTAGCCGCAAAAAAACTCATAGACCACTAGCAATGATCACTGCTGAAGATACAATAGCATTCTTGTAGATATTGGATGACTACAGATAGAAATCTAAAGCGGTGGTTTGGCAATTAGTTTAAGCCTATCTAAATCTATCTTGAAGCACAAAGGACAGGACCGGCAACCTATCCTTGTTCCAAGTCACAGGCTGGGAATTCTCACTTCTGCCTAAGACCATATGGCTTTATATTCTTGAATCCCAAACTAGCTTCCTACCTGCAGAGTCCTCTTTCAAGAGAACTAAATACCAGATCAGGTTTATAATCCATCAGGGAAAGAGCCATCGCAAATAAACTTAGGCCTGACTGCAGTGGTTGGAAGGATAGATTCAAGACAAGAAAGTGATTATATTGTGCTTCTGGAAACTATTGAGAGTAGGAGACATTGCGAATTACACAATCTTTGTGTAGGTTCAACTATTTCCGTGTGAAAGACAGATCTCCCCATCAAGGCCTCCAACCATCATCAGGAGATCTTAGAAAGTGAGCTGCCACCCTTATGTTTTGTTATAATCTTTTGTCATTATTGCCACGTTCAAGGAAACTCTAAGTATATTTCATTATGTAAAAGTTACTGTTCATCAGTCATATCTTCTATACGGACAATTTAGTGACAAGTCAGATAAAGATATCTTGGTCCTCTGAAGACTCATCCAAGTTATGTCTATATGCAATTTATATAAGTATAAGCCACTATGACCAAAGGTGAAATTTCAAGAAGAGATGGTCTAGCACCAGTCACTGACACATTATCATGTCTTGTCACTTCAGAACTTGTCTCCACTAAGAACTCTAATTTTTTGAAGGAGCATACATTAAAGTAAGAAAAGTTTCCATCAGTTCCTGAAATTCATGCTCAATGGAAAAAACTGTTTGCAGGAAATTACTATTGCTAATATTTTATACTACTGGTAAAACAGACTGGATTCCAAATGATCAGAAAAAGGCTTAAAACTGGAGGAAATTCAGAGAAGGTATTGACACAATGCGGTGGTTATATTCATCTTACTTAAATGTAGGTATATGCATGTTTAAATGTGAACTGTTTGTCTAGCTGATGGAGGAAAATTGTCTCATTTAGAACCCTATTTCCCAATAATAATTTTACATTTATTAGTAAATAAATAAATAAATAAAAACCTTTTGTATGTGTTTTGGAGAAATAAAATCCCATTTCTTGTTAAAATCTGATCTTCTATTAAAGGACATAAATTATGATCAATGGATTTCACTTTTCTAAAAGCCATAGAACCCAAATAAGAAGTAGTTTAGATGCATAAAAATGAAGGAATAAAAGCCTGTTTTCAGCAGAATATTCTCAAAACCGCTCATGAGGTGCCCTCCAATAGAGTAAGGCTATATTATTAAATAAGAATACTTTCTTTTTGCCTGTCAATTTCATCAATTTTTTTCTCTGTCAATTTAATTTTTTTTCACTTCTGTTACTGTTACTTAAGTAGTAGAATCTTATTGCTGGGAAAAAAATCTTCACTATTTAATACCATAAAAGTGAAAATATATGCAGCAGTTTCTGAAAAATGACTTGTGTCAATTTAAACTTCTTTTGTTTTTAAGAAAGTAGCTCTTGGTAGAAAGAAAACCTTCTAAAGTGTGGATGCTGCAGTACTATTTTCATGAATCTACAGGCATCCAGATTGAATCAATAGTTCTAAGAGGAGTGCAAACTGTACCATTCATCTTAATGGAGTGTTTACTTTGAAGCCTATTTATAACCTTGTAAACATTTATTTTTATTATTTATTGATTTTACTTGCTTACTAGAATGGTAGTCTGGGCTTCTTTCTGTGATAAATGGAGTTTTTTGAGTCTAGTTTTAGTCCATGCTCCCTGCTTTATCTAGTCCCCACCTCAGCAATTTCTCCAATGCATATAAGAAGAAAAGGGGCTAATTTTCTATTCCAAAAATAAATTTCTTCCTGAAGCATCAGACAAGAAACTTGATATGCCCAGAAACTAATGCCCTTGAGAAATTCTTGGAAAGGAAAAAATACCAGTTATCTTTGTAAGTACCGCTGCCAGAG
Source organism: Nothocercus julius (assembly GCA_013398735.1). Classification (NCBI taxonomy): domain Eukaryota; kingdom Metazoa; phylum Chordata; class Aves; order Tinamiformes; family Tinamidae; genus Nothocercus; species Nothocercus julius. Next base: position 12,399,551 of record VZSV01000013.1, on the reverse strand, counting down.
CTCAGAACTGAGAAATCAAGAGCAAGCATCTTTTTTTTCCACAAAAATCAGGATGAGCACTGGTGGTATTTGATATGATTTACTCTTAGTGCCAAAGCACAGACTTCTTTATAAATCTGTCAGCTGATGTGAGGAAACAAAGATGGCCACAATTTGAAAAACTCCAAGTTATCAGCAGAATGCAAACAGTGCACCATGAAGCAGCGGTAGTGGTGAAGAGGACATAAGTAACTGGTTTCTGCATGTATGTGCAAACTGGCACATTATTGGCAAAGGGAAGAGAAATGAAACAAACCAGACTGTCACTGTTTTTCACTCTAGAATGTTCCTGTAGCACTCTTAAGTTATTCAGAGTGGAGAGTGAAATAATTTTTTTTGCATAAGACATACCTACAATAGGTCTATTTCTGTAACACAGTCAGATATCCATCTATATCAATTTGATTTATATATCTTGCTCTGTATTTAATTTTATTTATGTACTGGAAATTTCAGGTCATTCCACTGAAGTGAGTCATATGGAAAGATTATGTAATTTTCTCTGATGAGGCAAGCACAGGCTCTTTGCTTAGTGAAAAAGAGGGAGAGGTAAATGGTGATGGAGGGAATCTGCTGCCAGAAGCACCTCTGGAAGAGTCCTAGAGTTATCAGTGCCAGAAGAGCAAGCAGACACGCTTATGGCATAAATGAGTCAAAGCAATGAAAATGATGCTGAACCCTGAGTTCTTTCTCATTCTGCCTGACAGAGTAGTTACAAACTTGCAACCACCATATACTTGAAAGCTAGTAGGAAAGAGAAACTACTAGAGGTTCCTGAAACAAGACAAAAAAAATGTTTTTATTCAACATTTGTATGCTACAGTGAGAGGTGACTCAGTGTTGGGCTCAGATCCCCCTGGAAGGATCCTCCTCTCCCACTGATGTCAAGTGGCATGAGAACAAGCAGCACTGCTCAGCTCGTGCTCAGCTCCTCAGCTCCTCCTCAGGCCAAACTGACACCAACAAGGAATAAATAGGATCTGTTTATTTTGTAAGAAACAAGGATCTAGCCTTTTTGCCATTCAAATTCATATCAGAGCAAATCAAACTAGAAATACAAGGAGAGTAGTCTAATGTAATGTATAGTCTAATCTGAAGTGGATGTGTTAGATTCTGAAATCTTAAAATCCTCATCAGCCATATGAGGTGGTTCAGCAGTTGAGTCTGGTTTTGAGTAGGCGTGCCTCAGTCTACATACTTTTCTGAACAGCTTTTGTTTCAAAAAAATCTCCTGACATGTCTCTCTCATGAGCTGAAAGCTAGTCCTAGTTTCAGTCAAGTCGAAGACAGTACGAAAATAGATCTTCCCCTTAGTATATCAGTGCTGAAGAACAGAGATATTTCCATAGCGGTCTAACCACAGACCCTGTGGCCCATACTGTCTGGAAGTCTTTCTCAGAGAGTAGCCCATGCTAAGTATTGTATTTAAATGAAGAAGAAAAGAATCTGCAAGGGGTGATCAAAGAACAACTTTCCCATGAAAAGCATAGCCAAGTCCTGAGGGCTTCAGCATACCCCAGACCAGGGAATTTTCTGATTTTCATATCATGATGAGAATAGATATTTTCTCTGACAAGCTTGAAGCATAAAAAGTGTTTAACAGCTCTGTCGTGTCCTAATCCCCATTTATTGTTCCTTTCAATCCCAGAGACTCTTCTCAATATCACTCTGCTTCCCATATATTTACATTGGGCGTTATTTTGTGTGAGTGTCCTTCTATATCTGCACCTCAAACTCCCTCTTGACTTCCCAATTCCTATCTCATATCTCTTATAAATTGTGCTGTTGATTTCAACTAAGTTTGAATTACATTCTTCAAAGGACTAGTGTTTGAACCAAATATGATCTTGAAGCCTGCCCTCTAACCATGATTTTTCTTAAACTTTACACCTTAATTCCTTTTTGTTTAGGATTACCTCTATTAATAAGTTATAATATGCTTAAATGCCTACCATGTTTATTCCATGTTTGCTCTCATTTCCTATACAATACTATGGTAGATCAGAATTAAATGTAAATAGTGTACAATGGTTTTTTAGAAGTACTGTAATATCAGATTTCAATCTAGATAAAGTTTGGTGTGAGTCTTGGTCTAGGTTAGTATATGTTAACATTCCAAAGCACGTGGTCCAAAATTGCCCAAAACTGTAGCATCAGGAACAGTATGTACCAACTAGTATGTGGTATTTAAATAACAATCCCTCCTGCTTGCAATTTTTATTAGTTTCCTATATTTAAGTGAAGAGTGTATAAGTGGCAACTAAAGTAGAGCAAATGGACTGTTTAGGACTTTGAAAGCATTCCAATGTTCTTCTATTAGCTATGAATAAAGAAGTCAAATATAGCATAGTGATTCAGAGATCACACAATGATTAACACTGCTGCTTGGATGATCTGTAACATATCTTGCTTGCAGAAATGGCTTGGCTGCATGTCTGCACAAAATGTTTATGAAGAATAATATTTAATGTTAATAATTCTATTAATCATACTAATTATTTAATGCTATTAAGAATATTAAGACATTTAAATTGATGGCATTTGGATAAATGCATTGCTGTCATTTGTTATGAAAACAGATTTCATGACAAAGTCTGGTGATTTTTAGTGATTTTGCAGTATCAAAGTATTTATCAATATGTTCTGTGGCTTTGTCTGACAACGTTCAGAGATATATAAATTACACTTTCCATCTATCTGCACGTATTTAGTATTCTCAGAATTATTCTTTTGCTGTGTCTTTTCACTGCCATAAATGAGAAGTGCTACTTCTGGGAAAATACTTCCATTCATAGAGCCTTTCAGTTCTCCTCTACAGCTGTATGTTAAAATCTGTGAAAAGGTATGGGTGTATCAGAGATAACTACTGAGGCTAGTAGATGTCCTTGCATCCAGTATTACCTAAAGATAGCTAGGGCTACTGCGGCAGTATGAGGAGAGTGCAAAGGTCCTAGACAGACCAATGAGGGGGTCTCATCTGCTTGTATATCTATAGAAAAACTATGTTCAGTGAAAATTTGTATGGGGAATCTCATATGTCTCTGCTCTTGAAAATAATCACTTTTTGTTCCCTCAGCACATATGCTTTCATTTTACGACCCTCTTGAAAGTATACTGAGCTAGGCACCTCTTTCAGTCACAAGCTGGCATGGCCATAGCTTATTGCAGAAGGAGACAAATGGGCTGCAAAACTACTTAAGCTAGAAAAAAAAAAAAGTTGAAGAAGAAAAAGGTACTTAAAAAGCCTGCAGTTCTCAAGAAGAAGGGGCTGCAAAGAAGTGCTGCCTGAGTATGTCTCTGTAGTGAATCTGCTTCTGAAATTAGGCATCTACAGCAAATTTAGCTTTTTCTTTCTCCCTTCTCCTCTTCCTCCACAAGCAATAATCAACTCAGAGACAGTGGCCAACTCGCTTCCAAAGAGTTTGGAACAATAACAGAGGATATCTCTTATTTGTCCACTGGAACTTAACCTTCTTCCAACTAAGGTGGTATCTAGGCACAGAGTTCAAGGTTAACATGTCCCATTCTCTTCTGATGAGGCTTTTCCACTTTGTGATTCAAAAATCCTCTTTCTGAGTGAGCATCCAAATTACAAGGCTACTGGGTTTTTACTTAACTTTCATTCCCATCAGGACTCCAAATTACTAAAATATTTAATAGGGATGGAGAGTTTAAGGGCCACCCTATTCCAGAATACCTTACTTTTTAGACAGCAGTTGTCTGGGAGATCTCTTCAGATACAGGAGAGAACTGAAGCCAGCTTTCCATACACAGAAGAGCGTTCAGAGAGGAGAAAGAAAGGGTAGTATTCATATCTTTTGTGCAGCTGCTGACTTAGTGGATGTCTTCCTAAATTTATTTGGATTCGGTCCTTATAGATCAGATAGGTAACTAGCTTAAGAAGCCTACTAGGTCTTAAAGAAAAAATAGGGAACCTAGCTGGTCAGTACTGCTCATGGCTTGGATACACAGACATATGTATAGTTACCAAGACATAGGCAACTTTAGGACACCTCTAGTACACGTGTGTAACAGCAGTGCCTTCGTGATGAGCACTAGTTTTGAGTATCAATGTTCTGAATACAGCTTACAGTCCCTAAATTTGTTCTTGCGATAGAGACATGGAAAGTCCTCTCTTAATGCTTTCAAATAAATTAGTGCTTTCAGAAACAGAATGAACAAATTAAATGACTGAACCTGAACAAAATTCAGTGTATGATAATTCATTTGTATGGTTATATTATTATGCTACAGAAATATGTCAAAACTCAGTTTTATTCTCAATGTCTCCAATCGTGTACTGCTGAGCCCAGCACTAAATGTTGCTCATACTGAGCAAAGCAACACTTGCAAAGTATATCTTTGCCTCTATAATCCTTCTTCATCTCTCCTAAATATTTCTCAGTACTTCTGGGTCCTAAAGGATGTAATTTCAATTTAGCTGCATTTACTTTTTATGACGTGGTGGGAGATAATAAATATGCTATCATTGAGTTTTACATTCCATTCTCTCCACATGGATGAGCAGAACAAATAACAACTGTACTGTTATACTGTAGTCTCATTATCTTGAGTGATCTTCCCTCCTTCCCTACTTGCTATGCTCTAGTCCTCTCCCAATATTGCTCATCTGCCTTTGTCTCTGCTACAGACTACAAGATTCTGAGGCAAGTATTGCTTGTATGATGAATATATGAGCCTCCTGTGTGTTTTGTTTACCTCAGGAGTATAAAATACTATTGCTGTTCTATTTTACTTGAGGGGGGAGGGGATTATTTCATTGATGTGATAAAAGAACCTAACATCTTTTTTCCTAACATTTCAGAGAATCATAAAATAATTCAGGTTGGCAATGACATCTGATCAACCCCTTGCTCAAAGCAGGGCTAGCTTCAACATTAGATCAGGTTTTCTAGGGACTTGTCTCATTGAGTATAGACTGTCTCCAAGGATGGATATTCCATAGTCTCTGTGTGATTCTTTCCCAGTGTTTACCTGCTCCCTTTGTTAAGAACTCTTTTTTCCCCTTATATTCAGTCAGAATTTCCCTTGTTGCATCTTGTGCTTTCTCTCATTTTCTGTTTTTTCACTCTCCAAACCCTATTGTCTGATGGTTTGGTTTCCTACAAGATGGCTTAACCACACCACACATATCTAGTTCACATAATTTTGTATACGAAACATCAACTGCAAACTCTGTTCCTTCAGTGTCTTTCTCCAATTTTGGGAAATACTACTAGAAGGATCAAAATAATGATAGAACGTCAATCAGTTTGATGACCCTTTTGATTAAAAAACAGACTTATGACACCGATCCTCTTTGAGCACAATGCATGAGAGAACAAAGGAAAAAGAATGGTACTGAAAGCACGAGAAGTTCTGGTGGTCAAAGAAAGAAAATATATAATTTACTATTTGAAAAAATGCATATAAGTCATTCCAGCCAACAAGCTGATTTAGTTGTTCCACTTTAACTTTAGTGAAACAGGTTTAATGATATATTTCAACTGGATAGGTGCTCAGGAATCCAAACCTGCAACGCATAGTAAATGAAATATATCTGAACATTACTTAGAAACAATAAACATGGAATTGGTGGCATATGGTTACCTTTTCTTTTGAAATACCTTGCTTGCCAGAGAAGCTTGAGCAGCAGTTAGGTGGAAGTTTTTCATTTTGTATCAGAGTAATACATGTCAATTTGTTCATCAATGACTTGGACAAGGGCACAGAGTGCACCCTGAGCAAGTTTGCAGATGATACAAAACTGGGTGGAGTAGCCAACACTCCAGAGGGCTGTGCTGCCATTCAGAGAGACCTAGATAGGTTGGACAATTGGGCAGAGAGGAACCTCATGAGGTTCAACAAGGACAAGTGCAGCGTCCTGCACCAGGGCAGGAATAACCCCAGGCACCAGT
>VZSV01000013.1:12367790-12382216 GCA_013398735.1 Nothocercus julius | reverse complement strand
GGCAGCAGCCTCGGGCCGTGGGCCTGCCTGCCTCTCTGTAGATGGCCCCCTAGATGGGCCTTGGTTCATGGCCCCATCTGTCCGATCCCCAAGCTCCAGGGCCTCGTACCTGCTGGATGTGGTCACTGGTGGGGGTGCGGTGGGCCGGGGAAGGGCTCTCCTGCCCCCTCAAGTAGGGACCTGTTTCCACTGTTGTTCGTCCCTTGACACTGTTAACTCTGCCCCCTCTGCCCTATGGCAAGAGGGTACTTGATTTCCCTCATCATCATCACAACACAAGCAGAGGCAATCACAGAACAGGGCATGGCAGTAAGGCTTTCTGTTACTTAAGCTTCATTGCTCACTCTACATTGGTGTCTTGTGAGTGCTGCAGGAATAGCACACGGCAGAGTGCTGTACCACTACCTCTGAGCCTGGGCGAAGCAATGCAGCTGCAGCTATGAAACTTAGGAGATCTCCCTTTCTCAGTGCAGACCATGATTTTATTGCTGTTATTCATAGGCCATGCCTGGAAGCTTATGCCTAAGAAAAGCCTCTTTATGACATTACCTGAAATGCTGGAACAAGTGTGCTTCTTGGTTTTTCTTCTTACATAGCACAGCAGGATAAGAAATAAAAATTCAGAGAAAGGTAAGCTGTTTTCCAATAGTTTATTTGCAGACAAAATTCTGCACAGATATTCCTGTTATATTCTGTCATTGGCTTGAATTTAGTATGGACAGTGAAACCTTAGTAGATATTATCATTATAGATGTTCAGGACTGTGATTCTACATATCACTAGCCTTCAAAAAATAGTGCAAACAAAGAGAAAAAACAAATATCAAAATAACTTTATAAGCTAATAATAATTTCTGTGCAATGTAATGTAGAGTTGTTCAGCAGTGTTTGGTAGCTTCTAAAGAAATAGCTTTATAGAGATAACAGTTCATTAAAATGAGAATAGCAGGGAACCTGAGTTATTTTGCTGATTCATGAACTCTGCAAACACAAATGCTGGTAGAGTAGTTATTCAGCGTGCTTCCACCACATTAACAGAACTGTTCTGAGTATTACTACTAGAAAAACAACCTATAGAATCAAGTACTTAGGATCTGATTTTCAAATTGCCCTCCTTTTTGCATTTGCATTGATATTTTGCATTTGTTTGAAGCTTGCATCTGCTTCTAAACAATAAGCACTAATTTTAAACCTGTTTAGTACTCATTTAACCCAGATAGTTCTTTTGTGGCCATTTCACATGCATCTGGGATTCAGTGGAAAGAGGTTGCATGGAACAAAATAAGAGGAAAATGCTACTAACCAGCAGCTGCAAGAAAGGGCCAAAAGAAAAAGAAAAAAAAAAAAAAGCAAAACACCATACAAATATGCTACCATTATGGTTTGAGAGGCAAGCACAGAAATAGTGACCCTCTGAATTGTGATAGACAGAGGCCACTGTGGACAATGACTGGCTACAGGGAACCCTAAACTTGTGTGAAATAGATATACTTCTCACTGGATCAATAGATCTTTCATGTGCTTTAAGTAACTTGCTTTACTTACATATTAAACAATGTTCAGTGAAGCTTAACAGAGTGCGACACTCAAAATCAGTTCATAAGGAACAGAAAATTAGATAATGTAACCTGGCAATATCAGGACCTGTTTTATTCAACAATTAAAACATGAACAGAAAAGAGTTCTCTTGTGGAAATTCCAAAGGGTTATGGGATTTAGTCATGTAAGTGATGTTTTATAGACACACTTTCAGTGAGACATAGACTATGACAGACAAGCTGAAGCAGGTGAAGCTGCAGGGTTTGAAACAGTAATTTTCCCCAAACATCTGTTTGGGGTGGTTAATATACTGAACATATGCTCGACATCCAAACACTTGGTTCACCATATACTGATTTAGATTGAACTTTCAAAAACTAATAGGGAGGGACCACCTCGTTAAAGAGCCACAGGTTTTTGTTCAGTGACTGAGTTAAAACCAAAGGTACCTAAATGTCTTGTTCACCTCTGACCAAGGCTATAGGCACTTTCGACATTTGCAGTCATAAAAACAGAACCAATGAGGGCTAAGTATTTGGATGTGTGTTACCTAGATTCCATGATCCAAACGCAGCCCTCATTTAATCAAATTAAACTAATTGGAAATCAGAGATATTGTCTGGTCAAAAGTCGACTGAAGTTAGAGATATATGTCCTCATTTAGAATACATTATTAGGCAATAATTCTGGATGAGAGGAGGGATGTTCATTCATTTCAACCACCTGTCTGCACAATACAGCACTGCAGAATCTTTGTGATCTAAACCCAGATAGCTACAAGCTTGGAAACTCTATCCACTGGTAATCTTCTAGGATAGCACTTCTCTTCTATCATTAAATAAACTTTAAAGGGACTTGTGTGTGACATGATACTAAAACAATAGTTATATTCCTAGTGCAGCAGCTGTAGAAAGGTGAGCTTTTGTAATGTATGATCTTTGCTCCCACACTAGATTCCTTGTGACCACTAGATTCTTATAGCTACTCAATATACAGCAATGTCATAGACGTCTGGAACAAATCACAACACCAAATGCCACATCTGTTGTTTCATGTTATGGCAGCTAGAGGACTTGGTGCTTAACCACTTCTATCCACCACCATCCACTGTCATCATTTGGGAAATTAATGGGGAAAGAGTGTGGCCAGAAATCTCCCCCTAAGCGTATCTGAATATGGTTTTCCTTTCTCCCTTCCCTCTGCAAATGTACTCAATAAGGTGAACATGAATCCAGCACATTATTGTAACTTGAACACTATCTTAACATTATCTTAAAAAACTAAGCAGATCTTGCTTCAACTGATTTAAAAAGTAGCGAGGGTATTTAGAAAGGCCAATTTCAATGCTTCTGTACCTAGAACTTATTTTCCCTTGCTGTATAGTAGCAGAGTGAGATGAGGGATCATGCTTTCAAACTGATGTGCATAAAAGTCAGAGCTTCATGGTTCTTAAGAAACTTGTTCCTCTTGAGATCAGAGAGGTTTTGTACAAATTCAGCACTTCTGTTGCAGGTGTCTTATTTGATGCTACTCAGGTATTTAGGAACTTAATGAAAAATACATCTTCCTGGAAATTTAACCTTGAATTAATTCCTTCTTCTTAAGTGTGGAGAGGGGTTTTTTTTAGAAAAAAAAATGTACTCCACCCTTTGCATCGTGTTTTGATGGATAAACTGTTCAAATAGTAAATAAAAAGTAATAGATTTTTTAAGGACCTGAGTTCACTGGCTATACAATCTGATGCAGCAAAAATAGGACTCAAAATAAAAGCTGTAGACCATCAGCTGCCTCTCCTTCACCCAAGGCTTACACATATTGCTGGATCAAAAACTTGAAATCCTTTAATGGAACACTACCCAATGCAACACATATAATTGAATAACCTTGAGAGGAATGATCAGGGAGTTAAGGGAGAAGATCAATTTAAAATCACTTAATGGATGGAGGCATTTAAAATTTCATAGACTGAAGAAGGTGAAAGGTGCTGTGGAATAATTGCTTCCATCCTCTAGAGACAGTGTCTTAAGATGTAAATGAGAGCCCATGTTCCTGTGATTTATCATATGAGAAATATACCGTCACCAAAGGAAAGAAAACTGTAAGAGGCAAAGAAAGAGTAATTTCTGAACCCTGAAAAGGCAGCCTCAGCTGAGGCTTGATCAAATGTCCACTGCAGTCAATGGGAGATCTAATTCTCCCTGAAAGATACCAATGGATGTCAGTAAGTGCTGTATGAAGCCTCTCATGATGTTACAGTTTTGCAGCGGAGAAAGAAATTGCTGTAGAATAGATTTCAGCTACTGAAGCTCAAGCTCCTGATCCTGCACAGAAACTCTCTAAAATGAACACATTCGGCCACAAGACTGAAAACATTGGAATTAAACAGACTCATGGAATGTCTCTAAATCTTTGGTGGGCAAGGTCATGTGGCCTACTGAAGACTTTATCACAAATCTTCTACATCACAAATCTACATCACAAATCTTCGGACATCTACAGATGAGTGTCCAATAACATCTTATCGTGCACTTGTAAACACTGTATCATGCATTTGTAAACAGGACACTATTCTAGCTGATCTGTCATTGACCTGCTATTTCTTGTCCCTAGAAGGCATCTGAGGGCATACAGTGGTCTGAACAAATACGGACAGTCACGCTCAAGTGTGGTCCATCCATGTTGCAAATAGACATCATCCTAGACACATCCAGGATGTATGTATTTTTGACATTTTTTGGCTTCAGTCCAGAACTGGACCTACTCTTAAAAGCAATATATACCTCACCAAAGTAGATGGAAAATATTCTTGGGCAAAGTTGCATCTTAAGGATAGAGTTTCCTACCAAGTCTAGCTTTAGACAGCTTCTTGCATATCCTGCCTTTCACCTCATACAGACAAAGACAAAAATACTGTAAATAGCTCTGTGTGACTGGTACACAACAAATATTTCAGTTGGTAGGAACTATGTGACCTACTAACCATCTCCTAATATATATCAAGGTATTGCACTGGAATTGCCCTTTTTCTTCCTCCTTGATTTATTTTTTACTGTGATGATTTTGACTAAATCATGGAGGGAAAAGGTCATGTAACCCCAGAAAGATTTTTTCATGGAGAAACTTGAGTATGGAAAACTCTCCCCACTTTATCCTCCATCTTCTTAATACAGGTCAGTTAATCCCTCCTGGCCTTGCCAGAAGCTGAGGGAACAGTTTTACAAAGAAGAGATTTACCTGACTAATATCTCACTCTCCCAAGCCCTTCATCTCACAGGAAATGGTTCTTTCTCTAAACTCTGACACTGCTGCTGATGAAGTGCACTTCAGTTTTGAACACGTTATCCTACCATTCATAGGTCTTTGAACTGTTGCTTTTAAACGTGGCTGTTGAATTAATGAATAATTTTGCCAGGTGTGAGAGCACATAAAGGGAATACCAGCCATAGGCATAGGTTGATCTGTGCTCATTTATACATTAAAAGATGTTTATTAGTGTAAGATAAAAGGTCCAGTTTATTCCCATACCTTTTATATGAGGGCAGAGATAGTAAAAAACTTTTGAGAAATGAATAAATAAATGATTTACAGACCCAAGGACACTAAATTACCTTCCTACATACAAAATTCATCAATATATTACTTATTTATTCTGACTTAGATTAAAGATATAACGCTGATATACTGTGTTGCCATCTTTCCAATGAGAACCATGACATATCAATGATTACAAAATTAAATAGAAGATAAAATAGAAGCTACAGCTTCTATTAGATTCTACTTTAGCTTCTATTTTATTTTGTACTCTATTTTTATTTTCTACAGGCACTGTAAGTCTGGAAGTTCTTCATTTTTTTGAAGGCAACTGAAGAGAGATTTGTTTGCTATTTGTTTGTTCAGTAAGGAACATCTATTGTCACACTTCTGTTTCTCCATGAACAAAGGCTGCAGAAGAGTTCTCATAGGATGAACTAATTTTTGAGCAGTGATGTAGGTGAGTAGAGAGGTTGTCCTTCTTTGAAGCTCTGGAGATAAGCTGCGTCTGAGAAGAAACACTCTGTTGGAGGTGGAGCTGTTGCTCTTAGGTTGTGTCTAGACTTAGTTTTTGATGATGCCACCTTCTGAAGTCCAAGTCTCAGACTTAATTCCAGATTAATTAATTAATTCCCCTGTAGAGCATTGTCTGTTCTTACCTGGGCTGCAAATCAAGATTTCCCCTATGCATAAATCAGGATACCGGGATTATGGGAATAGTGTCCTCTCAGCTCCCAGTTCTGCATACACACCAGGATCAGGTGTGTATGCAGAACTGGAGGAGCTGTGTTCTCACTGAGCCAGCTGGTATAGATTTAGCCATAATAATATGGAAAAGCTGTCCATGGCCACTTGATATGTCTTGCTCACAAAGTTACTTTAATGGTCACTACTTCTGTGATCAATAAGGAATACTTTTTGTAAGTCAGGCTGCCAAGGATTATCATTCTTTTCCGTCTTGTCTTGAACTACGATCCACCTCCTGGGATGTGTACATAACTGACAACACAGAGTATATGCTATCTGCAATCCTGTGATCATTATCGTTTCTTTCTCGTGGCAAGGAAAAGAAACATTTTATGCTACAGTTTATATTTCTGTGCTACTAATACCTGGCTTTCAATTTGTCATCCTGTCTGTTATGGCATTCAAGTTCAAGAGACAAGCTAGATCATCACACTGTCTACTCTCCCAGTCCTCTTGCTCCTGGCTTCCTGAAAGTCAATGAAGAGTAATAGCCTTGATGCTTAGTCACTGGCAGTAAGAATCCACCTGCAAGGAACTTGATTTTTTTGTGATGAGGTGTTGGGCTTGTTGAGTTGTCTTGGGAAGTCTTCTGGGCTGAATTTTGATTACAAGTCTTCCTGCAGTGCATAAGATTTGGTAATGAGAACAGAACTAGTCTGTTCTCAAAGCCATAAATCTTCACCAGATGAATGAAGGAGAAAGAATGAAACACATACATGAACCTAATCTGGAAGTACCAAGAAAAGATAATGAATAAATGTGAGGACCATGTTTGCCAGTTTATAAATTTATTATGATGTGCTTATATCAACTGTTTTGCAATCCAAGAAATAATGCTTTCCCCTCCGCTGGTCTTAGCCAACAATTGCTACTTAACACAGAGAAGCAGGCATCTTAAGAAAAAAAGATAGAGACAAAGAACCTCTCCTTGAATACACTGATATTAAGATAATGAAAGGTTTGAATGGTAGTATTATTAAAGGCTGACAATACTGGATTTTATGATTCTCTTTACACAGTTCAGATAAATTAAATAAAACTAGCTCTTATCTACACATCCCCTAAAGCCACACTGTAACAATAGTTCCACGATCATCTTCAGCAAGATACCTGAAATCAGGGCAGTACTGTGAAGAGGAACTAATGTCTGATACAGTGTTTAGACTGCTAAGGAAGGTATGAGCAGGACTGAAGAAATGACTTACAAATTTCCTATATTTTGGATATATGTCGAATACAAAGGATGAATAATCAAACATATGTAGTCAAGAGAAAATGACAGAATTCATGGTGGGTATAATGCCACTCATAGCTTAACTGATAGCATAACGTCAAAGATATGATTCATGGGGTAGAAATGTCTGCATTTGTCAAGTGTGACATCCACTTGATGCATGGGTCAAATGGCAGTCCTTCAGCACTTGGGCAATTCATCTCTAATTGCAACATCAAATATAAAGAGATTAAGTAAAGCCTGGGAGAGTCTTCAGATGAATAAACTAGGTTTAAAAGCATCTTCAACTTCTCTTTGGTAAACACTGTGTCTGTCTACTAATATATATGGAGAAAATTAGTGTTTTCATGCTATGTTTTATGGTACATTACCTAAACTCAATAAACAACTCAAACTCTGTGTTTCATTGCTAACAGTAGATCACAATGTTTCACTACCAACTATGGGTGTCACAGCTATAATTTGACAGACTATAAACAGAGAATATGCTCTTTGGTGCAGTTTTTGCAGTCTTTTCTTCACAATCTCACTCAGTGAGGTGGAAAAAATTAAGATATACAGCTTAATCAGTATGTTTACATGCACTTAACTAGGTGTTTTCTGTAAAAAAAAATAATTGAATTACACATATAATTAAAAATGTTTGTTACAACTTTATGAATTTGAGGGAGCTTTGAAAGAGCTCTAAAATAAGACATGACAATGTTATGTATTTCTGATACTAAAAATTGACACATGATCCACATTAAAAAATCTGTCACAATGGCTTTTTTCTTTGCCATTTCCATAATGGTAGGCTTTAAATTCTTCATTAACCATTAAACTTGCTATAAGAGTTTCAATTTCCAAGTGAAACTGAGAGATTAACATAGAAGTGACATGAAAAAAAAAAAACAACAACTCACGCTATCTCAAGGACTGCAATGCTGTCTCAGCTCAGCAATTTACTTAGACAAATACTAAAATCCAGTGGGATAATTCATTCAAATTAGGTACATGCTGACTGAATTCTAAAGCAAGGTTTGTTTGGCTGTTTGCCTCTACGCTGTAGTTCTGTAAAATGCTACTAAAGTTGCACAGGTAAGAATTAAAAATCAGGAATTACTGAGGCAAAGCTGATGTGGCTATTCTTATCCCACGTACAGTAGAATACTACTATTCCCTAACTACTCCCTGTTAACTATTTGTGTGCTATTCCTTCCAAGCACCTAGTTTAGTAAGAAACGTTTTCTCCTACTTGTTTGAAGACATATGAAAAGAAAGCAGTTGGAACTAATGAGCTACATATTTAAACATTATCAGAGCCTTTTAAAACAAATTTTAAATAATCTATAACCTGAGTAAAAACAGTGGTGGAAAATTCTCATGACCTAGAGAGATCTTTTCTGGGTTCATAAGAAATGCCCTGTTGAGCTAGTTAGAATCCTCTGCCATGCCCTTCTGAAGAAGAGAGAAAGCAAAGGGGCTGACAGCATCACTAAGCCACAATGGTAGGTTGGCAAGTGGCATTTGGGCATGACTTCTGAAGCAGGACTAGCTCTCACAGACATACACAAACATCTCTTCTGTCTCCCAGGAATAGTAGACTTCTGCTAGACACACTGTCTGCTCCAGTAGATGTAAATATGTACTAAGATAACTTAAATAGCTTTCCTCATCAGAGTTGCTGGCCTATTTCTACATAAATTTTCACTCCATGCAACAGCTCTGACTTTAGCAGCACTCACATGGCTTAATCGAGGGGAATGTTTGACCACAAAATTGTAAAAAATATGGCATTAAACTTATGTAAATCAGCACTCCTGTCTTAGAGAATAGCAGCATATTTGTATGAGCATGATAACTTTCTGATAAATTACTTGAAGTATGGGATTCTTCTGATGCTAGCTGCTGAATAATTTTAATTGAATTGAATTCCTCTGGTGACTCCTTCAGAACAACAAAATGCTCCTGACAGTTATTTTTTGCTGAATTATTGTTACATTTTATAGTCCTATGTGTGGGTACAATATTTTGATCTCTCCCCTTTGTTATCTGGCATCGCATCTCAGAGTTTATCTTTTCTTGCCTTCTTCACTGATGACAGAATTGGAGGGTTAGGATGACTGAAGAGTGAGGGGTGAGGAGAAAAAGACACGATGGCACAGGGGTGGCCTTGCAAACAATATTCTGGAGCCCAGCACAGTACAGAACTTAAGCAAATACTTGTAGCAGGAATACATAACTGAAGGAGGTCAGTGCGATCAGACACTTGGAATTGCGAGAGTGTTTTTAGCTCAGCTTAAATAATGTCCTAAGATGAAATAGAATTCCTTTGAATATTTAAATTATCTGAATCGGAGCTTCAATTATTAGGTAAGTGATCAGTCCTATTGCTCCTCTTCAATTTGTTCAGTAGAAAAAAAAAGAAAAAAAAGAAAACCAACTGTTTCATGAGATTTGTTGTCAGTGCTGTCTTCAAATATATTTTTTGCCTATTTGAGTTTTCCAAAATAGACATTTGTAGCGAGCTTTCTAAAGCAAAGTTTGGGAAGCTATGAAACATATGAATTATATAACTCGTAAGTTTTTTTGAAATAGAGCTCAAGGTCTTAACAATACAATTAATACCATGCAGCAATATCTGCTAGTAGCTAAGCCTTTCATATGTGTTTATCCCTGAGATCATATACTTTTAAAGTTGTAGAGGAAGCTACATTTACCTGTTATCCTAAAGAGAGGATTTTAATAAATATTATATGATTAATATGGTTCACTGAATGAAAACATAAAATGAATCCTTAGGTATTAGTTTTGCAACTAAAGTTTATTGGAGTTTAGTAAAGCAATATTAGTACAAATAAATAAACATTCCAGTGCAGGCATTCATATGAGAGATTAAATAAGTTGGTTCAGATGTGATTTAAATTTGCTAATGCTATCCTGAGAGGTACTTTAGAAGGATCAGCAAAGCACAAAGGGCCAAGCAGAACCAGAGCAGAGAATGTGGGAGATAAACTATCTTAAAAGTGAAGCTCTTCTGCAAATGGAATTGACATGGTAGCATGAGTTAGCAGTGATTCCTGAAAAACTATGCAAGAATCTGCAGTTTTATGGGAGCTGACTGTAAACTATGTTTGCTTTTAAGGGACTTTTTGGAGTATATTAAGGAAATAGCTAGCAATATAATTAATTGAACATAAATTGGTAAAAAATGCCTTTAAAAAACAAAGCACCTAGGTGCCTCACACACTCTCTAGTCATGTCACCTGTTTTTAATACTCTGGAGAAGAAATACCTAACAGAAGGATAACAGAAGGAATATCTGGCATCTGGAACATGCAAGAACAGAGGTGCCTCCCCTTAAGGTCTCTCTACCAGAGTACTGAGGTACATGACACTTACCACCTCTTCCTCCTTTCTTTTGACTATATTCAACTTTGTGGCATGGCTAAAGATTTATTAGGCCAGACATTGGGAGTGATTAGGAAGGGCATGGCTGAAACTTGTTTGTTAAGCAAACTTAAATGAGAACAGAATGAACTTGGATTTTAACCCGGGTCTAAGGATTTTTTAAATATTTTATGCAGTGGCCCTACCTAACCTGTGACATGTAAGCAATCCCCAAGGCTGAGAGAGGACTCCAGAGGACTCCAGGGCTCTTTCAGGAGAAACACACGAGTGCCTAGGCACTAGGAAAGAGATCATGCCCTAAACCATACATATCTCTTTTAGGGGATGGGCACTGGTTTGTCAATTCTGTGATAGTAAGTCATGTTGTTTCTGCATGAGGAATTACAGAGTTTATTTATAGAGAGTGTGGTTGCCTTACGTAGCACCAAAAGGTGATTTCCAGATGCTTTAAAAGGTGATTTCAAAGAGCTTTTACTGACTGGTAAGGACCTCTTGGGAGGGAGCCGCAAGAAGAAAGGAAATGTCTACGTGGTATATTAATGGCTTAAATCTTCTGACATGCATAATGATGCCCTGCTAGATATATATATACACATTCAAACACACACAAATGTAAATAAGAGAAATGTAAGACCATTTTAATGCCAAACACAGCAGAGCTTTTGCACTTACAGCTCAGTGGTAGTTTGAAGAGATTTGGAGGTTAGAAATGGAAATTTTGCCTGAGTCTCACTGAGATCTCAGAGCAGCACAATATGGTTTCTCGCAAAAATACCTAAGTCATTTGTGATAAATTATCCGAGGCAGGATACCATACTAATGTGATGGACAACTGGTGTCTGAACCACCTAATTCAGGCCTAACTCAGTCATCTCTGTGTGTATGTTCTGTATCATCTAGACATGCTTTTTCATGAAGGAGTACCTAAAAGCATATTGCGCTGCTCTTGTGCTCCAGAGGGAAGTTGTTTAATTCTGATATACAGTTGTACATTTTCCCTGCTGTGATGATTCAGCCGTGCTAGTTGGCACTCTGAAGGGAAGAAGCCAAATCTCCATTCCCTCACTCTTCCCACTCACTCCCCATGAAGAAGAGGCATTAGTGGCTGTGCAGAGGCTCTGGTGTGCTGCTGCCTGCTGCTATAGGCAGCCCACACAAAACCAGTTACACTCTTGCTATTAGTAAATAAAACAAACGCCAAGATCATTTAAAAATGATAAAAGAACTCTTAAGTGAGCATTTAATGTAGGCTACCAAATAGAGGCAAGTTACAATGACCAAGGCTTCAACCTCTCTTTTTAACTCATTGCTCCTAGCAGTGGAAATTACTCCATGTTGTGATGGTAAGAATGCCAGACGATATTTTTAGGCATATGTACATATAAAATCCTCACACATATGATAAAGAATCCCATAAATGGAAGGAGAAAATGCTGGGAAAAAAAGAGATTTTCTTATATATTCATTCTTCTTCCAGTCTCATGCAAGGGGCAGAAGAGTCTTATTCCCAACAGCCATGACACAAATTCTCAGGACTGTAAGAGACCACAAGAGGATCATCGGTTCACTTCTTGGTTTAAGGCAGAAAAGCATGCAATGACAAATATCACAGTTCCCAGACTATCATCTCTAAGGATTTGCTGCTCTTATCTTTTGGAGGTTTTCTGCAAATTCAACTGCTGTCTCCCTTGTTGCAATTCATTTAAGGGACAAGGAGAACAGCTTGCTTTTTTTTTGCTGTGTGGTAATGTTTATTTTACTCCTCTCCCAGTCATCCCATCTACAGAGAACAACTCAGATTTTTCAACTTTTCTTCACAGCTTGCCTCTTTATTGTTGCTCCTCTCATCTTGATTTTCTGCTGTTGGCCTGTATTAATGAAAACCAAATATTCTCTTTCAAATTGTGCTACGTCTTCTGCTGGTGACATACTCATAATTAATAATTCACCTACAAATCTTAAAGGAGGTACCAGAAGAGTTGTATAACTGATGTATTTAAAGAAAACTTCTTACAATTTAGGAAACTCCTGAAGATTGGAAGATTGCACTGAAATTTAGTTACTTAGAGGAGTCTTTCCAGTGACCTGAGACAGTAGGATAGATTCACTGGTTTCATGAAAAGTTAATTTGAGATTCTAGTAACAAATATTTAGAGACTAAAAATTAATGCCAATCTCTATGGCATCATGTAAAGCAGGTCTTGTTGAACAAACCTGATAGCTTTTTCTAACAAGATTACAGGTCTGATTTATAAGGGCAGCTGTACTGACATAGTTTAAATGGATTTCTCCAAGGCATTTGACACAGTAATGCATGATTAAAAACCTAACATTGCATTGGATTAGCAGGTTCAAGTTAGATGGATTAAAACTTGGTTCAGTGACAGGTCTTAAAGTATGGTTGTGAAGGGGAAGGCATCAGTTAGTATTACTTTCACAGCTTATAGAGAATAGTCCTTGGTTAGATGGTATTGAAGTATTTTAATTGGCTATATAGATCAGTAGTTCCCAAACTTTTATGGTTGTGTCTCTCTGCTCCAGTTAGGCTCACAAGTACTTCCATGGTACAAATATTCTCATTTGGGACTCCTCTCTCTACTCTGCATTCACGCACTTATTCAGTGCTGCAGCCTCACTCAAACCCTAATTTGGTTACCAGAACAAATTTTCCATTTATTTTCCTATGTGACAGACTAGCAAATTAGTAAATAATGCAGATCAGATAGTTGGCTAAATTGCTGTTCATTGATATGTGCTTTATGAGAATGAACACATCTGGGAATGAACATTACAACTGAGAATCTAGGAAAGAACATTAGGAATAAACATTTAGGAATGTTCAATATAAGCTCTGTTTACATGAGAGAAAGCCATGATGGAAAGCTCAAAGGTGGTGACCATACATAACTGGCTCAACCCAAGCTTTATGTGCTGTGACTAATGTAAAACTTGAATAGTCACAAAAATATGAAAAAGAAACCAAGAAATACTTTTTTTTCCCCTCTTTTTTCTTGCTTGCTGAGACTTCTGTAAAAATCTGGCAAATGCTCCATATCCTCCCTTCTCAAATTATGGGGACACAAGCAAAGTAGTTAAAAAAGGGAGCCATGAAAAGATCTGGAGGTTGGAGAAAAAAAGCTGTGTAGTGTTAAACTTCAAAAACATCAGTTAGTAAATTTTTTAGAGAAAGGGTTGAGAGGTAACTTAATCACTGCCTTTAGATTATCATGCATAGAATTGATGTGTAGGGGAAGCTGTTCAGACTTTCAGACAAATGCATAATGGTGGTTATAAGCTTAAGCCAAACAAACAAGTTCAAACGTCAAACCTGAAGAATTTTCCTATGAGTAAGCATAGTTAATCACTGGAGCTGTTTACCAGGGCAAGTAGTGAGGCCATAATTCTCTGGAGTCTTTAAACTGATCTCTCTAAAAGATATGCTTTGGTCCAGTTACTAGGAAAACTTCTGCAGCTGAACTTAACAGGTAATCCAGCTAAGTAACTGCAGTGTTTCCTAGAGGCTGGCTCTTTCAATGGGAGAATAAAACATATTTTTTTTCTTTTTTTGGAGAAAACTTCTTGCTTGCAGCAGCTTAACTGTGTCTCTTTCTTCCTGGGAGAAAATCTGTGCAGTTTGGGAAACATTTTAGAAAGTTTCTGAAACTGAAGAGGGAGGTCTAAATGCTGTTTCTATTTCATCTCCAATATATATGAGCAAATATATCATATTACAATGTAGAGTAGTCAAGAATTTCCTGCCATAGACTTCTCCTCTACTTAAATCTTGTCAGGAAACTTTCACTGAAACATTTTCCAGTAGACTATACACTTCTTTTAAACTGATTTTTTATGAGATAAAATTTCATTTTTTTCCCCCAAGAGAAATAAATTTGTTTTCCACCAGAGAAAAGAAATAGGCCTGCCTGCCCACTAAATCCTTTAAATCCTTGCCAGGTTTGATTTGCCTTGCCCTCCTTTTTTTT
>VZSV01000013.1:12340260-12367480 GCA_013398735.1 Nothocercus julius | reverse complement strand
CAGATTCCTCTTAAAGGGCCTTGGAAGATACCAAAGAAAGAATAACCTTGTCAACAAGTTTAACTTTGAGAAAGGACAGATTTAGGTTTAAGTAATGGAATATAGAAATGGTGAGGAAGGAGAGATGAAAGAATTTATTTCTCTCTCACTCTCCCCTAAGTGCTGTTGTTATAGATCATTTATCCTGGGCTGATGTTTAACTAGTATCCTTGAAAATAGATTATGCAGATCCTATTTACTTCTTCCACTTCTGCCAGAGGAAAGCAAATACTAGTGGCTCTCCAACAAGGGTAATGCCAAAAGAAGCAAGGGAAGAACAACAAACCCCAGACATCAAGGATCAAGAGAAAAGAATGTATTTCTGAATACAGAAATGCCAAGAGGACATTCCAAAGAGAAATTCAGTACACAAATTACCTTTACTCTAGGCAAGTCTGTGTAGATACTTCATGTAACTCCCATCACTGAATTACCTTAGGGATATTTATTTAGTTTGTTTATTATAAAGTAGACAACCAGCAGGTCCATAAATACACACAGCAGACATACTTGTTATGCCATTAAAAGGTTAAGAACACATTAAGTTGGTAGATAGATATAATTAGGAAATATTCTACTGGAATGGCACGACTTTGGATGCATCAAATTAATTACTGTTGCAAGCTTCTTTACTGCTCTCTCTCCCTCTTTTTTTTTCTGGTGTTTGTAAATTGTTCACCACTTCACTTAATGAGGAAGTTCTACCACCAAAACCTTTCCTGATAGGCACAGGCATGATGATAGTAGATGTTGCCTTTATTTTGAGTAGCATAACTCAAACAGAGCAAAGAAAAACCTTGAAAAAATGTGTCACTTCTTTAAAATAGGAGTTATGTTTGCTTTTGTTCATGTTCATGTAGAATAATAAAACTTGATCCTATTTCTGCTCGAAAACCTGACCAAAAGCACATCATGAAGGCAATTTTTTTGTGATACAGCAATAAGAGTAACTTCTTTGTCCAGTCTGTATCATGACATCAGGCAAATGGCCTTGCTATTTGATAGAGTGACTAACAAGTTGTAGGCAAAAGAGTTTGTGAAAATGTTCTCCATCTTACCCTATCTACAGCAGCTGCTCTGTAAGAAAAGCTAGAGGCAATTTTTGGAATCCAGGGGTGGCATTCAGCTTCACAGTTACACATCTAAATGCTGGTGTCTACAATGCAGATGACTATATAGGATGCAGGTATCTAAGCTTTCCTGTATACAAGACATCCAGTCAAAAGAGCCTAGAGATTACTTCGGCTGACCACATGTTGTAATCCTTGTTTGTATAACGACCTAAACTCTGTTGACCATCCTGACTGTATTTCCATTACATTGAATCTGGAGTTTGATCCTACCCTCGTAGCCTAATAATAATGTTAGTAAGAGGGCTGAGGAAAAGGTAATTAAGCAAGGGTTTATAGCTCTAATTTTGACAGTGGCAGTGGCAAGTTATGGAAAATGAAGTCCCTTCTACTAGAAAATATGTATTTCCTCATGTATACTACTTAAATAATTATACTTTATTCATAAAGCATATGTTTTGCTACTATATTACTAAAGGAAATAGAGCGCTGTTCTTCTAAACAGCAAATCTTCACTAGTTGAAGACATAATGCAGTGATTTCCAAGCTTTCTGAACATAAACACCATTTCTGGTGACAAAGTGGGTCTGCTGCACTGCGAAGTTTGTCACCCCATTTGCACTCATGACCCCTTGTTCAGACAAAGTCTATTAGGGCTAGGATTTTGACTTGTAGTTATAGTTTGATCCAGTCAAAGAGAGGGCACACAGAGGAAAACAAATTAAGTAGGGGGATGCTGCAAAGAAATTTCAGGAGGTAATATGAAGAAGATAATATGAAGAAGTTCGGGCTGATAAAGGTTTTTTCATTGTTCTTTAAAATAAAAGCACACACCAGGAATGGCAGTGCTCCAAATGTGCATATTCTAGCTGGAACAGATAGGACTGCCACCAGCTTCTTGGAGACACAGCTGTGCAGGAAATCCCTAAGTCTGACATCATTCACCTTGGAGACTGAAGACTAAGTTCTCATTTGACGCATTGCCTCTCTGCATCTCCTGGCACAGAACAAGTATTCCCTTGCCCAGTACAAGAATTGAGACTTCCCCACACTCTGAGATTTCTCACGCAGACCTTGCCCAAAGAAATATTCATTTAGTAAAACCAATCCAGCAGAGAGGTGTTGGACTCTGTGAAAATTACCTCTCCCATTCTCTCTTTCCACTCTTCACCCTGCTAAGACGATTATTTCTAAAAAGCCCTTCAGAACAGGAAACTGCACCCAGTGTGAAGGCAGCGATATGTGCACTGAACTCCTGGAGGATCACAGGGCACAACAGGTCAATGAGGACAACCAGCTGAGTGAGAAAGATGTTCTGTTGATTTCTCACCATGATGTAACCTTTCAGAAATATTGATGCAAAGTGCAGGTATTGGCTAGAGCTTAAATAAGAAGTTATCTTATTTGCAAGCTTGGGATTTTTTTTTAGTGAAAGTAGCTGCAACGTGTCCTGGGGCCTCTTCCGATGTTAGTTTGTAATGGAAGGTTAATAATCAGGTACCTGCCTAATTGCAGTCACAGCTTTTGCTGCAAATTGTTTCGCAAACTATTTTATCTCAAAACCCTGCACTTATTGATCTTAGCTTTCTTTTAACTGATACTTTCTCTTTGCAATCATGAGAAACAGGGGAGAATTTTTTTTGTAGCTGTGTAAAAATAAATACAACTTGCATGGTGTCTACCTGGCATTCTCCATTGGAAAAAAAAAACAAAAACAAAAAACAACAAGCCCTAAGATCTGATAAACACCACATTTTTAAAGGCTTGTCTGTGTATCGTAGAAACAGACAATATGAAAACAAAAGCAATAATTTGGATCTGTAAGTTATGCAGCTTACTCTGCAGAAACAGAGGACTCTCTAAATTCATGGTCCACCTTTGTTCTGTTCTTGATAAATATACTTGTCTGGTTCTCCCACAGAACTCTACACTCTGTATATGCAATGATTGATGAACATGGAACGTATCTCTTGTTTTGCTTCTGTCCTATATTCCTTTGCTCTTCAAGACCAGCTTTGGAAGTGATACTTAAGGAAAAAAAAAAAAAAAACAGACAAAAATAAAGGTGGAACAGCTATGTAAAGACAATAATGATTTATAAATTTACGAAAGGGGTACTTGAAAATTATTCTGAATCATCAAGATGTGATGCTACTAATCTGTGTAATGAGGAGCCCACTATTCTTGCTTCCTCTTCTTCTTTCCTCATTCATGCTCATATCTGCCTTGAATCAAATGAGACAAGCTCTTCATGTCAGAGACTGCATCCTCCTGTAACTTGGGGATTCAGGGTCTAAGATATTAATAATTGTGAGAAATCTAGGTTATGTATAGAAGCTATGATTCACTGGTGGGATGCATAAATTATGAGTAATCAAAATTATATACTTTGGGTCAAGAGTGATACAGCTTGTGATAGATCAGAATACCGTGCTAATGCATGAGCAGGAAAAGCTTATTTTTACCTCTATAGGAGGAGTTCTTATTAATGGTATGGAGGTGGTTAGGCAGAGGAAATGAATGAAAGCTAAAGTAGGAAGCAGACAATATATGTTTATATACAGCCTGCTTATATTCCTTCTAGTATAGAAGTTTTAAAAGAAATTCAGCACTAAATGCAATCTCCTTTTGTTAGGATTCTAAGGAAGAGCACAGTGGACCAAAGACTATATACATAAAGTTGCACAATCTGCAGTATTCCACAGAATATATACAATTCATCTATCATTTATTTACAAACAGGCTATAGCACATTTCACTCAGTTTACACAACAGTTCAGAACTTGATAAAATTCTTCAGGTTAGGCTTAAGGCTTTAATATGTAAATTTATATGGAAATTTAATATGGAAAGTAAAGGAGATGTTTTACTTGGAAAGATTCATGACTTCTACCATTGAAAAGAACAGCAGCATGCAGAGATTGGTTTCATCTACGTATGAATACTGAATTTAATATAGGTTAGAAACTGGCTAACCAGATACCCGTAAGTTCCCTGATTAGCAAATATGGGCCTCAAGGTGGAGGTCACATGCTGAAACAATATATGGTAGAGTTATCTTATTGAGGGTCTTGTCAAGTATAATATTAGCCCCCCCACTCAAAAAAAAGATAAAAAAATCATATTTTCTAACATAACATTGTATCTGAAACAGCAATATACTTCTGGCATGTGGTTTCCCATTACTGTGAATATAGTGCCTGAGAACCTGAGGAGAAAAAAAAAAAAAGGCAAGAAAAAAGAGGAAGAAAATTTCACCTAGAAAAAATTCATTACTTTATGGGAGCAAAGCATGGCTTTTTCTACTACAAGAACTGCATATATACATATATATATATGTATGTATATATGTATATATCAATTATTCATCAGATTCTTTCTATTTTTCAGGCCCTTGAGTCACACACAGCTTTTCACTTATATAGGCAAATTCTGTGTTAAGTATAAGTATCATCATTGTTATTAAATTCAATGAGACCAGGATTTCACTTACACGCCAGCATGGGTTGTGTTTGCTAATACAGCATATAGGATGTACCTCTATGAAAGGAACATGAATTATGTCTCAGGGGGGCAAAATACTATGGTTTTATCTAAAAATGCAGCTCTGTCAACCCCAAAACGTTTTACATAAATATTTAGCAAACTTTAAGTGAATTGCAAACAAAACAGGTTTCCATTATAAACCCTCCTAATTTCTAGCAGCTTTTTTTTCTTTGGATTTTTTTCAAAAATATGTTATAGTTTGAATGCCTCCACTTTTATTCTACCAGCTATAAACATGATCTTGATCTTGATGTGGGCACCCAGCAGCAAGAGTGAACACTGATACGATATTCAGTCAAATGGGTGACTACTATAGTAGTAGAGTGTTTCAGTCAAAAACATTGGATCTGTGAGATTTAATTTTCACAAATAATAAGGCCATTCAGCAAATTTATTTTTCATTTGGCCAGCCATTAGTTTAATTTTAATTGTATTATACAGTACTGATGTCCAGCAATGTGCTCTTACTAGGAAACAGATCCATGTTGTGCTGCTAGATAAATGACCAAACAATCAGCTTGAAGGGAATATTTAAAAACACCAGTTAGGTTCATGAAGTGACGCATTGGCCCTGCTGCATGTGAGACCTCTGGGGATGAGCCATAAGGTAGAAAAATTGCCTTTTCTTGTGCCTTTAAAAATTCTTAAAAAATGTCCTATTCCCTCCCCTTAAAATATGAAGATCAGTAAAATGAAAGAGTGGATTTAAGCACAGCTGTACTTGTCCATCCATGTACAGGGAATATTGCTCAGTTTTGCTCAGAAATCAGCATCTGCAGATATCTATTGGCCTTGTTTCTGACCTCTTCAGAAACTATCGATTTGTGACTGTATTTTAGTCACAAAGGTCCTGAGCAGACGCAGATCCCAGTCACAGAGGTGAAAGCCTCTGGCACTGATACAGAATACTAAACCCACCCATCTCCAAAAGATCCCCCCTGTCTGTCTACCCATCAACACTGCCTTGAGTGCCTCATCTCAGATAATTATGCTGCGCATGAATCATTTTTTTAATGTTTGGTTTAATACACACGGATTCTTTAAACAATAAAAAAAAATCAGCAAACATCATCACGATCTGGAAATCTCTTTCTTAACTTAGAAAACGGTTTCTTAATGGCACAGGGGGAGAACACGACAGCAAGCTTGACAACATAATTAGAAGATTGTTACGAGGAAAGGAAAAAGCATTCTTTATACAGCTCTTACTACTTTCAATAAGATTATTCTCCCTGAATAGCTAATCAGCTTTTCTGGCTTCCCAAATCCATGTGCTTTAAGCTGCTCTCACAGTTCTTCTTACTTGCTAAATGGCAAACAGTGACACCTCCAAAAGGGAAATTTAAAGTGTTAACCAAATGTGAGCAAACAGCATGATGGAGACTGCAGATAAAGAGATCTTTGGCAGATTAGCAGCAATTTAAGAAGATCACACTGTTACACCTGGGTTGACAAGAGCTGACAGGGTTTGTTGATCTCTGCTCCTATCTCCAATTTGAGTGTCATGTTTCAACAGAAATGAGAGGAATACAAAAAAAAAAAAAAAAGAAAGAAAAGAAATCCTTTCAGTACCGAACATTGGCTCCACAGCAAGTGTTTATGGCAGCTGAAACAAAAAGGAGCTAAAGAAGTAGATGAAAGGATTAAAATAAAACTATTCATCTCTAAGTGCACAGCACTTCCTCCTAATGCCGAATTGTCTCATTCTCTCCGTCGACAGAACCTCGTCCCAGCCACTCACTACTCACTTTGATGTATGGAGGCTTTTTCTCCTGGCAAAACCTTACAAAATAATAAAGCTGAGTTAGAGCTGGGAAAGAAGTGGTGAAATAACAAAATAACAAAAAATTCTCATTAATAACAGTGAGCACTGCTTTTGCATTGCTAATAGTACAGCTTATTAGAAGGTGTTATTTATTGCCAGCGAGAGTAAACAGAGATCCTCAAAATCTTAGTAAATAAATGCCCAGTAAAAGACTTACAGGAAACAAACAAACAAAACACCTGACTAGCCGGGACTCTATCATCTTCCCTTATTTTAGAAACTTTTTGTGATAAAAATCTTTATGACAGTTTCTTTCAAAAGAATAAAGACTATGACTCTCCTCTAGTTAAAAAACAGGAGGGATATGAGACTCCTTAAATGCTACTAATCTCATCAGCCACATAAGATAAAGAAAGAAAGATATAGAGTATATGTAGAGAAACATAGCTGGAAACTTAGTGGAAGTCTGACTTCCACTAAGACTCACAAGCACCATTCCAGACAGATGAAGTAGTTTTAAAGTGAGTATAAGCATAATTTAGCATCTGGGAGGATCAAACATATGCAGAAATCAGATGACTAGCTTCATGCATACCTTGCTCTATCTAGCACAGAACCTTGCTAAATAGATAGTGACAAAGGACTTTAACACTCCTTAAAGTGAAGATGCTATCCTGATGCAAGAAATGCACAGAAGTTATCTAGACTGGGGTGAGGAGAGGTTATTCTGTGAAACCTTGAAACATTTTTGAGGAGCTGTGGTCATTTGTAAGAAAAAAATGTGAGCCCACATTTCAAGGTTTCACTGTGTGTTTTACGTGTTTTAAGTGCAGCTACTGATGGCAAGCAGATTTGCAGCTTCTTCCCATCACGTACATGTTCCCATAACTGTGCAACTGTGCAGCAGTCCTGCCATGGAGTATGGATTAATTTTGCAGTGGATTAGTAAGATGCGCCAGGTAACCACATGGCCACTCAGGGGAGTGGGAGAAGGGGAAGGAAGGGAGAAGAGAATGGGACCATCCTTTAAAGGTGCTGCAGTTAGATCCCCATCAGCCTGATATGAAGCTGAACTATTAAAGGGTGATGATCAGCTGAAGCCAGTCTAAATCCAAGACTTTACTAGTAGAGATGGCCACATTTCCTTTCAACCTTAGCAACACTCCCTTGTGCCAGTGTTAGCAATGCTTTTGCAGTCATGCCATGGACTAGGTCATGGAGCTGCTCCATTTAAAGCAGAGGGTTTTTTCCTCATTAATTTCAACGTGTATCATGTTCTTGCTATGGCTAAGCCATGTGGTTGGTTGCACCAACAGAAAGAAGGTGGTGACATAGCGCATGCAGATGCCCAGTGAGGAGCCATGGGAAGGAGAGTTGCTTCTTTTGATAGAAATTGTAGCCTTAGTTGATCACTAAACTTAGGTAACTTTTTTCTGCCTATTTCAAGACAAATGTTGAGGAAGGCAGTATCGCTGTTAAAACAGACCACATTCCAAAATGAGATTCTTCATGCAGCTTTCCAAAAGCCAAATGGATCCTCCAGCTGCTCATACTGACACCACTGAAAGGAGGTGTGTATCATCATTTAGAAGGATATACTTGAAAAGAATAAGATCTTCAATGCAGTAGTTATTTTTACTGTTTGATATCTTCACAAAGACAGTGCAGACATTACTTCTTCTTTCTCTGTGAGCAGACAATATGAAATTTAGTCATGCCATCTAAATGGAGAATTAACCAGTGATCAGAGGAATGGGAGACTGATGGAGAGCTGGCACTGTCAGTCATCAGCAGCAGGACTTTAAGGCCTAATTTTCCTAAGAGAGAATGCACTTTCCAAATTGCAGTGCAATTTTCAAAAAGTGGGAGCTGAATATTTAAATGCTTGCTTCCTCCGCACCACTGTGTTAAGCACCCAGCTGTGCTTTCACCTAAAGTCAATTTGGAAACAGCAATAAAAACACATACTGTATGTAGTTTACACATATAATGGCATTGCTAGTAGTCCGCAGATCCTTGTAACTACATTAACAATCTCTCATTTTTAATATAGAATGTAAAACCCAATTAATGTCACTTTCATTTGAAATGTTAATGCCCCGAGCCTCTATTTAAGTAAATTTTCATGATCACACTAGTTCAGCTAAAGGAACTGTGGCCGAGACAAAAGATATCAATACATTTAGTTCTGCCTGTTTCCTAGGCATAAAACCTATTTCCATCTCTTTAATGAGAACTTCTACTCAATCACATCCTCTCATCTTACGTGATGGCAAAAACTCCTGAAAAGAAGGAGGAACCCAGTGTAAATAGAGAACCAGCATTTCAGTTAGCTAGTGAGTGAGTCTGGAGATGAGAATTATGGTTGATTGGGATTGTCATGGTAGATGAATAGAAAAGGAGTATTTCTGGCCCTCACATCAGTCAGCTGAGGCTGGAGGACTTGCTCCCTTTTAATTTCAGATGAAACACAGCAAACCCAACAGGAATCAGCAACAGTGTTTGCCAAAAAGCATGTGAAATTGGATACTGCAAGTCACCACAAGAAACATGGTAGATTTATGCAAGGAGGCAGATTTGAGGGGGTAAAAATATTCCAAAAGTTTGTTAGTTCCATTCAGATCCTTTTTAATGGTTTCAATATTTTTGCCATAAAAAAGGAAGATTATTTCAGAAACTGCACAGTACCCTTTTAGCTGGTGAGACGGGAATAGTGGTGCATGTGATGCTTTTGCAGCTTCACTCAACACTGGCTACAGTAGTCACATCCCAGTACAGGCAGATAGAGCCAGCACTTTGTCTTGCATAAAACATGCTAATTGTCTGACAGGGGATTTGATCCAGCTGCTGGCTGCTATTGGTGAGGGCATTTGTCAAAGCAGCTCCTGCTCAGAAAAATGAATGAAGAAGCCCTTTAGAATGTGAGAAATGAAGAATTATTGCGGAGCATTTAAACCCAGGAGGTGTAAACCACAGGCAGGGATCTCCCTGTGCTCATGGAGAAAGTTGGAGGTACTCGGAGCTCAGCGTGGCTCTCCTGAGCTGCAGACCATTGTGTCACTCACATCAGTGCTCCTCCTCTCGTGCTCAAATTCTCTCTGAACATGGCTCACGAGTAACAGAGGTTCTGGAGTTAATGTGCTTATAGAAAGGCTAGGCTGAGAATATTAAGTAACTGCTCCATTTTTTTTTGACTTCACTGTAATGTGCCAAAGCTGTTGCTGTTTGTTAGATTATTCTGTCCGCTAGTCAATTATATTAGTACTGTCAATAATAATGCCAAAGGCTGTATCATGTTTGTTCTTGCCAGCTGTAGAGACTATAATGGACACTGTATTTATGGATTCATCATATCTTCTGAAATAAACTAGTCTATCGTATTAGACAGGCAGCTTTTCTAGGTCTTTGAGTGATATTTATTTAAAAAATCATAAAAGAAATTACAAAGAAAAGCTAGAAATATTTTTTAGCTAATATAAAATGAGAAGATGGTAAGACTTTTCTACTTACTTTTTTTGTTTGCTTACAGTTTTTAAAATGTTCAGGCAAAAGGTATATGAAAATTACTTAACTATTACCTTACACTGAACATATTATATGTCTTGAGTTCCTACCCAAAAAGCAAAACAGGCCAAAGAATACTACAATGAGAACAGAAAACTAAGCCAGACATATACTGCGTAGGCATTGGTACCAGAATTTCAAAAGCAAGAGAAGAGACCAAAGATTTTCAAGTCTGTCTGTCTGTGAGATTATCTTCTCCTTACTTTTGCCATTTCATTTTTTTAAACCTTTTTAATTCCCTTGGAAGAATTTTTCATAGCTTAGCAAACACAGCAAACACGTTTTTTTCAATAACCATTTTATGGATTTCTTTATAGTTTCAGTCCATGAGTGTTAATTATAGCATTCATGACAATCACAAGGGACACATCCGCCTTGATATCTATATCCATATAAATGGATATAAATGGCATAATTTACTTACTTTCTTTTCTTCCACTGTGATACTACCTTGGTCATTGCTTAAGCAAGAGATGGCTTATATATTTTATTCTATGCCTATTTCTATCCAACATTTTTATGAGCTGTGTTGCTCTTTTCTAAACTGGCAGCAGATTTCTTGATATGGAATGCCTGGCCAGGGTTGACTTCAGTTTTCAAGGTGGCCTCATTGAAGTTTCTTCAGAAAAAAAAAAGGCCTTTAAGTAAGCAGTCCAAAATAGTATTCAAGATGATCCTAGCATTATAACAATAAAAACAATGAACGTGTAGCACTCTATTCCTTACTCCCCAAGTTTTTATTTCTTTTATCTTTTATTCAGTATTACTTCTTCCTGGTTTCCACTCACACATTGAATCATGTGTTTGAATGACTTTTACATACAGTGCGGTCACTTGTGTTTTTCTAAGCAAAATCCCATGTTATTATTTTCCTTCTATGGCTGTGTTTTCAGGGTCTGTGTGACTCTTTACTGAGTCACTGTTTTGGCAAATTTTTTAGTTCCATCCAAAATAGGGCTAACTAAAGGAATCATACCATCCTTAAGAGTTTTGTGGAAGTACTGAGCCTCACAAAGTAGGGAAATCCTGCACATTGGGCAATCTGACTATCTGGTATGGCAACTGTATGATTTTCTGGATGCCAGCATGTGCATAGGAACAGTGTAAACATCTGAGGGCTGTGGGTGAACACTTGGGGGCTGTGGTTTGTCCTGACGATTTTCAGAGAAGAATTTCTCTTACTTTTCCCCTGACATGATCACAAACAAAAGGCACTGATGTTCTCTTCTTTAATGCTTTTTCCTAATCCCTTGTAAAAGTAAACAGCTAAATACAGTAAAAACAGTAAATAGCTTATATCTGGTACCTACTGGAAGCTGAACCATGCAAAAAGGATAGCATTCACCATGACAGGTGGAAAAAATCATCTTCAGTTGGGGAGCTATCAGCCAGCACATCATATATGCCAGATTCCAAACCAGGTTCCTAAGATGTCAATCATACAGAGCTGTTTTCTGACAGAGGAACAGAGTAACTAGGACAAATTCTACAATTGCCTCAAAAGTGTGATTGACAGAATACCAAAACACAACTTAGACTTTAAGATGGGCGACATTAATGCCAAAGTAGGAGCGACAACCAAAGAATGGAAAGAACAGCAGGGAAGTCTGCAAGAGAAACTTACCAGCCAAAATCCAAAAGACTCCAGTGTTGTGCTTGGTGTCTGACCTAATTCTTAGAAGCAATAACCTTTTCCTTCTAAAATAAATGTATACAATGAAACATGGAATTGGTCAACAGCAAGAAAATTCCAGAACAATGCAAACTTCTCCCTTTCCTTCTCAGCTGACCAACCAAATTGACATCAATTACAGATCCAGATAAATTATTCAAGATGAAACCAGGTATTGAGCAGTCACACTGGTTAACAAGCACCGTTATACAGAGAAGACAATGATTTGCTTATCTGGGCAGCATGATGCAAGTCAGATGAGAGCTAAAGAAAGAGTAACACTAAATACAGAACACAGAAATTGCTGAACTCGCCAGTCTACAAGTATAGAGATATATAGCACTAAACATAAGATTGCAAGGGTTAGTGATCCACAATGACATTAGACAAGAAATTAGGGTTAGTGATCCACAATGACATTAGGCAAGAAACTAGGCACCTTTGAAAAGCATCACCTATCTTAAATTGTTCACCTTTAATAGAAAGACTTTACCACAAGTTGAAAAACTAATGTGTTATATGCCAGTTGTTAGTTCAATGAAAATCAAGCAGAAGCTCTGAATGTATTTGGAGTATACACACACACACACAAACTTCTATTGAAGTCATCAAAAGGAGAAAAAAACAAAACAAAACAAAACTGAAGGTCCTTACTGAAAACCCTGCAAATCAAGACCACTGAGAATGGATGTCTGCAAAATTAACCTCAAGAATCTACAGCAGATGTCTGAAGCAGCAAGTGATAAAGAAAAGTAGAAGTCCTTACCCTGAACTTTTGTATTCCAGTAGCCACTTTGTCAGTATTAGAAGCAGCACATGTAAAACTAGACAGACATATCCAGATGAGCAGTCAACATCATATATGTAAGTGTAGATAAACTTGAGTAGGGCTTGAAGGAGACTTGCAAGTAAAAGATCTGATAGAGCTAAAACTACTAAAACAGACAATGCTCAGTCTGATCAGAAATTTCTTCTGAGTTCTTCACTGGCTACCTCAGAGTTCCAGAATGACTTTTATGGAAAGAGAAGGTGAAAGCGACTGTCTACCCTCAAAAAATTCTCCCATTTCTTCAGCCTTTAGCACTCATAGGGTTGATATTTACTTTTATCATTGCAGTGAAGAAGATCATCCTTTATTATGCTGTAATGATCAGAGATCAGATCAAGACCTAAAAGAATAAGATTACAGAACAGGATTAGAAAGATAAGAAAAACCTATGTTAGAAAAGTGACCTTCCACAATAAAAAAGGAAGCACTAGAATGTCTTGCAATACAGTGGAATTAATCTGCAACCAGACAGACAGCATTGTCTGATGTACCTATGTTCACTCTTGTTCAGCTTAGTTAAACACATCCAGAAAAGAACAATGTGAGCAAATGTCAATATTCAAGGAATTCCCTCTTCCAAAATGATAACAGTGTATTTAGTTGTCACTCAGATCTGAACTAGCTAAATGAACCACTCATTCCCTTCTGAAGAACAGATGAGATTTCACCCAAGGACCTTTACCAGCTGCTGACCTAAGCAAAAAGGTGTAAGCAAATAATTCTAGCATATACAGACAGGGAGGTAATGCTTCTGCTCCACAGCCACAGTTGAAAGGTTATCTGTCCTTTAATGTATTACTCATCTTTTTTTTTTCACCTATTACACATGCTTCAATACAAATATTCCATTGTATCATATCAACTTACTGTGGAGTGTAACATAACAATTTAATGTGAGTGTGACACATCTAAAACATAGTAGTACATTACTTCTCACATGACCAGATATATACTACTAGTCCAACTAGTGGTGCAAGTTGCTGAAGTAGTATGAACAAAGAAATGTCTGTTACAGATGCCAGCTGGCAGTTCACCAAGCGCCCAAAGACGGTTCACAAGTTTCAACAACATGAAAGACAATCAGGCAGTTCTCTGAACACTCCTATCGTGTGTATCTTCCTCAAACACTTCCACTATAAAATTCCCTCTCTTTACTATTGACCTACTTTATTTGAATCTCTATCTAAAGTAACAACATCCATTTGGATATAAAAATGCAGACAGCATTTCAAGCCCAAGTTGTAAACTGTTTTTCTCCAATACAGAGCATATCTGTGCAGAGACATGCATGTTATTCATGCACAGATATATCCATCTGCCTAAAGACTTCTGAAACATTGGTCAATCAAATTTGACAGAGACTAGGGATCTGAGAGCTAAAAGTTAAATGGAAATAGACTGCCAAGTTGAGAAGAATAATTTTGTTACTGTGTCCACTCTGGGAAAAGGCACCTATGTGGGCTTGGCCATAAAAAGACATTAGAGAATCTACCCCTCTGTTAATGTTTCTATTCTCTGTGGATTTTCAGGTGTTTAATAAGGCACAATGAGACGCTGGAAACAAATTCTCCAGTTCTCATGAAAAAAAATTATTTTAAGTGACATTGCTTTTCATTTATAAGTACTTAAAAGGATAAGAAGAAAATATGTTGCAATTGATAAATTCAAAAAAATCACTTGCAAAAGCCTACTATGGGATTTTCCTAATTTCAAATTGCAAAATTTGTTAGGAAAATGCTCCTTTAAGCATTCAAATTCCTCCCTCTTATGCTTTCCTTTACATAAAGATTTCTTTTCAGATATGACTGGGAAAGTCTCCTATAAAACTGTTTTTCCTGAGAAGATTATATTCTACATTTAGCCATTAAACCCAGATTCACACTACCAAGCCTGAGCCAGTCCACTGGAGTGTCAGCATCAGCTTAGTCAACAGACGCTTCTCTAACATGAAAGAAGGGTTTGAGAAACTTCTAGAAAAAAAATGTTTCCTGTGTCTCTGCACTGAATTATGAGGGATGCTAAGGCAACTACAGGCCAAACTTAAATTTCTTGAATAAGTTTAATTAGTGGTGGTCAGATATAAGATATCCAATACGCATTTTGGCTCTTCACTAATATTCACTTCTTAATAAGCTATAATGAGCTGTTTCTCTGGTGTCAAGTAGCTTAGCTCCCCAGCTTACTCCAGGCATTGGTCCCCTGATTGCCTGTGCAGAAGCTTTGCTTGCCCTCAGACAGCTCTCCAGCAGAGCCAGCTTCTGCCCTCAGCAAGGAACTGTGGGCACTATTGGAGGGTGGCCTTGATTCAGGGCCCTTACCTGACAGTTTGGATACAGCTGCACCCCATCCTGGATTCCCATCCGCACCAGAAGTCCTCAAAAGTTATCCCAGATCCTGAAATCTCAAATATTTCTGTATTCTATACTTCCATATTCTCCTTCATCTGCAAGTAACCCAAAGTAACACAAAAAGAACGGTCATGTCGAAAGGCTCGGCAGTACTGCCTGGGACCCAAACCTGTTGTTACACAATATAGGTGCAGCCAGTGTTCTCTAGGAGGGTGAGGGCCTTATTCTTGAACAGCGGGGACAAGAGCCACTCTGCATCGCTTGTTCCAAGGACCAACTCCTTTGGTGCTGCAAAAATAGTCAATAAGCACTGGTACCAACAATACCATCCCACTTTAGGAATTAGCATTTTACACTAATCTATGAAGTATGGAGAGACCTGAACACAGTATTAGAAAGTTTCTGTAGAATACTACAGAACCTCTGCTGGAATTTAAAGTTCTTCTCTCACACTGTTTCCTCTACCATTAATTTTAAAGACAGAAGGGACCTTTGTGACAATTACGTAGCTGAACTTTCCAGAATACAATCCAGCAGATGTTCCTGAGTCTGCTTCTCTTTCAAATTCACTAGTTGTGGTTGAATGAGAATAGATGCATTTAGAGAACATCTGAAGTTAGTTTACACATGTCCAGTGTGCCACCAAATGAGAAGTTTTCAGCTGAGCTCCAGACAAATAGGCCATGTGCTGGATTCTGTGTCATTACTCTGGTGCTTCTAATTCTACTTTTTTTTCTTTTCTTTTTTTTATGGACCCAACTCAGAGTCATTAGAAATTTTTTTCCATTTAAGACAACATACACCATCTGACAGAGGTATCTGAAAAAAATGAAATGGAAATGGAAATGAAGAGAAGGGAAGAGAATCATATTGCCTCTTCAAGACCCTTGATCTTGAAGAGATCTTCAAGACCCTTACCTCTTAATAGTAAACCTGTGTTTCTGAGCAGAATATTTTTTATCCAGTACATAGTATCACACTCATTTCAAAGATGCTTCCTTCTCACGTAAGAATCAGATAACAAGGAATAATCATGCTCACTGGTGGAATTCCAGATTGTTGGTTTTCTGAGAATTTTCTTTTACTTTGAAGGTAAAAACAAATATTATTAATTATTAAATACTATTTCTTGTTTAAATTTAAGCGACTATTCTAAACAAGGTCTTTTTACAAAGAGTCTGTATTTTGTCCCTCATGTACCCTGTTCCTCTATGTAATACATAATACCATCATAGAGATTATTTTGCCTTCATTAAAGTGCCAACAGAATTTTTAATATGTAGCATTGTTTCCTACCCACAATTGGTATTGTTTCCCATTTTCTTTGCTTTTTTGCAATATAAGGAGCAGTCATTTGAAGATATCTTTGAATTATGCTTGGTAAATATCTTTCATTTTTTTTAAAAAAAATCTTGTCTCTCTGGCTTTTGTAGCTTTATGGCTTGCTGATTTTCAGACCTCTGCCTCAGTTTCTGTCTAACAAGATAGTCAAAGACTGTAGCCATTTTGTAATATGTCAGCCTGTGACTGAACTGTCTTTTAATATCATTTATATTGTTTTTCTTCTGACTTATTTTCTCACCTGTAAGAAACCACTACAAGTTGGGAAAAAAACAGATGTTATTTACAATCTACCATAACACACATGCATTTTGTTTATCCTTTTTCTTGTTGTTCAGTCACTTAAATATTAACGTGAAGCAGGTGTGAAGGTCTGAATTTCTCAGTTGTGAGAAAAAAGAACACCTATAAATCCCAGAGAAAAGGTCAAAAGAAGAGTTTAGACTATCTTAAAGGCCTTCAAATGCACTAGAGGTGTCTGGATTTCATTGTTTGTTTGTTTGTTTTGTCCTGCCTTATAATTTTGACAGCTTGGGAAAAAGCAGTGTAACTGTATTCTTATAAATCTTCCATGCAGATATGGCAGAGCAGGTCTACCTGAAGAGACACTTCAATGGGAGGAGAAAGCTTTATGAAAATAAATTACAGTACAATGTGATTCTCCCTTAGTGCAGAGGAATAGATTGCAACCATATGAGAAACTATGATTAGAGGGTAGTGCATAGGTGAAGAGGCCTAGCAGCAATCTAGGATGAATTGTGACTCTGAGTTGCTATTTGGTCTCTTGTTTTTTCTTGTTTTTTGGTGTAGGCTGACAGTAATTTGCAGCAATCCTTTGCCAAGCCCAGCTTAATCCTTTCTATGGAGGTAACAGGACAGTGAATCTGGGTGGAGCCCTGGGAGACAGACTGAAAAGAAGGCATAGTCTATTCATTTCTCATGAATTCTCCATCCTCTGCGGTGACCTTTCAGACAAATTGCTCACACAGGAATGCAAGGCTAAGCAATGATTTTGCAGCTGCAGAATTAATCCAGGAGAATTTCTTTTCTCTCTACCTCCACAGAGTACTCCATATATCAGATTATGCTTCAGGGAGCAGTTAGATTGTGTGATTTAGTGCTGGGCTATGGCCAAAGAGCATATGCCTTCTAGCAGGGATCCCTTGTACCATAGGACCCCATAAGCAGCACATCCCAGCTGTTAGACAGGTCTGTGACCTCCCATGTGCTTTGATAACCTGCCGATTGGGCTGGCCTGCTGCCCAGACCAGGGCAGGAGCACTGAGGATGTCCTACAGGCTACATACTAGAGGAGTTTGATACAAGAGCCAGTTTTATGGAGTCTCACCTCTACTGTTGGGGAGTTCTGATAAGAGAAGTTTCTCTTAATCTCTGGACTAAATCCTGGTGTCAGCCATCCTTACTCGCATGGAACAGTAGATTTTCTTCTTTTTTTTTCCTAGTTTCATATACTGTTTCCACAGTTAGTTGCCAGAGTACTTCATGGAATGATTTATTTGAAGCCCTCAAAAGCATCAGGAAAAACCTGCAGAATCCCAGGGTATGTGTGTAGATCTCCTTTTGCAGCAACCAGGAGGTGGCTGAGAACAAATGGGTTTCACTGTGATGTGACAGACAAAGTAGTTACTCAGACTCAGGAACTGTGAAGAGTGAAAGAACCAGGAGCTATATAAACAGGTGTATCTCTAAAGTGTCATGGTTCCTCAAGTAAGTTTGCATGCAGTCTGTTGCAGGCAGTGGTGCACGACATGAAGAGTGGTGGTAGGAGTTAGCTTTACATCTCATTCATCCCAGGCCTGAAATCTTCTTGCAGTTATTTACAGTTTAAGTCTGTAAATTTGAGCCAGCAATATAATTATGATATAAAGATTAATTACAGAGAATCTCAAGAAGGAAAGAGCTTTTTTTTTTTTTCCTTCAGAGAAAATTGCTAGAAGCAATGATCTTAAATTCCATCTTTTTGCAGCCTATTACAAAGGAGTGGGCTGAGAGTTGCTGTGGTCTTATTCACACGCAGCCCAGAGGATTCACATTTGTTTACATGTTTTCTTTTACTTACCACATTTACAGAAAGGCAGCTATCAGCCCTGAATTGCTATCCCTCAGGCTTGAATCCGAATGCAGAGAACCTACTGCAGGCTCAGGCGTGGGCTGACTCAGAGCAATTTATAGGCAGGGAAAAATCATCTGCAGTCAGCTGCTGGCAAGGTTGGAGTTTCTATTAAGGTGTGCAGTCATGGGGCAGGCAGGTCCTCTGAGGGCGTACGGTCTTCATCCTCTTCAACCTCAATTATCCCTGTCATACGCAGCCCTCTTAGTCATGTGCGTAGCAGCAGCTATACAGCCTCCTGTGATCCCCTTCTGGTGCTGCTGCTGGTTATGTTTAGTTTCAGGACCAAATGCTAAAACAGAATATCTGAATTGGCATGCGTGCTGCTCTTTTTTAACCACCAAAATCCTCAGAGAAGGCAGAGAGAATAGCTAGAGCTCAAGTGTTGCCTTGAAAGTTTGTCTTTTTGCCCCCATTAGGTACAAAAAGAGAGAGCACTCATAAAAACATAGCCTATACATTTATAAATTACAAATGACTTTATAAGTAACTTTATATAAGGCTTTCAAATAGCCATGGAGGTTTTCAGTGTGCGTGTGCTATAATTTCTGTGCATAATAGATGGCTGGCTGTGTTCACATACGTCTACATAATGTCAACTTCTAGGTCAGTGTGTTGCAATGGGAAAGATGTAAGACGGTATAAACTTTTTTCACTCTCTCACAACGTGAGTGCTTAAATTTTAATCTGCTTGCATTGGCTTTCACAAACAGTGTTTCCATAACTGAGGGAGATTTGCTAATATCTGTGATAGCAATTCTATGAAGCACAAGGACTAGAAAGCCTCCAAAGGCAGCCGTTGAACTGATCTCTCAATATGTCTTCAGAATTTCATGAGCCTCAAAGCATTGGCATATAACCTGTAGCGATGAAAAGAGTGGGATTTGCTTGTTTGTTTGTTTGTTTTGTTTTATTTTTTGATTTTTTTTTGTTTATGCCATTTGCATTCTCCATTTAGAAAACTGAAAAATGATATCCACTGAAGAAAAGAAAAAAAAAGTTTCAAGGAACTTTCTGGTTTCATGAAAGATCTCTACATTGCCTGGGGTTGCTGTCATAGGAGGCACAGATTTTCATACATATAGTGCATTAAACCTCAGCATATAAACTGATCACTTCTTATTTGTTAATTTAAATGTTGATGCTAGTGACTTCTCTCTAAGATACTTTGCTCGATCCTAAATCTACTCACTCCAAAGTCAATAGTTAAATTTCCACTCACCTTAAAGAAAGAAGAATTAGGATAATAATGAGAGCTTTGGACATCTAAATTGGTAAATGTATGAAGATTGTAAGCTATTTGTTGTCATTAATTTTCTAAAAGAAACACAGAAAGATGGGATTCATGAGAAAACCCAGAAGAGAAGCCGTAAAAATTAAATGTTTGCTCTTTTCCTCCCCCTTCACTTTCCTTTTACTACAGAAGTATAAAATTCAGTATTGATTCAATATAAAATAATAACTGATAGAAGAAAAGAGTTGATGTGTCAGACTCTCAGCTGGTTTAAACCGGTAGAGCAATCTACATCAGCTGAGCGGTTGGACCCATGAGATTATTAAATGACTGTTAAATATTACAAAAAAATGGCTCCTTTCATGGAGTTTTCCCTGTTCACCCCTTTAAGAAAATTCACATAATGGTTAACTCCACTCTGGTAATTTCAAAGAGTTTTTAAACTCTCACGTAGTGCCAGAAGCAGGAAATGATTTTTAGCAATTTATTTTGTTTTATGAGGAGTGGGAAGAAATAAAAATAAATACTCTCTTTGAATACGCAAAGATAAATGCTGAGAAAAGCATTTGATTCTTGAATGCATAAAAATAAAATAATGAGTGCTTTATCTGCAGTCATATTATATATATGTATAACAAGTGAAGGTAGTCATAGAGGGTGTGCAAAACTAAGAAGTCCCTTGATGACATGAAACAGGAAAATATTTAAAATACATAATGAAGCAAAAGGTAAGTAAAAGAAAACATATGGGACCTATAATACATAGCAAATAAGAATTAACTGGCCTAAAAAATAGACATGAACAACGTGGAAATTCTGATCTGTTGATAAAGAATTTGTATCATATTGTTTTAGTTTATGCATATATATGGATGTGTAATAGGAACACACTTTATCTATTACAAATATGCATATCTATCTATCTATCTATTGCACATATATTGCACATACATTGGTCTGTTTCTCATTTCATGTTGGTTTTAATTTGTGTTTTCCTGCCTTCATCTCCACTGAACTGATTTTCATTATGCTGGTCTTAGCGAGGAATCCAGCCTGAGTCTCCAAAGATGATATTGAAGATAATCAGCCATAATGCACAGATCAGTCAAGAAGAGGGAACCAGGAGGGTTAACAGGACTTGAGGAGAGTTTGCTAGTTTGTGCTGTACTGAAATTTCTGCTGAAAGGTCATTAAACATGCTGCAAATGCAGACATACAAGTGTTTAAAGACTGGCTTTCCCCAAAGGTGAAAGGTGTATAGGAAGAGCGACAATTTGTTCTAGAGTGAGACTGCTACAAGTGCACTATTTAGCCCTGTATCAGAACTTGCTTTGACTGGGGAGGAGGAATGTACACTAGGGGGAATGAAATTTGTTGATGAGACTTACTAGGAAAGGAGCAATCAATAGGAAGAAGAAGGGCAAAAAAGTCAAGAGAACTCTGACAGAAGGTGCCCGAAGGAAGATAAGTGCCTTATGCAATTA
This sequence comes from Nothocercus julius, assembly GCA_013398735.1. NCBI lineage: Eukaryota > Metazoa > Chordata > Aves > Tinamiformes > Tinamidae > Nothocercus > Nothocercus julius. The sequence continues at coordinate 12,346,457 of VZSV01000013.1, read as the reverse complement.
AGTGTGGAGAAGTGTAAGATAATGAGATTAGGGACACAAAATAAGAAAAGGTGCTTATGCCCTATGTAATCATATGGTACAAAATAGTGAGCAGAAGCAGGATCTAGAGATAGATAGAGATCAAAAAAGTTCAGGACAGTAGTTAGCAGTAAAATGAAAGGATACCATAGATTCACAGAAGTAGCAGTAATATTGCAGATGAAGTTATTCTAGCTCCTACATAAGGGATTTATGAATGAAGCCACATTTGCAACACTGTGAGGAGATATGTCTGCCTTATAAAAAAAGGGCAGAGAGAATGGAATCAGGTACACAGCAAACTTAATTATTCATAAAGGTCAGAGGACAAAACAAAATTGCCTGTGGTCTTTGAGAAGGAGGAGAAAGCAGGCCTTGCTGAGAAATCTGAGGTTTGGAAAATCACAGCAAGGACAGAGACAATTGTAACAATATTAGATCTAATAATAAATATAAAAGCAACAAATAAAGGCGATTTGACTCAATGAAAATGAAACTGAACAAAAATGCAGAATGAGATATGATTAATAAATGAATTATGTTGCCAAAGTCAACACCTGAAGCAATCTGAATAAGCATTATTTCCTGGATAACTATTTGTGACACATTACAACTGAATCTTTTCACTATCTAAATCTAGCTAATAACTGTAGGAATGTTGAATCTCAGATAGGCTAATTTGCACTCTAACAATGCCTTTCTCCCACCGCTGACTACGTAAGCAGTGTGTATAGAGGATTGCTCCTAACCTGAACAGGTCTGTCGGTTTCCTAAAGTCTGGTGACATGAGTGTTGACTCCAAGAAAGATTTTGGTGCTGTAAGTGGCACCTCAATGGCAAGCAAAAGCCTTTCATAAGAGTCATGATCTGAAGTCTCAGACCAAGCTTCTTCTTGGCTTTGGAAGAAACTAAACCCTGCAGGCGTCATTAGAACTTTTTATTTCCCTATATGCATGCAGAAGATGCATGTTTTATATAGCCACACTTACTCCATCTGGAGTTGAGAAACAAAATCTTTGGGATTAGTTTACAGGCAGGCACTCCCTACAGAATACAGTTTCACCCATTGCACTTCACTTAAAACATGATTACTGTCCTCTTTGTATTTAATCACTGTCCGTCTGGAAAACCTACAGATATCATAAAGGATGGAGGTCTGATATCATGTTCTTTCATGAGGGGCTGCAAAGATACATCTCCCATATGTCCACAAGATTATAAGCTCTTGTGTGAGGAAGAGGAAGCTCATCATTGCTCAGGAAAAATATTCACTTTTTTTGCGGGCTCAGAATGATTCCACATATCAGAGTTAGCTAGTGTTAATAGTGTTCCCTGTCATTTAGAAGTATATTATGCAAAGTCAGTTCCATTTAATCTGCAAGAAAAAGGCCTAGCAGGCCAGATCAAAACTTAAATCTCCCTTCTTCCAAGTGGCTGTTAGACAACAGTCATCTGGCCCCTTTTTCTCCCTTACAATGAATTTTTCATTCCTTTCCTAATGGGCTTGCAAATTAAGCCTCAGTGATGATGACTGTACCCATGCTTAGAATAAACCTTCTTTGTGTGAAGATTCATATTCACCAAGCTAACTTCTAATTTCTTAGGTTAGTTTTTAAGTCATCTGGCAATTGTATAAAAAGTGTATTTCAAAGGATCGCCAGTCAGGTTTAAAAAAGCAAAAAGTGAACCTGCAAGGAAACAATTTTACAAGTCTGCCTTCAGAAGGGGGTGGGCCGTGAACCCTCAGGGCGCAGAGGGGCTTCTCACCCTGACCAACAGTTGGGAGAAATGGAAGACTCACCTTGTCTGCACTGTTTCCACACTGGCTCTATGCTGACTTTGGATGGCTTTCTCTTGAGTGTTCTGAGCCACCAAATGTTCCCCTGGCAGATTCCCATATAACCGAACTCAGCATATCACACCTGAGAGGTCTCACATATCTAAGGACTCCTGAACTCTCAGCATGTCTGAGCCCATCTGAGTATGCTTGTCTACATGAGGGCAGTCTCATGGGTGTATATATCTCTAAACTGAGGGCGTATGTGCAGTCTGCCTCACCTTTCATCTGGCTCTTCTCTCTTCTATATCTGTGTCTTTGATTCAAAAGCCTAAAGACCACTGCAATGGTGTTTCCTCATTGCTTTTTGTTATCCTTTGAGCTTACTGCCTGGACATGCTGGAACAGCTGCTCCCCTTTCACAAACTGTGAAGGACCATATGCTTTATATCAGCTCTTTGAAACATGTCCATAATGAAACAGGCGGTAAATGTATTTTTGTTGCTAATAAACTCACAGTTTGGTTCAAAACTGCCTGAGCTCCAACTGCCTGTGCAGCAATAATACTTCAGAATTCAAAGATGTGCTTTCTGGAAATTAGAATGAAATGAAATAGCCTCATTTGTCTCTGCTGATTTTATCAATACAGTGTTTTTTGTATTATTATGTTAGCTTCTAATAGGCAAGGTTATGTTTGGTTTTCAGAGATTTGTTACTTATTTTCAAATGATTCTGTTTATTATACTCTTACAATATGATTACACCATTATAATACAATAGTGTGCCCTGTTAGCACAAACTGTCCAAATTGATTAGCTTCCTAATCAATTCAGTCTTTTAAATATAAAATGCTGATAATGGAAAGAGATAATGTTTTAATGAAATCTAAGGCCCAGATCCACGGGAGCACATAGGCATGTGCTCACATTTAAATCAGCGGGAACAAGGCCCCTTCAATGACTTCATCAGTAAATAATCTTACTGACTTGCTTATCTATTTTTAAAGAAACTTAAGATGCTGCATTTCAGCCAATCTTCATTATATGTACTTTTAATAAGTTGCTTATAACCTGAAAAGTCTTCAACTTATAGATCATAATATTTAGAGCAAATAAAGGCAGAAAACAACTAGTCTGTAATGTTGGTACAAAGTATTCTTGATTTTACATTCCATGAAGCCATTTTCTCTAACAGATACTGCTGAATTACTCTCTTCAAGTAAAATACTTAAAATTTAAACTAACAAAAAGGAAAAAATGCATATTCTTTTCTATTTTTAAGTGTAGTTATTTTACTTTCTCTTTCTATTATATTTTATATTTTTCCCTTTATTCAACCTTCAGAATGGATAGTAGCATTTAGTATGTTTATGTCATTATATTTTATGTTACTGATAAGTATGTTGATGTATGAAAAATAAATGCTTAAACAGAAGCCAGATGTTTTTGAAGACTATGGACACTGTTCTATAGATACTTATGAAAAGCAGAAAGCATTACCTCTGTTTGCAACACATGTAATGTTTACATGTGTTAGACTTTATGGCAAACTATCAAAATAGTTGATAATGCCTGTCTTAATGAATCTTTAACCTTCTGTAAAATATTATACCTAAATTTTAAAAGCTCCACCCCAGCCTTCCCAAACAAGCAGGAGCAGTAATCTGTGGATGAGTGGCTCATATACATGAAAACATATTTGGAAGTAAGAGTGAAATTCTTGCTGAATCCATTGCAAGAATAAGTATGCAAGCTCAGAAGAAACTTAGGTTCAGATATTTGAACATCTGAAGATGATCACATGCGCATCAGTGTTTCTCATCCCACAGGCTTACCCCATGCACCAGAATGCTTCACTCAGAACACTAGCTTCCACTTTGGCAACCGTGGACATGAAAAGTAAATGCTTAATAGATTTGGCCTCGTCCTTTTTGGTAGGTCAGGTTGCCTGTCATGCACATTTGTGTGTCCCTGTTTCAGCTGAAGGGAATGAGAAGGTGAAGTTTCATTTTGCTTTGCAGTGTAGACTGAAATCTACTTGAAAGCTTTGGATATAAGGTGCCTGTTAGGGTTAGTGGGTGAGAGCAATTGATCAGAACAGAAATACCAGAATAACAAGAAAATGAAAGTGTTACTAAACAAAACTGTTGGCTTTTATTCTATGTTATTATTATTTATTGTGATCTATTACAGATCACTAAACAGGTATTTGCATTTTAAAATATTTCTAAGAAAATATTTTTGATTATATACAGGTAATTATTGAGGTCAAAGTCATCCACTTTTCTTCAGCAAACGTACAGCCTATATGTATTCCTATACAATGAGACAATTCTGCTTTTGAGTATCACTCAGGATCAATGTGCTAGCAGAAATATATTTTGAAAGTTTTCGAAGGTACTATGTGTATTTCAGCTTTAGGTTGCCAGTCAGATAATATGTACATTTATTTGAACAGGTCAAAAGAGAAAGACCCAAACATTTGAATTTTATGCCTGAAGTTAAATTTTTTAATCCATTTGCAAGCATTAAACTAAAAGCAAGATGAGTTTGTTCCATTTGGAGAGGAGGGAATTAAGCTGGCATAGCATATCCTATAAAAGATTTTTACGACACAAAGCCACCAAGAGGTTCCATTCAGGATCAAGGTCTCATCATGCTGATCACATGCTGAAGCATTTCTGAAAACATGATGTTCGTAAGAATTTAATGTCTAAAAATGCAAGTGACACAAAGACTGAGTAACATAATCCATTTTGAATATTTCCTGTATATGCTCACATTTCATAAATGTACACAGGCAGGAACTGCAATCATTAAATGACTTTTACTGTCATCACAAAATGTCTTTGTGGTACTGATGGGTCCTGAGAAAAGCCTGGAAATAAGTTTGAGAAAGGGGAAGGAGGGAACATTTTATAGGAGTCAATAAGATTTGAGTAAATCACCTCACAAACAGGAAGAACCCAGAATGAAGAAATCACGCTGAAATAAAAAAAAAATATAAAAGCATATCTATGTACATTTGTATATTTTTGTGTACACAGTTTGGAATATATCACAGTGTATTACAAAAGTTACAAGGACAGTAAAGATGCTGAAAATCATAGATTGTTTCCTCAGTAGTACAATCACAGAACATGTGAGGCAGACATTTACTACATCCTAGTCTTGATCCAAGGACACATGAGGTCAACAGACATCATTTCATCACCTTCAGTGGACTTGTTTCAGTTCCTCACTTTCTGTTGAGGTGCCATATGCTGGACTGAATACAGTCACTACAAGCAGAAAGCAGATATAATTGTTATTCCTTTCTTGGATCACTGGTCTTTACCTTTGAAAAGCACTTATCTCAGTAGAACATATGTTAGAATTGGGCAGCTTTTTCTGCGGAGCTTTGCTCTGTAATATACCTCAAATTTATTCCATATGAACGGCATGAGCAGTTGTAGAGATCCAGTTGTAGAGTTATGTTCATTAGTGCTGGATGAATATTGTCTCTGCCAGCATCATTAGTTAAGTTGCAGCACAGAACATGCTATCTTTAATTTGAGTTCCACTGACTAGCATTTGGTAGTTTAAGGCAGGCTCTTGATTGACATGGGGGTATGAAAAAAACATATTTGGAGTTGGAAGGATGATAGCAGAACACCCATGACAGAAGAAACATTATTCTTAACAAGACAGCGCTTACAGAACAATGTCAATGTAGAGAGAGGTAGGAAACTAAACAGTATTGTAAAACTTCATCAGTGTTGAAGAGATCAAACTTTGCATGAGCCTTGAAACTTTAAAATGAGGTAAAGCTTCAGTGTTGAGCAATATCATCTTTAGAGAGATGTGCCAAATATTTTGGGAGGAATTCAAATATTTCCTCAAACGGAGACAAGTGCAATTGCTTTTGGAGGAGCTTAGCGCTGTAGGAGGATGTCTCTTGAGTAAAGGTACTTTTCAGGTATATTGTTGATGAGGGTAGGACTTGGTAGAAAATACCTTCTAAGCAAGAACTGACAGATGAGGTATATTTTACAGAATAATTCACTGAAATAAAGTCCTGTTGTGGGAAAGGTAGCTTGTTCAGATCACCATTCTTGTTTTCATTGTTTTAGGCTTTAAATGAGGTGTATCTTTTTACATATCTTTTTAGGTAATTTGGGATATAATCAGGAAATGCTAATGAAGATCTGAACTCACAATAGTCCTTTCAAGGTTCTCATAAGAGAGTGAATCCTATACTTGTCTGAATCCAGCTTTGAGTCAGAACACACTTGACCCTACCATGTTAAAAAACATACGTATAGATAGCTGATGAAAGGAAGAGAGAGAGAGAAATAGAGAAAAGAGAAGAGAAGAGAAGAGAAGAGAAGAGAAGAGAAGAGAAGAGAAGAGAAGAGAAGAGA
>VZSV01000013.1:12277501-12330979 GCA_013398735.1 Nothocercus julius | reverse complement strand
GATGAAGTCAATACAGACTAACATTTTCCTACAAGGATAAAGAATGTTATTTTAATGCTCTTAAATAATATTCAATTATAGCTTCCATATGAAAGATAGTCTAAATTAACTACAAAATTGCAATTTTACCTAATCTTTTCCTTTATAGGCAAACCAGCACTAAAGCAAATAACAGTGGATAATAATATAGCAATGAATGTCACACAACCAAACTTGAAAACAATATCTTTACAAGAGAAGTTCTCCCTGTTGTCTGCATGAGGCAGAGGCTCCTTCCAAGGGGATTCTCCTCAAAGTTTGAACAGGGAAGGGCTGCAATCAGACAGCCAAGGAACATAAATACTTCAAAGGAAAACAAATGAAACTGGACCTAGTCATTTTGCTATAAAATCTGAAGTCATGTAATAGTGCCCTTTTAAGCCACTTGTGACTTTTAAGACTTCAAACGAAAAGCTATTAGCACAGACAGATAAACATGCTAAGCTGTTATTTGCCTGGGGCGATACCCTTGTGATTTATAACAGGCAGTGAAAATATAGCAGTCTAGGTGATCAAGAAGAATGATATGAATACCAGTAATCTCTTCACAGTGATGGCAAGACCTTTGACAATAAATCCTCCAGAAAATATTGGGGTAGTCGTAACAATTAGACATTTTTTTGCTTTGTTAGGAAAGTTTTCTAAACAGGAAAATATTTCTAAAACCTGATAAAATTTGTAGAAAGAGAAAAAAAATATTCAGATGAAGCACACATCCATATCAGAAATCAAAAATAAAATATGACTTTTTTTCTTCAAAGAATTAAAGACACCTGCCTAAACTGTACATCCTAGCAACCTGGTTTACTCACATGAATAGACACAGTGATATCGTTTGTGACATAACTTCTCTGAGAATTGTAAAATAAGCATTTGCAGGTAGAAACCAGACCTCATATGCTTAAAAGCCTGTTGTTTAACATCCACAAATAAAGGCACATCTCTCCTACAACTTATGTGAAAATTTACTCTCTATTACGGCCTATTCTATGTTGATTGGAGAAGAGCTAGCTTAATTCTATGTTTATTTTTTTCCCAAAAAAAGGCATAAACTCAAAACATATACATACTTCTTAACAGAGAAAACAGGAGGCATGCCATGTTAGATGTCTTCTCTCTAAGTTTTGGAGTATATAAATAAGAGACAGAGACTGAACAGTTTGACAGGAGACTGGGAGTGCCTATAAAAGAGCACAGAGCACAAAAAAAGCCCCATCCTTTTCAAAGCTGCATCACAGAGCTATGCAAAAGAAGTGCCAATCCAAATTAACCTCGAGTACCACAGTAAGACAGGGTATAAATTTAAACAAAAACCTGGATGGCAGCTTCGTTTTTTAACTAGGGTGGTATATCTAGTCAGTAACTGATGTGTGTTCTGTTTTTTTCCAGCTGGCAGAGTCTCCTGGGTATGTAGGCACATCTTTCCAAGCATGTTGCTCTTCTGAGTTCTGTTTGTGCTTGGACCATAACTGCAGTTAAAACAGCCAAAATAAAATATGCCAAGTAATACTGGCTGAGAGACAGGCTGACTGGACCAACCTCATGCCTGATACAAAGCGGCTGACACCAGGGGAGTCACACAGTGACAGTTCATTGTTCTCTACTTTTAAACACAAAATATGGAGGGGGGTTAAGGCTGGAGTGCTAAGGCATTCCTGATGTTGCCTTTTATGAAACTCTCTTTGTTGTAGTCTGGAGACACCAAGGAATTATCAGCAATAACAATTCCTTGTCTCACCTAATTTTCTGACAGCATTTCTCTATTAGAATATACTAATAGGTCCAGTGGCCTTATGTAGGTACAAATTTACCTGGCAAAGGTAAGTGATCAGACTACCATTTTCCTCTCCCACCCTTCTGTCATGGGGGTCACATCTCCTCCCTGGACAAGTCTGCACCATGAGAGCCTAACAGACACCCAGAACCACAGGCTGTCCTGCCCAAGACATTCCCTCTGGGGCTAGATCCATCTGGGGTCTTCTCCTGGCCACGTGTGGCTGAGCTCCTAAGGTCTTCATTTGGCTCAAGGATTTCAGTGGGAAGCCAAGAGGTCAACTACCTTCCTGTGCTTGAGTTCGCCATCTGCAAACACCCTGTCTAGCTCACAGGGAATGGGAAAGTCTGGTACCTGGGTGATGGAGCCAGCGTAAGGTTTGAATAAAGGGAGTTTATTCAAATAGGCTTGAGATAAACACGGCCCAAACCTGTTCCATCCTCTGCAAAGGAATCTGAAGGAATTTTCTTGACGCTGAGCTCAAACTCTAGACTCAAAGGAAAGAAGGGAAAATGTAAAATAGCTTTCCCAGTGCATCATATTTTATTATTAAAATCTAAACTAAATATATATCACCTCCAACAAACAAATATAATCTCCTGTAGTTTGGATTAAAGCACCCAGCTATTGTCTCTTTAAATAATAATGAAAAAGGAGAAAATATTCTATAACTTCCATAAAAAATGTCATATTTGTATAGACCCCAAATCCCCTCTGTTTAAACAGGGTGATTAATATCAGCTCCTGTAGGAAATTAAATTCAGGGAAGAACAGTAATATGCAGATATGCAGATTTCTAGGCAGAATGGCTAGCCCTGGGTAAGAGAGTCAGGTTGATTAATCTGCATCCTCAGAATACAAAATGAAATGTTGGGCTCTCCTGGGTTAGCACCAGAAATGACTTTTCCTTCTTACATTAGAAATAAACGGACAAACACATGCACGTATTTTGCAAAAGGCCTTAATATTACATGCAATGTTTACAAAAGTGATAAGAGTTTAATATTTAAAATATCATATTTCATCTGAGAAGGGAAAGAAGAAAAAGAGTATTTCTCATTATGATGGGGAGTTTCTTTTATACTAAAAAACTATTCTTTTCTTTTTAAAAAATCTATAGAATTATAAGGAAATGCTGTATGTCGACATGAATATGCATCTTTAATCTGCTCATAAATGCTGGTACAAAAATACTACAATTCAGGGATGATTGGATGCAAACATGGTCATATTGTGGAAAAAAAAAAAAAACAGGATCATAAACCAAAAGCATTCAGTATTAAATTTTTCATATTATTTTCAATGTATTTTATTTTTCATTTTGAAATTACAAACACAATACAGAACACAATAGACCAAAATTATGATTCCACGGGCTTAATTTTCACTAATGTAAATTTATCCATAAATATCACCTTTCTGTCAGTTAAGAATAACAGTGCTTCCCTATTACCTAGAGTAAATATAAGATTTTTGATAATTTAATCTTTGAAAAGAAATACAAGGAAAAACTCAGAAAAATATTTACAGCAAAATGCAAAATGTCATTTTCAGATTTTTTTTTTCCCCTATCGTTACTGGAAAACCAAGCCTGTTATTTAAAATCATTCAGGGTCTCTTCAATAATTGTATAGAAGTAGACATTATACTATATTATTAAAGCTGTAATTTCCTGCTGAATCTGGCTGGATGTTTCTTTTTATCACTTGGCAATTTCTATCTAGTTATGGCATAATTAAGTTTCCTGACCCTTGCTCACTCTCTTAACAGGACGCTTAGAAATATACTAGAATTGCAGATCTTCAACCTGATGTCCTCTCTCCCCACACAGTAATGGAATAAAATTATTAATCCAGTAATTGTACAGAACACATTACTTTGCATTGAATGTTCCTATTTCTCATTTTCTGTTAGTGACAATCAGGCAGAGGTACAAATCATTTCTGCAGGGAGCAGAGCCCTTGAAAAAGCCTCTCATTCACTCCACTGGAGCTACCTGTACAGCTGTGATTATTCAAAGTCTAACACAGTACCAGGCTCAAGCGAACAAAACAAAGTTAATAAAATGGAATAAGGAACAAGATATTTTCCTGCCTGTAGCCTCCTATGTGCCAAAATTAGAACCTTACCTCCAAATGATAAACCACACATGCAATTGCATTTTTATGACAGGACTAATGAGACTTGGCTAGCATTAGCAGTGGCCATCTACTGTGTGGGGGGCACACAATATACTTGGGTCATTTGTAGGGGGGTGAGAGGGGAAAGAAAGAGGAAAGAAAAAGTTTGAAAGAAGACAAAGAATCCTGGCTCTTGAACCATAATATCAAGGAACCAACAATATATATACTACACTACACTACATATAAACATATCACCAGCAGTATAAAATCACTACAGAAAAAATCCTAGCTGCATCAAAGCTAGTACAAAATCCCTAATGAATACACTGGGGTTACTATTTCTCCATTAAGAAATTTGTAATTTACTCAGATGGGTGCTGACCTGAGGCTGTATTTTATCATTGACTGCATGGGACTTCTGAACCCAGAAACTGATATTTGTGCTAAGAGATATCACTTGCTCAGCATCCTAAATAATACCATAAATACAAACAAAAAGACTTGGCAAACAATTTGTTTTTAATAACACAGATATCCTGAACCAATCCACATAATAACTATTTCCTTTTTAGATTAGCTACAGCTAGGGGAGAAAGAAGCAGGAAGGTAAATGATGCATTTTATCACCATTTCCTAAGAACAAAAGTTAAATCTACTCCTGCACAGAATGCCTTGACTCTAGCAATAGATATTCCAAAAATATGTACTTGTAATCTTTGTATCAGTTTCCTCCCTCTTTCCTGATTGCACCAGGCTTATTCCTCGCTCTGTCTCTTAGAAGAAATGTATTATCTCACTAAAACCTGCTGGTTTATTGGACTGAAGTCCTCCGAATATATCTTCAGCATGCACTTGAATTGATGCAACAAGCCAGTGAAAAAGTCTCTGAAACAGTGTTGCTCCTTTAATAAAAACCTGATCCCAGGGTGGATAAATAGCAAAACAAAATCCCTATCTTCATAAAGTCCTCTAGTGATTTTATTTAGAGGCAATAACATGTTTCATACCGCAACAAGCCAAGGTGCTATGTATCATTACAGAAAAGAAATACAAATAAAGCATACTATGCTGCATCAGGTGAGTCCATTTTGATAACATTTCTTTCATTGTATTTTTCCACCTTCTTGCCCTGTCCTCTAATAATGAATATCTTTTTATTTATTTTATTTTATTTTTTTTCTGAAAAGGGGGAAACTGCACAGCCAGAGACTGCTGGTTGCCTAAGCATTTCCATGACAGACTGTCAGGTTTATAAACTCATCTGTGTTCCTTCCTTTACATCTGTAAGGGAGGAATATGTGCAATTTTCGCTACTCTGGCAAATCGAACTGATCAAATAATAAAAATACGGTTCTAAAGTGCATTAGACAATAGGCCATTTCCAGTGAAAAACAATACTACAGCAGTCATCTCAAGGTGGCTTTTTTTTTCTTTCTTTTTTTTTTTTTTTTACCTGCTGTAAAATAGCTCTAGTTTTATTTCCATTGAGTCAGTCACTGCAGAAAAGGTAATCACTATAATCACAGCAAAGATTTCTGTTTGTCTAGGGCACTTAAGTGGCTGCCATCACCATAGCGTCTGAGCAGCTTCCAGAGAAGTTGTATTTCGTAGGAGGCTTGATATATACCAACTCTGTTTAAATTATAAACTGAATCACTGCATCTGTGACTTTCACAGTCATTCGAACCACTACTACAATTAATAATCAGTATTTTGAGAATATTTCCTAGTCTGAGGCGATAAAGGAGAGTGGAAGAACGGAAATCTCTGAACTTTTAAAATATTTTGAAACATCACATGCTCTTCCATGGACTATCAGAGTGTCACTTTAGTAGAGCATATAGTGTTTGAACTGTATTTCTTCTTTGTGTAACACAGAAGCTGCATTTGCACAAGTCAGCTAATAAGTAAATAATGTAAGGACTTAATCAAATTATCATCTCTTTGCACATATTTGGTATGCAGTAGACTTGCGAGTAAATGATGGGCACAAGCATATGACATAGGAATGCATTATTCAAAGATAAAACTGTGCCTTCATATATGAAGCAGGTATTAGGGATATAGCTTTACGCTGTTGGCCCAGTATGAGTTTTTGCCTTTGAATGCAGTAGTATGGTCAGCAATACGGGTAAACTTATGCTAAAGAAATTTTTACTTATGCAAATCATGCACTTTTGTATAGAGATCCATATGTATATCAATAAGCTATTTAGCATATCTGCAGGAAGTTCAATGGTCATCTGCAGACATGCAACAGATTTGGGTTTTGTATGTTTTTCCAAAAAAAAAAAAAGAGAGATGTGACACTTTCTCTTCCAAACCCTTCTTTCCTTTCAGGATGCAGCAAGCCTTCTCAGTGCTCAGAACATCCCCTCCTCAGCCAGGTCTGCTCACTGCATGTAGAGCGTGAGTACTAGGACAGTGTCAAAACGGCGCCAGTCAACACCATACTTATCCTCACAGACAAATGATATCTACTGAGGATCACTAAGCATCCTAAATATATATATCATGAAGTTAGGGGGTTACCATCTACTCGTCTGAGAAAAAAACCCATGAGCTGCCTAAAGCCCACAGAATCTCTTCTGTCCACACACACAGGCTGCAGCAAGTCTTATGTTTTCACCTATCTGAAGCATGGTTTCTTTTGGCTAGTAAGAAAGTGATTTTTTAAAATGACATATTGATATTCAGTAATTCCACTTACACTGTCTTCCCTAAGTTTACGGTTACAAATTCCTCAAACCAGCTCCTAATAAATATGCACATTCATTACAAGGAGGTGGTGGGGAGGAACTATCACTTAACTTCTTAATGTTTCATTGATAAAAATGATCTTAGAACCAGGAGAATATATTAACTTTTTCCTTTTGGATTTTTTTATCTGGAAGTCTGGAAGACATTTCTAAAATACATCTATTTTCTTTTCATTCTGAAGAATAATGCATGAATGATTATAACATATGCTCTATCTCTAGTTTTTTCAACCAGTGGAAAAGTGCCTGACACAATAATCACAACTTGTTGGGTTTTCAATCTGATGCTGTCCTATTTTATCATGGTAGTTAAATGTCCATTCTTGTTCGGTGTGATAAATGTTATGGCCATTTAACAGTAGCGGGGAAAAAAAAAAAAAGAGAGACATGTTAAACCAAATATTGCTTCAGATTGTGTCTTTTATTCTCCTTTATCATCATATCTTAATTTATAGTATAATCATCATTATCACAACTGTCAGCCTCATTTAACCTTGCCTGATCTCCCATGATTCTCCGCCGTCAGGTCTGATTGCCTGCCTTCTGCTGACTGACTGATAATGGCTGACTGATTAGCCCTCCCCAAGAAGAAGACAATGATATATAGAACAGCGCCGCTTGCTCTATATATTAATGAGGAGCTGGCAAAGCTTTGATAAGGCTGTGGAATAATCCATCAGTGAGCAGAGGAGCTTGTAAAACTGGTGGAACATTTCATGGAAAAAAAAAAAAAAAAAAAAAAAAAAAAAAGAAAGACACCTGGGAAGGATGTAATGACCCAGCAGCTAAATACCTCTCAGCCCTCGTTCCTCTGTTGTAATTAACATCAGATAGCTGCCATATGGATAACGCACCGGAGTTTATCTGTCCCCAAATCCAGTTTACATTCTCTCAATTTTGCACCCAGGGTTTTAGGCCTTTACAACATATTTAGCAAGCAGGCAATTAATAGCTCATTTTCCTTGGCATTAGGAACTGTTTATCTTCTAAACTAGCTCTTATCATAGACAGTTACCTATGAAAGGCAAGAGTCATTGGCGTTTTTGTGCTCTAGTTGTTACACTTACTCAGCAGAGGCCTGCTTCACCATTAGATACAAAGCTTCTGATGGCTACTTGAGTTTGAATGCACTGTTATTACAGGTATTATATGAAATTGCTTGTGTTATGTGAAGGGGATTATAGAGGTTCTGGATCAATAACTTCAGTGGATGTTGGGAGTGATTACAGTGCTCTGTCAATTTTTCCCATTTTGCTGTCAGTACTGATTTACAACACACCACCTCTTTTATTCACATCAAATCACTCATTTCATTGGTAAATTCTATATATCTCAATTTACTTTAAGTAGCTGATTTGTGTAAAATAAAATGACTTCCTCTGTTCCGTGCGCATGTGTGTATACATGCAGCAGACATAAACCTATACAGTTATACACGGTGCAAAAATTTCCAGAGCTTTTTGCCCGCCTGGAAATGACAACATGCAACATCATATATGTCACCTAAATAAAAAACAAGCAGGTACAGTCAAAACAGCTCTCAAAGGACTAGCTTCTGTTTAACGTTTTATTTTCCTTCAGGTAAGATAGCTGATCTACTGAGACGCAAATGTTCAGATGTTGTGGCTGAAGTATTTTAACTCACCAGCCAATAAACAAACAAACAAACAAAAAAAGACTCGAGATGTGGCCCTTTGGAATAACAAAGGCACGTTATATAAATAGCCCAGACACACTGCCCTGGGCCTTTCAGGCTCCAGATTTGAAGCTCGGTGTGAGAGATGGGATCCTGCAGAATCACGCTCAAGCCAAAGATGCAGAAAATTCCCAAGAGACTCAACTCATAAAGCCACTTGGACTGTACCAACAGGGCTGAGGGAGCTCGGCTGCTGAGTAGACATACTAAGCATTTAGCAAAGTCAGGACTCAGCGTAAAGGAAATCCCATTTCTTAGGAAACGTCAGGCTTCCTGTTTTCCAAGAGTTTTTTTTTTTGAAGTGATGAAGATTTGCAAAAAAAAAAAAAAAAAGAGCTCTTAGAAGTGTCTGCTGATAAATTGGGATTGGCAAAAGGAACAGCAGGGAGATAAAACATGATTCAGTAGTTGGGTATTTACATACCTGTTGAAATTCTGTGTTAAAACACAGGGGCCTTTTAAGGAGACTTTTAACAAACATCAGTTAAGTACGTATGTACATTTCTAATTGTATCCGTATGGAGTGTTTTTGCTTCATGCTGTGGTATATACACCTATGCTTTTGATTTTGTAAAAAAATACTAGTGTTTTCTACTAACCTTGATCTAAAAAGTGCCATGTATTTTTGCTTAAAGGAATAAACAACTGATATAAACAGTCTATGAAAACAATTACAATCAAACAAAAAAATCTCTCATTGTCTATGATTAAAAGAAAGAAATGAATAAACCTCAAGAATTACAAAAAGAATAACTCTAACGCTCCCTAAGTGTCGAAGCTATCACAGTGAAGTAGTAGATTATACAGGAAAGAAAAATACATTTATTGAAATTCCTGGATTTTTTTTTTGCTTTTGTCCTTATTTTATTTTCATTGAAGTATACAGATTGATATTGTTACATTTGCAGCTTTCATATTTTTGCTTCAGTGCCATATATTTTCTAATATAAAGAGTCTAAAATGCAAAAAAATGCAGAATGATTTTTAAAATCTGGCAAGTAAAATGTCTATAAACTATGCTTGTATTTTCAATAGTCATAATACTCCAGGTAATATCATGTTAGGAAATATAATGCTGAAGCAAAAAATCTCTTATGCCATCTCTTTTTTAGAGTCTTTACCACAGGTGGTTCCAGAGGAGTGTATTATATTTGTAGATCAAAGGAGTTTTACAGATCTACCTTGAGTTCAAGATATACCTTGGGTTCAGCTGGTGCTTGGCAGAAGTAACATTACCTGTATTCTATTATATATCCTATCTGTATATTCTGACAGCATGAGACAGCATGAGTTATTTGTGCCTTAAAAAGTTACTCTCAAATAACTTTGAATGCAGATCTAGAAAAATTAAGCTTGAGTTCTGCAAGAAAAAGTATTGCCCACAACCATAGGTAACATACGTGCATGTCTCAAAGTGTGTACTTGAAGCTAGTCCTGGCAAACTTATAAAGAAAGTTCCTGCGGTAATGGAAAAAGAATCTTAAATAGACATATAATGTCTTTGAAATATATTTTATGACTCAGATGCCTTTGCCTTGATCTATACATTTATTGATCATTCTCTTCAGAACATCAGACGAACTCAGATTCCTGTATGGAATCCACTTCTGCTTATTTACGCAGTTATATTAGCTGGTGAGATCATAGTCTTTGGGAGAGGGATATTGGGTGTGTTGTGGGATACACACTGCCCTGTGTTATCTTTTCAGCTGAGGCCTTTATTCCCCACTTCTTCCCAAAGGAAGCTGCTACTGAGGAAGAATATTTCAAGTCAGCCTCTCGTTCTGCGCAAATTTCCTCACCCTTGCCACTTTCCTCCTTGAACAACAGGTTTTGCAACCAGTTAGCCTTACACATATGGACACAGATCCTCTTTTCAGACATCCATATATTTGTCGCTAAGATCTTATCTATGCTTCAACGAAGTTTGCATAAACCAACTAGGCCACATGGATGCAGCACGTTATAGAGATGGTGCCTACACTGGTAGCTTTAGGCCAGCTGTACAGACTATGCTAAACTCATCTTTCATGTAGAAGGTGATAGAATTAATCTGTTTAAGAGAGTTTATTCTCCTGAACTAAGATGTCTACTACAGAATGACTCTCTCAGCCTTACGCATCCAAAGTTGCGTAGATTTGGAGTTGAGTAGATGAATGCTACAAAGAACTCCACATTTAATATCTTGCTAGATAGCTGCAGTTAGTTCTAGTTAGCTGAGAAGACTATCAGCTGCACTAACATTAGCTAACAAGGTGGCATTTGTGCAGACAACATCTGCCATATGCACCTGAGAATGGAGAGCAGCCCTCTCAGCGTTTAGCTAAAGGAAATTCTTCAAGCAAGTATATTCTTCTGTTTCATAATAAAAATATAGACTTTACAGAAACATTCTTACTTGAGTTACTTAACACAAGCCTTGATAAGGCCCTAAAGTATGTGCAGTAGGGAATCCGTTCTCAAGACTAGGCTCTCAAGAGAAGTCTAATTCAAGGCTGATTCTAAAATGGAATGACTGCCCTTAAAACCTTGAGAAGGTTTTGAAACAGTAATAAGTAATCCATTAGTTTTAATTCTCATATATTGTTTGTAAATCTCTGCCATAATTAAATGGTGTTTTTTTTTTTTTTCTGAAATGTGCTATGCAAATGAAGGACAGTATTGTTCAGATGAAACCTTGAGAACATCATGCAGACACATAGCTCCAGCATTCAGAGCTGTAAGAAATTTAAAAAAAAAAGACTTGTGATGAAAGTGTCTGCTGGGATGCTGGGGCTGTGTGCCAGATGTTGGGAGATGGTGAATTGAAAGCAGCAGATTAGCAGGGTAATGTGAACCATTTGTGAGGTAACTTTGGAAACCAAATGACTATCTGAATAGTTAGCAGTTAGAAAAAAGTCCTTCAAGAGTTATGAGTAAAAATAAAAGGATTTATTTTCTAAGAAGTGTAAAAACTAGAATTATCTAAATAAATATTTCAGTCCACACTGCACTGAAATCCATCTATTTTAATGTACTGATTCATGACAGTGACAAATTTGTTGACAGTATAGCTCCTCAGCAAGGCTTCATGATACTACTGCAATTCACCATGAGGATGACACAAAACGTTTAAAAGGAAATTGGACCAAGGTTGCTTTTATTTTATTTTGGTGGGCGAAGTTGAAATTCAGACATTCATTTATAACATTTCTGTGAAACGGAAGAAGTTTATACAGTTTTTAGCCTAAGGTATATTTGAATATATTGAATTTATTTGAATGAATATTCTTTGCTGAAAGAATACTTTCCATGTGTTTGGATTAAAAAAAAAAAAAAAAAAAAAGTTCATGATTTTCTGGACGCCGTGGTGATGACTTAAAAAAAAAAAAGCTGTAAACTATATGAGATTATAGCTTGTAAGCTAGTGAGATACACAAAGACACATCAGCATGTATGACTTACTTGCCTAAACAGGCAACTATTGAGTCTGAAACAGCTGAGGGTCCCCAGGATCCTTTCCATATGTGGGTCCACAGCAGTGCTGATCTTCCAAACCTTCTGCTATAGGTTATCTCAAATGATGCAAAACATCTATGTTTACACAACTGAGGCAAGTCCTTAAGACTGATGGCTTCCTAATCATATTTTTGCTGCTGCCTACTGCCTTCTCACTCGCAAATAACAGCTCTGAGAATTACCCATATGTGTAAAGCTCCTGTGAAGTTTATGTGAATAAACTTACCGGAAAAAAAAAAAAAAAAAAATTTTAAATTTTAAAAATTTTTTTCTTTGTTTTTTTTGAAAATTGGAGGGGCAAAAACCAGGTTTAAAATTTTTTTTTTTTTTTTTTTGCAATTACACAGATAAGGTAACTGCAGACTGCAGAATTCAAACAACTTGTTGAATTCCAAAGGGGCAGCAACTTTCAGAACCAGGTGATAGAGCTGTGCTTCATGACTTTCAAACCAGTGCAACCTATCTTGGGCAAATATCTTCATATCTTGGACAAATATTTCAAGAGTTTGATTTTATAATTGTAAAATCATGTGTTTCTTCATTTATGACTCTGTTGTAAAGATAGAAATGTTGTCTGCATTGATACAAAAATATTACACATTGCTCAGATTCCTCATGCAGAAATGTAATTTTATATGCATGTGCCTTTCTTGAAATTATTCTGCATTTTCATTGTTGACCACCATATTACTGACTAGCTACAGCCAAGAATGACTTGAAAATTATGGGCCAATTCTCCTAACCATTCTGTACAACAGTATGTGGGCAGAGCACCTACTTAATTGTTGGAGACATTAAACTGGAAAATGCATAAAGCAACTTGTCATTACACAGAGTAGTATTTTTTTCTGCTTCCACTACCATCTCTACACCCCTCAGTGATTACACTTCCCTTCTTAAAGGAGTCCTCTCTAAAATCCTACAGCCTAGAGCATCATGTCACTCATTTCCCCCAAATCCCTGTATTTCTAAAAGTCATAGAAAGGTCAAGTGCTTATGCCCCATGGCTTTTAATCCTACAAAAGTGAAGCAGGGCTAGCATATTTTCAGGAGCTTTACCAGAGATCATTCTCCAAAGCACAGTCCTCTGCACCATTCTGAGTTATTCTGAAAGGTCTGGAAAACACAGACCTCTGGTTTTCATTTGAAAAAGTAAATTTCAAAGAAGATATTAAATCAGTAAGATAGTCTGACTTGTCTTGGGATGAGCATTTCAAATATGTACTGATCAAATGTATTTGTGAGTCATTTGCTCATTTGTCTGAAATGACTGTGCCCTTCCAACCTTTCCGTGTATCAGTGACTCTGTACAAAAGGAATAAATTCTCTTCATTTACCTGTATATAATTTACCTTCGGGTTAGATGACCAAATCTTATGGTTTCATTTTAAGTACATCGTCTGAACTACGTAATTTGCAAAGCTAAGACATCTGAGTAGGCTCTCAGTTCAGTCTGAACTGCTTTACCCTACTTTAGAAAAGCTTTTACCTCAGATGAACATGTCTCAAGCATGGCTTTTGTCCCTACAGACGGCAAGCCCTTTGCTACGAAGTGTTCAGATCAACACAGGGTTAGGAACCCAGCCCTCATATTTAGATTCCAGCAAGTGCTGTCACTCAGCCTCTTTGGATTCCAGTTTCCTCAGCTGTAAAATTGCAATATTATTTTTTTCTCCTGAAAGCAAAACACAATGGAGAACTGCAGACCGCCAATCAACATAGGCACCATTTTTAGTAGGTATTCTTGTCCCCCTCTACAGAAAGGGCGAGAGGAATCATCTTCCAGTCTCTGTATTGGGCTGTGCAGAGGGGGAGTGTGAGGCATGCAGTAGATTCATTTCATGTAGGTTTCTGCAAGCCCATCCTCATCTCTCTGTGAGCTTGGAGAGGATTCACACAAAAGATGGGACCATCAGCGGTTTTAGGCTTGGGCAATTGATTTGCAGGAACAGGAGACCAAAGATAGTAGGTCAAAACTTGATCCCCATTTTACTTAAGCCCCAGATAACGAGAAAGTGGATTTCCTGGCTCTCTAGAGCATTCCCACACTGTGAGGAAAGTGACAGGGGACTCAAGGCCAGAATACCCCACTTTATGCTCCTTCCAGTGGACCTTGCTGGGTGTGAAAAAGATTTTGTGCTTAGAGTGTTCATTATAATAAAAATTATAAAGAAAATTTTTTAGTTAGAAAGGCTAGTGACAAATCAAATAAGAAATTGATGTGTCAAGAACTTTCTGTGCTTAGCTTAGCAGTTACATGACTTTTTTTTTTTTTTTTTTTTCCTGGTCAGAAACCTACTGTTCTCCATTCTCCCTAATTTACAGATATGTGTTTTTCCACAAATATGAATATGCAAGACCCATGTTTTAGCATGAATAATTTCCAGTTCTTTGAAGACAGGAAAATATCTGAGGTGACCTGAGTAAAGACAGGTTGGCCAAGAGTTTCACATTAACCCAAAACCTCTAGAAACACCGTGCAAAAACAGGTTAAATAGCAAGGTCCATTTTCAGCATAAGTGTCTGTAAGTTGTTTTGATCAGGGACTACAGCAAATCCAGAAATAGTCAACTGCCCTTTGATTCCAGTCTTTTTGGAGATACACATTTCTCCTCCTCTCCGTGTGACACCTGTCTTCTTTAGAAAATGGAGCAAAGATGGCATTTCATACATTTTATTTCTTAGTGTGTAAATACCTGGTTATTAGCTGTGCACCTGGTATCAAGAATTGGTACTTTACCTTTCTAGTAGTGATGCTTACGTAAAACAGTGGCCCTAGAACAGCTTATGTTTACCGCTTTAATACTATGCCTATACATTCAAATGAGCATTCCCTATTGAAATGTACAAATCGATTAAGCTGAACTCAGTCCAGTATTCTGATCCTGCAGTTAATTTATAGATGAAAAGATACTTTATTTTTAAATACTGCAGGTGCTTTCCTTTCTGTTAACAAATACCGATTGATATTAATTTCGTTGCTTTTTCTGAAATGTTTTAGTTTGAACTCTCTTCTCACAGGACAAAGTTATCCTTTTTTTAAAACATGGTAATCTGTGTGGGTGAAAACAGCAATGGGGAATTTCTGTGTGACACATTTAATAGTTCAAATGAAAAGTAATTGAATACTTTGCAGCTCAAAAGTGGTTTATCACCATGGGTATTGCAGTGTTTAGAGTTACTTACTTTGACCATGTTAAAGCAAGAATGGATTGTTCAGTTTCGAAGCATATTATTTGTGGTCTATTTAGTCTGCCGTTTCTTCCAGAGAAAAATCCTCTTTCTTCAGCGTAGAAAGCTCAAACCAAAATGTGTAGGGAGGGTAAAAGCCTGCCATAATAAACCCTTACCTAAGGTGAAAACATTACTATTTTGAAAAACAAGATAATTTGGGAGTCTGTCTACACTTACTGATTCTAAGCAGAAGTGACACTTACTACCATCTTAGCTGCTAAATATTTTACAACTAAGTCTTCTATTTTTTCTGTTGTTACTATTGCCAATCTTCTGTAATCAACTTCATGCAATTGATCGCTGAATTGGGTATTTTATTATTGTGATGATAATAAGCTTTCAGGTCAGTATCCATTTTATGACTTTGTTTTCTAAAGGCATCACAATCCCTGGAAAGGTTGATTAATGCCAAATAAGAAACCCATTGCATGTGAGACCGTATTTAGGAATTTCTTCCTAGAATTATTTAAAAATTTGCCACTGTAAATGAAAAGTCAGAACCCTCAGCTTAAAAAAAAAAATTCCCAAACCCAAAAGAAAACCTGACATCTTTTGCACACATCTGAGAGAATGCATTCCTGGGAACAACACTGAAGATGCCTAATCCATTTTCTAGTCCTATAATAATCAGATTAAAATTTAAACATATCAAATCATAGCTTCCCACATGTAGGCAACCATACAAACACCTCACAGCTACAATGTAACCAGCTGATTAGAAGCTGCTTTTATTTCTTTTATTACAAGTTTTGCTCAATTTTAACCCTGAGATTTGCTTTATAGGGAAGTGTCTGCATACCGCCTTCCTTTTGTCTCAACCAGAGGGTTTAATAGCTAAAGTAACTGAAAAGGACTAGCACCAGAAAGGCTTTGGTTACCAGAGTAACCGTAAAAACAGACCCCAGTCTCCATGGCAAAGAGAAAAGCTATTTGCTGCAGCCTTTTCAGACCTTGAACAGACACTGACAGTTTTCCTATAATCAGTGCAGATTATTTGTAGCAACTAACTATATTATGTTAACTATAGGAGGTCTTTGAAAATATGAAGTGTAAAGAAAGAAATAAATATAAGATTTTTTTGCTAGGCTAGGTGTAACTAGATTTTGCATTAAAATAACGTAAATCAATCTAATATTCTATCTCAGTGAAACAAACAGCATTCTTTAGGTCCCTCCCTTTTGCTTTGCTTTTAATTTTCTGCAAGGAATCAGCATCTATTTTGATATTTAAATGCCCAACAGCCAATCATTTCTAACGAGGAAGTTCTCGTTGTAAACCTATATTCTATAGTTTTATTGTATTCTGCTTTCTGTATGTTTTTCCAAATACCATACAACAGTGGTACTTTATTTTATCTGAATTACTTGATAGCTGATTCTGCCTAATGTCTGCTTCAGGATATGTTCAAATTGCACGATATATATTTTTAAAAAGATCTCCGTAATTCATGGGCCTACAAACCCTGCAATACAATTACCTAAATTGCCAGTGCACATTGTAAGTGCTCCTTGTGGCTAATCATTCCGTCCTCAGTGAATTGCCTGACTTGCCAGTGGCTTATTCTCTGCAACAGCACTGTAGCACAGCTCTGTTCTTCAAACCAAGCTCTGAGCAGAGCCATTAATTCTAATGCGAGTTATGATGAAACTTAAGTCTTTACCATTTTAAACTATATCTATTTAAATAACTGATGCTGGCATTGTATAGAGATATCCTACACCATATTTCCCAGGTAGCTTAATTTCAAAAGAAAATTTAAAGTGAGCACTCATTCTTCATTTTAAAGAGTGAGATGAAAACATACTGAATAGAGAAAGCAAATATTTAAAGGAATAGTTCATTTCTAAGTGTATATAAGCATATATAAAATAATGCCATAAACTTGCACAGCAAACGGAGGTATATGGTAGAGAGCTTTTTGTTGTAGCTTTAGTTATTTGACCTAATTTATTCTGAATCTGATTAGCAACAAAAACTTTAAACATATCTTTAAAAAATTACAGTTAATATATTCCATATATATACAACCTATTTATCTATAGATACATTTATTTTACATCTTTACTCTGGATGTATTATGGATGCTCTTAAGTTAAATTGAGATAAACAAAAAACAAACTAGAAAATGCAATGTATATTTTCCAAGCCACATGGTAATTTTAGCCAAAAATTGTAACCACAATGCTTGTATTTTCAAAACAATACAATTATGCATTGTATTGAAATATGGAAAAAAATGCCCATTTTGTTAAGTTTATTTCTGTCTATACCTGTGTTGTAGAGAAACAAAGTTTTGTGTAAATAATAAAATGAAAATTATTGTCAGGTACCTATCTCGTCAAAGTAAAGAAAGCTTTTTTTCCCTTTGCTTTAAAGGAAAACAAGGTAAAGATTTTTGCCTAAAGCCATGAAGGCTTGAGTGTCAAAACAGCTCAGGACCTCAAGGTCAAGGTCCAGAATATGATTTTTCACCTTTTCTCTAAAAGCCTGTTTTTTAAAGTCGTTTCTGGGTTTCATGATGAAATTGAAGCTCTGTGAGGTCAAGAAAATTGGCATTTGCAGAAATTCTGGAAGAGTAGTGGCAGATGGGCTGAGCACTTCTCAGTATATATATTTTTAAGTTGAGTTATTTTGATTCATATTAAAGCAGGAGATCTTCATTGAGGGATGAGATGTTGAGTTCTCTGAGGTGAAAACTAGAACAATGGGATCACAGTCTGTTTCTTCACAGTTTGCTTTAAAATGTCATCTTCACAGGATAGGGAAATAACAACAACAACAACAAAACATTGTCTTGCTTAAGTCTACTAATTTCAGTGAAATCTTTCCTCCAAAAGATGTTACCAAGCATAGATGAAAAAAGAAATGGATCAAGAATACTAAGAGCTAGAAGAAGCAGAGAAAGTGATCAGTCTCCCAGAATGACAGGTCAATATATATGAGCTATGTGAGAGATAGTGAAAGAAAGGGCATTGCCCAAAGGTCCAATAGACTGAAGTCAGGAGTCCTACAGATTTGAACACACCCCTACTCTGGATCCTTCAAAAGCCATTGGCTATTCTAAATTCCTCCCTTTCTTGGATCCTATAACTCTTTTGAGAGCCAGCAGTTAGAGCAATCTCAAGAAAGCTGAACTTCAAATCCCATCCTAATGAATAACTCCTGCCAGAGAGATCCAGGAGAGCTCAGAGCCTGCTGGTTAGGCTACTCATCTGAGCAAGAATGGCAAGACAAATATTCAAAACTGTTTCCTACAACTCACTGGTTGCCTGAAATATCGGGCCTTTCTGAGGTCTTTCTTTCTTTTTTATACTTTCTAAAATTTCAGAAAGTTTTGAGACAGGATTCCTCTGTTCCAAGTTTTATAAATAACAAAGGTCACCTTCACTTTTATTAGATGAGACTTTCTGCTTCACCAGCTCATCCAGTGATTCAAGGATACAAGAAAATGTCTTCTAACTATTAAGGTGAAACTAAAAACCTTGTGACCCAAGTGAATATTTTAGATTGGGTCTTTGGAACAGGAAAAGAAAGATGTACTTCATCAGCTAGACTTTCCTATATGGATTATTGCTTTTTTTATGCTACATGCTGACGTAAGCATTGAGAAGAGAAAAGACAGAAATGTAAAAACAAGTCCATAACAGATAAAATATAATGTTGAATTCTAGGTATAATGACAAGCACTCCTGATGCCCCTTATATATTTAAAATTGCCATTCAGTTTCACTGAATGTAATTCATGCTATTTTTCCAAAGTATAATCCCACAAGGGTTTTGACCAAACAAAAATGCTCTAATGACTGCAAATGGTTCAAATATTCTGTCCAGTGAGTCGAAGTTAAGTGATAAAAGTTTCCATGTTAAAAGAAATAATAAGTGGAATTTCACACATATTATAGTAATTGTGAAGCATCCAATTTACATAGAAATAATGTAAAAGAATTCTGACCATGATGGTTTAAGTGAATCATTACATGCATCGCTGATACATTTAGAAAACTGCAGCATGCCAGGTATGTTTCTTTTAGCATAATAAGTCTTGTAATGGAGCCTTTAAAAGCTTTAAATGTATAGTTAGATTAACCTTTCTGTTTGGATTAAAAAAAAGGAAGAAGAAGAAAAAGAAGAAGAAAACAGATAATCATTAAGTAGCCAATTAAATCAACATTCATTTCTCCTTCCCAGTTAGTATAGTTTCACTTGCCTGTCCCTCTCTCCAAGAAACATGATGTTATTTACACTGCACTCACATTTAAATAGTTTTACTGTACTAATGTATTTTAGTTCTGCAGGATTCCACACCTCCCTTGGGGTTCAGTTACAGTTCATGACAGTACTAAGGTAAGCCCTGCTTTTCTCCAACCTCAGATGCTATTTCTGATAGGTGTTTTGCACAGATTGATATTAAAATAAACTTAGGGAACCAGCAGACTCACACTTCGAGGGGAGAAAACTCTTCACTAATATCAATTGCACCAACTGTGCTATTAGCAAACAAGAGAAAAAAAGTACATCTTCATGAGCGTATCTTCATGAACTGTCATGTATAGGAGTCTATACAGATTTTCAACAAAATACAGGGAAAGAGTGCATTGTCTGGAAAAAGCTATGATCTATATATGATCAATGCTACTGCATGTTTGCAGGTCTTTTAAATTATTGGCCCATTTCTTGTCTTTTCAACACCTGCTTTTCAGTTTTCAACTCCACCCATGTGTACTTTTCATGGTTACTGTTTTTAGTAAGAATCAAAAAACTACCTTTCTGGTGCTATGAAAGCTGTGCTGAAAGTAATAATTGAAACAAATCAATCACTTCCATAACCTAAAGTATCACAGTTTTGTTATTACCACCGCAGAGCTCAGAAAAACATCTTATATTACATGTAAAGAAATTTGGCCATCATGTTGGAAGTCTCTGAAAGTCAGACCTCTCTCTCCCAGCTGTTTCACCCCTATTTGTTTCTTTTCTTCTGTGATCTGTGATTATCACACCATTTGTCTTTTCTGTTTCCTTCAGACCTCAAGGGAATGCAAAATAATACAGATCCTAGAAACAGATTTGGAATGAATTTGATTCTTTCCAATAGAGAGTTCAAACAGCTAAAGAGGGTCACAGAATCAATATGCTCAAAAAACAGGGGCATTTCAGAGAAAAACTCTGTCAGGATACAAAGGGAAAAAGGGAAAAGCAGCTGTTCTCCGCTCTTCACCTTCACCCTTCTAGTGCCACAGTGCTGCCCTTCTCTTCCCCTTTGGAAGCTGCTTTCCATTCTGTTTCTCTTTCTCCCTTCCCTTCCCTTTCTACCCCTAGCTCCTCCCTTCAATGGCCGCTCTTTCCCAACGCTGACTTCTGCTGCTGCCTTTCTCCCAAGGTTTTTGTAGCTCTGCATGCTAACTCATTGGCTTGAAATCACAAATAGAGTTTAAGAGACGCTTCTATTCACTGAAAAGAAATAACAGATATACTGACTGACTACTTTCCATGATAGCTCGTACTTTACTATAATTAATATCCCTACACATTGCTTCTCCATCATCATCAGGGCAGTTACTTGCAGCCTGATAGAGGAGCAATGTGGGTAGTAGACGGGTATTAATTATAGCAAATTGAAGGACTTGCAAGACGGCAGTTTTAGATTATTTCCAAACAAAAACCAAAAAGGGGGGAAAAAAAATCCTTTCATTGCAACAGATAACTTTCCAAGTGAATCAATGAAAAATTGTTCACTCAGGGTCTGCAGGTGTAAAGGAGTGATGCTTCCTTCTAACAACTCCAAATGAAAGTAAAACTTGTGTTGCTTGCAAAAGGCTTTGACATTTATGACAGTATCTTTTTTTAGTATTCATTAGTAGATTCTGGTATTATTAATTTTAATGGTGTTATGTTGGCTCTTTTGTTACTGATGTGATTCACATCAAGTCCTACATACTAAATATGTCCCACATACTAAGATACAAACAGAACAACACCCTGTTATTCCCTCTGCATTCCTGAATTACCAGGTCAAACTTGTCCCTCGCTTTCTCCAAGAGGGGCGCTGATGAGAGCACGAAGCATAGCAACATGTGGGCTTGAAGATTTATAATAGCAGAGTATCCTGCACAGCCACTGGCATGTCACACAGTGAAAGCATAACCACAGCTTCTCCTGGAGTTTCTGGAGGTAAGATCTAGTTGCCAAGTATAGACCCCTTGTGAAATTCTGTTTAGCTGCCATGTACTGTTCCACAAGAGCACAGATCACCTGTAGGAATCAAGTCACATCTGACCAACCACTGCCGAAGACCAATTTTAGGCACATTAAAGCACCTGAATTAAACATTAGATGTCTATGCTTAGCAGCTGAATCTGCACCTTGATGTTGGTCCCAACCTACCAGAATAGGAAGTAGTCATCAAGGAAGGACCACACTGCTGTTTTCTTTTATCACATATAAACTACAGCTGTTCAAAAGGCAATACGAGAAGTGACTTAAGAAGAGATGGAGGAAAAAAAAAAAAAAAAGCAGCTTTTATTTCCTTTTATTTCTCTCTCTTTCATTCTTGAACAGGGTCCAAATCTGAAACAAAAACCATCTTCTGGATTGTAAGTAAGGCTGCCAAATGTCATCTAGGAAAGTAAAATATCTGAGGGCTATACATAAGCAATTATAAGTGACCCAGTAGAAAGGAAGGTTTGCACACTGCTAGATGTTACCATTATAATTTCCTGAGCATCAGTCCAGTGAAGGACTCAAGCTTTGCCTAACTGTAATCAAGTAAGCAGTTCTATTGGTTTCCATACGATTACTTGTATACTCCATGGGCATGTTCATATCTGTATTGGATAAGATGCAAAAGTGACAAAAGTCATTTTTGCTGTTTTCTATAGAGAAAATTATAAAGTATGAACAGCAGATTGGAACAATTTTTCTTTCAGAAATTCTAGCTGGTGTCTGAAAGGCTCTTATAACCTTGTAAGACAAATGAGGGAAAATCAGGAAAGTGTTCTACAGTGGAAATATCAACATATCAGAGGAAGATATAGCTTAGAAGAACAAAATAGACTGTAGCTATACAGATTCCTTAGCATAAGGAATTTACGCTAAAATGTAGCCTTAAAATATTCTTCAGTGAGAAAAAATCATGCCATAATTTCTCTCAGTCTTGTACTTTTCATATTCTCTGCCATTATAGACTGCTTCTTAAGCAATGTAAAAAGAGTTTTCTATTGGAAAACCATGAAGAAACATATATGCTGATAAAGATGTTATACTATAGAAGGAATACGCTCTATAGTTCTGTGGAGAACATATCTTTTCCATCCAAGGATACAGTTTAAAAGAATAAAGTATGTTACAGTCACTAGGTCCAATGGAACAGACTTCAACAAATGCCAGGAAGCACATAATTTACTTCTGTATGGTAGTGATAGGTGTTAGCCTGGGAAACCAGGCATGGTTACAGTAAAGCTATCTTTTAAGCAGTGGCTAGAGTTAGTCAACATTGCCAGAAATATATCAGAAAGCATAGAAGTGTTTCATGGTATTATGGTTTTGTAATCATATGTTTTGACAAAAAGTCATAAAAACATTTCATTTTATTAAGGATTCAGTGCTTCATTCTTACCCAAGCAAAATATTTCAATAAATGCCTTAAATATTTCAAAAACTATTTTGAGAAGGAAATTCTGATATTAATTACATTAAATTCTAGAAAATATTTTTTTTTCTAATTTATGCTAAAAGAAATCTCAACAAGCAGAATATTACCCAAGAAAATGAGGAATTCTGACCAGCTCTAAAAATGACACAGGACGACATTATGTGCAAATGCAGTGAAAAACTGCAGTATTAGTTCTGAGTACTTTCTCTTCAGATGCTAAATTAAAAATATTTCCTTTTCCAAACTGACCATTTCCTTCCTCATGTTCTATTGAAATATAATTTTAGAAAAGCACTTTTATAATTCTTATTGAAAGCCAGATTCAAAGTGGCAAGTTCTAGGAGTGCAGAAATAAATTTGTTACTACAGAGATATTAGCAATTTATCTATGAGCTCTCCAGCAAGCTGAACTAGATTAAATTCAGGGAGGGGATAAATATTTTTTAATGGAGAATTTGCAGTTTGCATCTGCTCGAGAAATTCCACTTTTCTTCAAATAGATATTACATTTCTCAGTTCTTATGAAAGGCTGATGATTAGAGGTGCTCTCTACTTGCATCCTGAGCAACAGCCTGCATCTTCTGCTGTTAAAGCATCATTTGAAGAGGTGAAAAGTTGGTGGAAATTGTTCTGGAAGTTGCAGGCCATCCAGGGGCTTCCTCTGTGTTCCTCCTTCCCTTGCAAGAGCAGTGCATCAGGCAAAGCTGCTGGGAAACTTTGGGCATGGTGTGAAAAGCAGTGATTTAGCATGTCATGAAAAGCTTCCAACTCCTCAGCTGGAAAAGACTCTGCCTCAGTGGAGGTATAATTACTGTCTATGTAATCCTAGCCCAGTACCAATGTACGTTTACTGGGGAGAGGCAGAGAAGAGGGACAAGAACTCAGTTAAATCTTACAGTACCGCTATGGTCAAGAAGAAACTCCCATGTTCTGTGGGACGGCACAGGGCATTCCTCCCCATTTTCAGCAGCGATGGTGGTTGCTGTTTTACACTACTGCTAACTTGGGTCAAGCCTGCTCCCAAAAACTGCTTAAAGGAAGTAGCTATCAGCCAGAAACCATAGTTCCCCAAGTGTGCTAAATTGATCCCTTGCAGTGAACTGCATGTAAACACAGAATAAATCCATCTGGCAATAGCTGAAGGGGGAAGCAGCAACAAGACAGATTCCTGTGAGAAGAACAAGGAGAAACCACAGGTCCGAACGGGCATCAATTATTCATCCATAAATCTGACAGCAAGGGAAACTTTAAGTGTATAGGTTTAGGTTAAAGAGATAAGAAGAAACTTATCCTACTTTCAGACCTCGTCATACTAGAAGAAGTTTGAATTTAGTCTTTTTTTTTTTTTTTTTNTTTTTTTTTTTTTTTTCCTCTGTGCAGACAGTCAAAGCTTACAATTCAGTCAGATGTACCAGAAAATTTTGTCAGGCTGGAATATGATGCAATGAGAAGGAAAAGAAGGGTCCAGATTTTGAGAAGACTTTGGGATGTGTCCAGATATTAGAGTTTTCCAGATCTTGCCCTTGCATTCATCTGTCTGGATATGAACCTGCTCTTGCCCACAACTCACATAGCTGGGCTAACATGGCACCATGCCCAAGCTAACTATCCCTTCTGGGAATAGAGCCAACTTTCAACAAAGACAGGTGAGCATATATCTGTCTGCATCTGTCCACACCAATGCATATTTAGAAATCCATTCACTGCCTGCAAAAAAGATTCTGTTCAACGCACATATACACAAACACATACATATCCATACGTACAAGATGAATGGACAGAAAACTCTTGCCCAGATAGATGGAGAGCTGCAAATGAAGGTGAAATCCTATATTCTAGCATGAACAAAATGAAAAGCTGATAAATAGAGATGAAAAAACAATTTAACTATTTTTAATTTTACCATAAAAATACCAGTCAGATAAGGTGAATATCAATGCCAAGGTCTTATCAAGAATATCTTTTGGATTGAGAGGAATTAATGAAAAATACTACAAAAGAGATATTATATAGTGTAATAAGTGCAGCAGTTACAGCACTGGGAGGACAGTGGGTGGTGGCAATTCCAGCAGACTTAGCTGCAGCAGAAGAGGATGTATTAGAACACCAGACTCACTCTAAACCAATTAGTAGAATGGAACTGAGGAGAGCACAGCAAGAAGACCTAATAATAAGCATTCTTAAATATAAGAAACTGATGCAGAGGACAAATTAAAGTCAAGGGCCATGATTTTTTAGGAAGCCAATTGTAGCTTACCATCTACTTAGTGTAGTTTCTCCTGCCAATTGAAGCAATCCTCATTATGTGAGATTAATACATTATGTGTTTGAACTCAACTGTGTTCTTCATGCTACTTTTTCTTATTATGGTGGGTGTACCTTTTAAGCTAATCGGTAAAGGAAAAAATGGTGGTGATGTTGCTTAGTATTTTTTTCTCCTGTTTTGTGCTATAATGAACTCTCATTTTCCTTTGAAATGATAATTAAAAAACCTTATCAGTGTAATGTAAGTGATGAATGGCCATAGTAGAATCTAGGAATAAGCAAAGCTCTTAATTCTAAAAAATGAAACTGAACATCCCACAAAAATAAAAAGATTACCTTTTCTTTAACTTTCACTTAGCTTTTAGTTCAACTTCTTATATCAAAATCCAAGTTCTTGCCTAGAAGTTGAGTAGACTCCAGATAAATAATTACAACATTCTTCATAACAACAATAGGAAATAAATTAGGGTAAGGCATTTGTGAGGGAGTTTTTTGATCAGAAAAGAAAAAAAAAAAAAAAAAAAAAGAACATTTTCTAGGAACTCAAGTTTATTTGTAACTTGCACTTTGAGAGATTCTAGGAGAAACTGGCTAAAAAGAATCTTTAAAAAATATAGACACTTAAAGGATTAACCCTTGCCCTCTATTTCTGTAATCCAACCTATTATTTCATTGTGATTTTTAAACTTTTTGGTGAGCCCTTTATTTCAAAGAACTTGGAATCATAGAAAGCAAAGACCAGACATCATGACAGCAAAATGTCCTATTAATATCTGCCCTAGGAAAAATGGGAAAAATCTGAGGAAATTCTACAGTTTTGCTGGGTGACTATAGAAAATTTTTGGCTGAAACAGAACTACACTTATAATGACTTTTATTTTGAAAGAAAAGAAGAACCTGAAGGCAGAAAAGAAACATCACTCTTCCTCTAGTGTTAAGGTAAATTTCCTTTTAATTGTAATTTACTCTTCTTTGCCATTCTCATCAACTTCAAAAAATAAAATCTTTTTAATCACAGTCAAAAAGTCAACCATAATTCAGTAGCAATGTGCTAGCAAAGACATATAACTGTTTTAGTTAGTGGTAATCAGTTAAAATATGTATTTCCAGTAAGAAATTATATTAACTCATGTCCCAGCTGAGTAAGAAGACATTTGCAGAAGAGAGGAGTTGCTCATTTCATTACTGGACTATAAAAAATCTTCCTGTCAACTATTGGACTATAAAGTTATAACGTGTCATTGCATGGGAACAGAGGGCAGCTGTCTCCCAAATGCAGGGGCACATTATAACGGTTTCAGAAATGAAGAACACAGGACTGATTCAAGCCTTTCTTTGAAGTCTATTTCTTATCACAGATTCTGTATCTGTTCTCCCTGGGTCAGGGGAGATGAAGTGCTTGAAGGCAGCTTTCTCACAGACTAAGTGCATTTTTGATGACTTCCCAGACCTAAAGGTCTCCTCTCCATGTTTATCTATGTCCTCTGTCTAGGACTTTCCTTCTTGTTTTATGCATATGTTTTTATGCATTCTTCTACTTATCTCTCACTAGTCTTCATTTATAGACACCCACATGCACTCAGATAATATTTTCTAAACCCCTCTATTAAAATAGCCTAAATACCTCAATGGTGTATTGTGCTTTCGTCATATTTCTGTCAGCTTAAAGGAAGGCTTGTTGCTTAATTTTTGCCAGTAATGCAATATTTTTCTACTAAACTCAAAGGAAGCATCTAGAAACTGTTCTTCTTTAGTGCAGAAATACCTACATGCATGCAAAACCTCTTCTTACTTGCTTACAGTACTCCATCCAGCTATCTGTCATTGTCACTTGCTGCTTGAATTTTAGGCAATTTAAAGCTGGACTTTTGTTTTGCATATGTTTACGCAGCTCTTTTCCTAGAAGAACCTTCTTGCAGGCAATATCATTTGGTATTATGGTAAGATAAAAAGCAAAGTGAACATAAAATCCGTAAGTGATGCAAGTCTGTAAATCCAAACTTATTTGAAAAAGAGGAGCACTGGTCATCTTAATACAATGCAACATTTAGACCATTTGTTCCTTGCTCAGCTAAATGAAGCACTCCAAATGTGCCATGTTCAGGCAACACAGTTCTGAAGATTAAGTAAGTACTTGATCTAATAAAGGTAAGTAATTAAGAGAATCAAATAATAGGACACAGTTCAGTGTCTTGCTCATTTTAGGTAGCATATATTTACAAGAAATCTCACAAGTCCCATTAGCATGAGGAAAGGCTAGCAAATCAGACACAATCTGCGTCAATGCAGGGAAATGTATATAAGTGAGATGAAGGAAGCCTACTAAAATGTTAAGAAAAGGCAACTAGGTCACTGTAAAGAAATACCTGGAGAAAAAAATATACCTTTTGTGATCACCATTTTATGGTTTGGTAATGCTTATGTTTATTTTTATAAACAGATGTAAGAAAAACTGGTACAACACTGCCAAAGGACAGGTAATAAGCCTCTGATGTCGGCTGTGAGTATCAATTCCTCCCTTTGGTTTCATAGGTACATCTAAATGTTACAGTAGGTGCATATAGTCTGTACCTCCTGTTACAGAAAAAACACCTGTCTCTGTAAGAGTGGGATACTGAGTACTGCATAAGATTATATATACTCCATTCTGCGACAAGAGCAAATCAAACATGTTAGGAAGTATTAGTAATAGTTGATATTAATTAATGAATGATATTAATACAGCTCATTTATTCTCCAAAGCTGTATTTTTAGTGTAGTATAGTCCCTTAAAGGGGCACTGGTCAAAATAGGCCATGAAAGAGAGAAGGATACTTCATAGTACATTCTATACCTATTGCTCTATTTTATTAACCTATCTTTTGTTGGTTTTCTGTCATCCAAACTTCTTTCACTAATAGCAAGAAGAAATGTTATACGGAATGTTGATTAATAAATATTTGATGTAGCATTATGCTTTACGAGTAATACGGTACTGAACTCCAGCTGTGTGACATCCAAGATCTCCCAGTTCCATTTTATTACTTCTTAAGTTTCTAAGAAAGAGAGGAGCAAAACTTACTGGACCTACCAGTAAAAAAAACACATTGAAAACCACAACTACCCTTTTGAGATGTATTTTTCTTATCCCAATCTAGGGTAACTGTAGAAAGCTACATTGTAATACTTGAAAAAACATGTGTCTGGTACAGGAAATTCTCTGCCACTTTGAAAATGATTCAACAAACATGGGATCATACAGTTTTCAGTTGTGAACTCTATTTTGCAGCATATAGCTCCACCTGTTGAACAGGTTTTAAGAAAATACTCTCTACTATAAATTGTCTTGTTCGCCTTGCTATTTCTGGGAGTTTATGCATAAAAAGGCACAAGAAAGCTGTTTCAAGGTCTCTTGAGCAACTAGAAAATCAATTAAACAGTGTTTGCTGACAAGTTAGAGAGAAATAGAGAACAACAGGCAACTTCCAGCCAACCTGATTACTAGTTAAAGGGAATTGCATTCCAATCACCAGAAAAGTTCATCACATGTTTCTGACAAACTTTCAGAGAGAGAATAGTCCTCTCAGGTTTTATTGTGAGAAAGACTTTTATCTGAAG
Source organism: Nothocercus julius (assembly GCA_013398735.1). Lineage (NCBI taxonomy): Eukaryota > Metazoa > Chordata > Aves > Tinamiformes > Tinamidae > Nothocercus > Nothocercus julius. Next base: position 12,302,346 of record VZSV01000013.1, on the reverse strand, counting down.
TATGTAGAAGATGCTTACTGGAGAAAGTATGTACTTTAGAGAAAATCAGCCTTTGTCAGAGGTGAGTTTCTGTGTTTCAACACCATCAAGCAATGAAGCAGATGTAAGAAGAGTTACCTCTGCTTTCGAAGAGCCTGTACTCTCAGGACAGAATTAATGGTGTCATTAACTTTAAAACTTTAAAATAGAATGATTCAATCTGTTACATATTCTAATTTAGTCTGTTATTCTCAGCTACTATTAAACAGAAAACATCCCTAGTCATCATAGAAGGCATAAAGCTACTGTCGGCCAAATATGCTGAATACCACTGAGTATATAACCACTGAGAATATATACACTGGAGCTGACCCTGACAGAGCACAGCAAAGGAGCCCGAAGCGCAAAATTCTGCTGCTGCTTGGAACACATCATCAAACTGAGGGGATAACTAGGAAAATCCTTGTACATATTGTTTCTACCAATGATTCTCAATAACGTCGCAGTAACTGATACATGTAATTACTGTGTTCTGCTAGCATCTCTCCTATGCAACCTGCCAGTATTTAGGACACATGGGGCTCTTGCAGTTATGCAATTATGAGGGCTCTGACTGTGCTTCAGTACCAAAAACTTCCAGTAACTTCACCCGAAAATATAATAGGCCTCTTAATATTACAGGGAGCATCTGAGGGCCTGGATTTCATCTATGAAATTTAAACTATTCCCCAGATGGGCCATATTAGAAAAAAATCTGAAAAAAAAAGACTTAGCTGTAGTTCTATAATATTTTGTTTTCTCATAGCCTAGTATTGTAAATACATAAATAAATTTTAAATTATTTTTATAGTGGGTGATTATTTGAAAGCAGTATTTTTTCTTATCAGAGATGCATTATATCACTATCATAAAATTTTATTGATGTCTAGAATCACATGATTTAAATATTAAAATACTTCAATTATTATCATTTTCCTTAAAATTCTCAAAATGAGCAATCTATGTTACAAAGACAGGAAAATTTAATTGCTGCTGTTACTGAAGTAACCAAAATTCACTACAATGAACAAATTGTGTTGTGCACATGTTCCATGAAAGCCTTTAGAACAGAACTTACATAAATGGTTCATAGGTCTTTTATGACTCCCTATGCAGAAGAAAATTCACAGTTCTATCCTGATTTCTGTCAGGTTGAAAGATACTTGAAAAAAATTCTGCACATTCAAAACAGGTTTGTATTGAACACAAGTGGGTTTGGAAGTAAAAGAAATGAAGTGGTGGTCAGTCAAAAGTTTAAAAGTGCAACCAAATTTTCATCCAACTGCATTTTCTTTTTAATAAGGTGCCTTTAGACTGAACTAAATTTGGCTAAAATCCCAGACACACACACACCAATATATATTTATATAGGTACCGTATAAATTTAAGGTATTGATCTTTAAAAAAACACCACTGTGAACTTTCATGGAAATTATGGCTTGAGGGACCCACCTTCTTTATTGACAGGTCTCACTAGCTAGGCTGTTTATGCCTCAGCCCTTCCTTTACCATGACCAAAGACTTCCTACGTTGCATGATAGCGTGATAGGTGACAAAAGTAATTTTGACTGGATGCAACATGCATAACATCAGAGAAGATCTGATACACAACATATGCTAAGTTTCTCTATGTCCTAATAGTATAAACATAATAACTCCATGAACCTCCTTGTTCATCCTTCTTGTACCCTTACAATGACATAGCTGTTGTTGATATACATCAGCCAAAATTTTCTAACAGTCTGAGGTGATATCATGCAAAAGCAGAAGTATTGATCACTTGCAAATTTTTGGTAACCAAAGGCATATGCACAACTTTCCTCCCCCAGCTTTCTTTGTGAGGAGTATATAAAAAAGGTCATACACTTCATTATTCCCATCATAGGTAGATGTAGCGAGGATGCCAAAACAGGAAGTGTCCTCATCCTCCTGAAAATCAGGATAACACATAAGCAAATCCACTAGATAGAGATATAGCCAAGCTGCATTCCAAACACTTGAAATTATATATATTTTTCCTTTTACAGTGCTCTCCTCATCCACTATCCCCTTGTGCAGTGCTGCATTATGCCCCATCTAAGATACTCTGTTGGCAGTAACTTGTCAGATATTTTCTCTATAGAGGGTCATGCAAATCTATAGCAGTGCATAAATAACAGACAATCTTATCAGCATAATTTAAAAAAAAATGATTGCAGATGCAAGGTTGTGACTTTGGTATTCTGTCACCCTTATTTTATACAGTTTATGTTTTCATATCAGTGCTTTTACTACTTTTTTTCTCCTTACATTCTGGGGTCTAATTGAAGAAAGGCTCAGCAGCTGGGCATCACAAAGGAAACTAATTTTTTTAAGGGTAATTCAGATAGGTATCACTTACACACAGTTTTATACCAAAGATTTTTCCTAAAATGATGTGGCACCAGATTTTCAGGCAACCTAGTCTGCTAGCCTGAGATCAGCAAGAATGAATAACAGTGCCAAGTAAGGGTGGAAAGAAAGAGATATTTTATCTCATTATTTAAGTCTGTTTTACTGGGTGCAGTTTTCATACAGTGCTTGCTGTCAGAGGTGATGATCTTGGCAAATATCAGCAGATAAGGACGTTGCTCTAGTTTTCCTTAAAACCTTAGTAGAAACAGTCTGTGATATTTCACTGCTGTCACCACATGAAGTAGATTAACATATCAGAAGTTCTTCCAAACTGTGCTCGAGGGCAAGGGATTGTAAAGGAGGACAGGAGGCGAGAGGAAACAGCAGAGTACTAAGAACTTACACTAAGTTTTATGTCAAGTCTAGGGAGAAAAGAGGTCATGGGACATACAGACATAAAGCTCAGCTGCTGTTCAGCGATTATCCCTTTTCTCTGCAAATATTGCCTTCAGTGCATTGTGTCAAGGCTATTCCCTTGAGTCTGAATCAGAGCCGCATTGAATAGCAGCTTTTGCGAAGTATATGGGAGGTGGTAGTTCAATCAGGAAGGTACAGACCATGCATTCTACAGGTAATTTCCAGATTCCCTGTAGTATGTAAAGCAAATTAGAAAATACAGATAAATGAGGGGCAATTACTAAAGTGTTTGCTTTGGACACCAGAAATATTTTTCCCTGCTGTAGCAGTTATTGGCACATCATCTTCTCATGGATTTAAAACGAGCCAAAAACCAAATTATTCTAAAAAAATCAGTAGTTTTCTGAGCAGGAGCCTATATTCCTCTTGGCCTGCCCTGTGTGGACTCTATGAAGTCTAACAATATTGTTTCTCTGGATTTACAGAATATGCCTGCTTCATGTAACTGTCTGCTTTCAGGAAGCTTGACAGAATGTCGTGTCTTGGAGACTTCAGCTTCTCAGTCAAATTTGAGGGTGAAATGGGTCAAAGCTTTCATAATATGTGGCGGAGCTGCTTACAGGAGTCTCTCCAATGAAATAATCCACTATAGGAGGCAGCTAAAATAAAACGGGAAATTTGGAGACAAATTATTGATTAAACATCATGGAATCAAAACATTTCCTAAGCAAATTTTTCAGTATTTGTTTAAAACAATACCACAACATGTTTTAAAAACAATGCCACAACAAAAAGGTGAAGTGGAAGGGGAGAGGAATACATGAGATGCATTATATTAATAATTTAATAGATATTCTACAACCAAACTCTTTTCAGAATCCGAAATAACAGAAAACTGTTTTATGCTTGGGTCCTGACAATGGTCCCTTATGGACTCAGTGTCATTCCAAGGTTTACCAAAAGCTCAGACTTAACTGTGTCTGTTGAACACGCTTATCTCATTAGGGATAGTTGAACACCATAGGACATTCCTTGCCCCAAATAATTATGGAAAAAAAAAAGGTTAGACAGCAAAAATGAACTCAGCCCTCTTCCACAGTTCAGTAGAGAACAGACATCATTGTAAAAGTAGTAAAAGAATTATTAGTGCAATAAATATTCAGGAAACTCAAGTAACTTCATTGTCAGAGGCTTTTTAAAAATCATGAGTACTGTTAAAATTTGTAAGCTCTCATTGACTATCGGGTGGGTTAAAACTACACCATGTCTCTGTTTTCCCAAAAAGGCATCCTCTGCATGTGCCAAAAACAGCCTTCTGTGTTTGTCTCACGCTGGAGGATTTTTGGCTTCTCTGTGCCATAATGTACCATAGCAAACAGAAACGGGCATATGACAGTTTGTTATATGTATGCAGGGATAAGTCGTTCATCTCAATCTGACACTTCTCTCTTTTCCAAAGTGACACTGCAAGGGAGAAATGTGCTTGCTCATTTATGGGAGAGTGTAATCAGTCCTGGCAAACAGAGATGAATTTCATTCATACAATACAAAACTCACAATTTTGTATTTTCATTAAATTTCCATGGATAGCAGCCCACTAATTTAAGCCAGAAAGCTACATTTCTAAAATTATTTTACCATTGAACTGTAAAATGGGGTCCTGTGAGGTACTTTAAGAGACATTCTATGGCTTCAAGAGTAAAAATAGCAGTACTTTCTTCAGAAAAATTATAGCTGCCAGTTCCAGATTTTCCGTGGTAATTAACCTAGATGCACTCAAGTGATGAGTACTCTCCCTAATGACTCTATTGGTTCAAAAAGGGAACATTTCCCTGTGATCTCCTCTGACAGTATCATCAGGATGTTGTCAATGAAAACAATACCGTTATCTAGCTTCTTTTCAAGTCACCTGATTAACTGGAGAAAATAGAAACAGAAAGAAAAGAGTGTGTCCTTGCACAGAGGCTGTAAATGTCACGGAAAGGCCAAGGGACCAGTTCCACCTGTCCCTAGTTCGTTAGTTCAGCTTCTCCTGCTGAAGTGGCAGCTTACTGGGGTGCTTTATTTCCTGGTGGCTCTGCCAGAAGGTGGATCTTTACTGCTACAAACCCAGTTTATGTATCCTGATCACAATGGCGCCTTTGTAAAGGGAACAGTGGGTGCAAGGCTTGAAAAACAACTTTCCTTCCCATTTAGAACCCTATAGGCTCATTATTCAATAGCACAGTGGTAACATAATGCATTTTCATTTACTTCACCCTAAATGTATGTAAATTAAAGGGTGGGCTTTTTTATTAAAAATAACACTGATGTGTTTTTTGTTATTCAGAAAAGAAATTGTATTAGTGAAAAACAGCGCTAATGACATTTCACATTCAAATTTGCCTTTTGCTGGAAAAAGGCAGGTCTCACCCTGTGCTCAAAATATAAAAAGTAAATTCAAAACCTCTACTAATTGGTACTGTCATCCATACGGTTAGTCCATATGTGTATTTCACTTGTTTAAAGTTATGATTGTCTATTTAGATGCAGGATTGCATACTAATAAAAATGAGACTCTACAATGAGAAACAGATCTGAAGTGAAATGCCAAAAATTACTACATACCATTGCCAGAGGATTTTGCATTGGAACAGTGTCAACTTCACCTATACAAATTACATATTTATGAGAGCTCCTAGTGTATTAGGAAACCAACAACATTGCAAGATGTGGCAAATTGTTTTAACATTTTGATTTTTAAGGTACTTGGGGGAAGATCCAATCTTATCTAGCCCAAACATTTAAACTGCTATATTGCAAGATCCTGTCACTGCCTGGATTGGGTGTTTGGTTTCATAATCAAGTCATTACCAGATCAAAAAGGATACTCTTCTTTTAAGGCTGACTCACCTGTGTGAGCTCTGCACGTAAACGATGGATTGTCTAGAAAATTACGGCCCATAGAGACACAGTGTATGAGAACAGATTGAAGTATTTACTCATGCCTCATCTAAACTGATAGAGCTGGAACACTTACCAGTCTTTTCAGTTTTCTATCTGGAACCTTTCTAGGCACATCTCTGGAAATTATGATGTCATATGCAAAAGATCAAGTATATTAAGGAAAAAAAAAAAAAAGACATTGGCTACCTATGTCAATAAACTGAACGAAAACTCTGCTGAAAAATCAAAATTTTGCAGATTATTCTCAAAATGTTAAAGTCTATAATTCTATGATTAGTATGTACACCATTCAGTTCAAGCTCTCTCTCTTCTTTTTTTTTTTTTCCTTTTTTTTCATTTTTCCATTCCTGTTACGTACTTTTCTTTCGATTCTAGTGGACAAGATTTGTCATGAAAGTCATCTCTGCAGAAGAAAATATAATTGCTCAAAGAGGTAGAATCAATCTCACAGAGGACTGTAAAATCAGAAAGAGACCTTGAACTAGGATCAGTATTCAATGGGTCGAAAAAGTGAAGAAACACCAGGATGTGTTCACAATTGACCTGCATCGTCAAGTAGAAAGGCTGCTGATTCCCTGGTTAGTTGGAGCTCTTTCCAGGGCATTTTGTTTCATTCCAGATATACTGGGCAGATACAATCAAACTTTGAAGTCAGAGCGAGGTAAGCCAGCGTGGCCAAACATGACTTTAGTCACAGGGAGAAAAATTGCAGATTGAAAGTCAGAACTATTTTGTTGGTCAGGGTGTTAGGACACCAAGCAGCACCTCAGAGTCCAAAGAACCAATTAAACAGCGCAGCATTTAGCAGCCTAAACATAGATATCCTTGCATAGTGGGGAGTAGTCTAAAGGAAGCAAGTTCCAATAAAAACTTTTCCTAAATTCAGCTGTAACTTGCTGTTTCTAATTTCAACATCAATTTTGGCTATGTAGTGAAGAACTGTGAGATGCCTTTTTTAAGTAACAAGATACAAACCAGAGCTCAGGAAGGGCTCAGGGAAAGATAGCTGCCTACTGCTTTTGTTTTGACCTATGTTTTCCTAATATTTTTATGCAGATTTAGAATGTTCCAGAAGAATAAGGATTTTTTTGCTAATAGGTGGGTGGTTCTGCATAAAGAGGGGTCTGCTCAGCTTTTATGGAAACAGGAAAAAAGAAATAGTTTTGCCTAACCTCCTCTACCATTTCGATGATGGGTTGGTGTTATTCAGTTGCCAAAGTTGAAGATTATGGTTACCCTTATTTGTAAAGATTTTCATACCACACATTGGATTAAGTTTGATTGGTACTACTGACACATGTCAAATTATAATAAAATATGTTTATGCTGGCCCTTAACCACATTGCTAGGAAAAGGAACCTTGGCTGAGGCAGTAGTTTCAGAGTTCAATAACTGCAGGTGCTGGAGGTACTGCAATGTGTACCAGGGCGTCTTATGCTGTATGTGTGATATGTTCCCTCAGCAAATGAGCTTCTGTATCCCCTACATGCTGTTTTATATATTTTCCTTCTTATTAGACAGACTACCCAAGTCATACATAGCAATTTCTATCATTGTGTATTATCCTACTATTTGTGGAGGGGCAGTGGCTGAATGTTTAGAAGGAAAGCTATTAAGTACTAAATTTTGATGACTGTTCCTGGTTATACAGGAACCTGTCTCTCATAGAAACTGATTTTTTTTTAAAAAAAAAACAGTCCTTGAAACACAGGAAATGTCACCTCCAGAGCTAAAACTTTGAATTCTATGTTGAAAAAGGGTTTTGCATTCTGAGGCTGTTTGCTGAAACCATTTGCCTTTGCTTCCATCACATTTGATATTAGTCTGAAAGATGTATTTTCAGCACCATTTTTTCTGACTCCTGCCCTTCAGATAATCCCAGAGCTGCAGAGAAATACATCCAAAGGAAGGTGTCTATTGTCGTAACTAGGGAGCAGCACAGTACTACAGATTCTATTTTTCAGATTTTTTTGTTAGGAAAAGCGGGATATATGTTTTAACATCAGAAAGGATCCATGAACTTCTGCAGTCTTTCTCCCCCACTTTCCAACCAGTAAGTTCTTATTTCTGACAGATGCTGGCAAGAACCTGACTAGAAAAAGGAGATGAAATGATTTCCTATGAAAACATCAAACCATACTAGGTATCTCTTACATCTTTTTAGCCTGCACTATATGTACAGACTTATTAAAAAGAGACAAATCCCAGTGGTATGTAGTTAAAATAAAAAGACACAACTTTATTATAATTACAAAATGAAAATATATCCCCATGAAACATTTTAAATAAGCACCATTTGACACCAGCTGCATCTAACTTTGGTACACAAATGCCACAGTTTTATTTATGAACTGCTGTAATGAATGAAAGGCCACATGTGATCACTCATAAGCAGTGATGAGCTGTGGATATACATTTCTTTAAAAATGGGGCCCAGTTTCACTGCAAACACAACTATAGCAAAGGAAATTGTCTTTCAGAATCTCTCATGTTTTTCTGTTCTATAATAACTCAGGATTAATCACTAATGAAAAGGAGGCTGTGAAGCATAGCCACTGATTAAACATCAAAGCTATCTGTACTGGGTCACTAAGGTCTAATATCAAATAACCATAATTATTAAAACCTTTTGGTGTACTCTAAAAATTATGACTTGTGAAATGAATTTTCCACATGTAGACTCACTTCCAAGGGACAAAGTAAAGGTCTAAAAAGCTTTTGTAAGTTAATGCTGGAATTTAATTAGATTCATAGCGTTGTGTAATATGGACCCACAGTCACCAAGTATGCTGAAAGAGAAAAACTATAAAACTAATTTTCTATGTCTTACCGGTATTCTAATATGAATAAAAGCTATTAGAGTAACAAACTCAGTTCTAATTAGAAACACTGAAACTCTGAAAGAGAACAAAGTCTAGAGTTTAATAAATGTGATATTTTTGGAATATTACATAAGAAATGTTACTCTTGATTTTAGTTGTCCCATATTTTATAAAAGAAAAAGTGAAAGACTGGAGAACTGTGCTGAGAACTTTAAGTGAGAAAAGAGAACTGTTTGCTCTCAGTAGTTACCTTTATAAATGCCACAAGATAGAAAAAAACTTATTCCAAGTAGACTGGCTGGGATAAAACAAATGCTATGACTGCATGAACAAAACTAGCTTACTGAAACTTGGCAGGATAACATCTATGTAAGAAAGTTGCACACTTCTATATGGTAGTTACTTAGAAGTGATCACCATGATCATTATGCCAAATCTGAGCAGAGAAAATCTGGGATTTTGTATAAATGAAACACATTTCGCACTCTTAAAAAAGGTTCTGGGAATGATAAAACAAGAATTCCCATGTGCCTGTTAGGAAGACGTATGTACCTGATATTCAGAGATTATTTCAGCATCTCAGCTGTATTCGGCTATTGGTTGGCTACCATACACACTTGCAGAATATGACTAGCAAACGTTGCCCTGCAGAGCCGATTAAAAGATAAATGTATGTAGGAGTTCCCTCATGCCTTACTTGTGCAACACAGACCTCTTCCCTTTCTTTCTACTTGACCTGGAAGACCAACAAAGTGGATTTTAACTACTTTATTCATCTACTGCACTGACTAGAGATCAAAAAGAAAAGGAACCTTAAATTACACCAGAATTAAAGGTAAACCAAACGCTTAGCCAGTCAATAGAGACATCTACAACCGAGTGATGCCTGACACAGGCATGTGCTTTCCCCCTCTCCCACATGCTTTGCTTCCTCCAGAAAGGAAACCTGTGTGTTCCCCTCAGGTGGAGCATGACGTCAGCTTCTTCCACATACCTGCAGCCGCTGACCTTCTGGGCTATTTATGGGCTTAACGATTATAGACATGTACTACTTGGTCAATAAACTGAGCTGCAATGTAGTGGCACAGGGAGTAAGCTGGTAGGCTTCTTCCAGTCTAAAACTGCATTCACTAGTGTACAGAAAAACTCAGGGGTAATACTGAAGCATAGTGGTGCTATCTCTATAAGTAAATGGAGGAATGTGGACTTGGCTTGCATGGAGGGGAAAGAAGTATGCACCATTAAATAAGGACTACCAGGAATTAAACAGCTGTAAATAAAACAAGCCTGTTGGTTGCTTTACCTGCCTTTATTCCCTTTTAACCCCAATAAAAGATATATTACATCAGCTTCTATTCATACCATAGTTAGTCATTTGCTTACCAATATGAACATTTTATATATTCTGGTTTTTTTTTTTTTTTTTTTTTTTCACAGAGACTAAACTCTCACTGATGTCATTTCACAGAAGTCCATTGAATTGCACCAGGAATTAATCTGGCCTCGCACTGCTGCAGCTGTATGGAAGATGTTGGCTTTTCACCAAGTTCACACAAAGATGGAAATATTCATTTTCCACCAGTAATTTGCAGCTCCCACATTTGTCAAAGGCAAAAGGCATATTTTTATTTATTTATTTATTTTGCCTGTGGATACTGTTTCCACAAAGCACAAATAGAAAATATAGTTATCTCTAACCACAGAGATTTCCAAAATGAATGAAAATTTGCAAATATGTTAAAAGATGCCATTTGGATGCTTCAAATCTTATTTCTGTAATTTGCACATTCTTTTTAAAAATCTTTTGTGGGATCCTAATAAATTCCTTCTTCTGCCTTTGCCTCAGAGAGATGCTTTGTTTCAGTGGTCCCTACTTAAGGCAATGAGCATTCATTCCAACTTTTTCTCCTTCAAGCCTGGGCCATAAAAGCTTATTTTTGAAAGCCTGTTAGTGAGAATCGTGGAAACATGTGCAGAAATAAAGTTAGAGAATGACACTGAATCAGGTCAGTCCTCAAGAGTCAGCTGGAAGTGCATGATCTAGCAGTGCACTGTTGTTTAAGCATCTGAAGTCAGCAAATGCTGGGTGGAAACTACATATGGGCAACTCATAGCATCTAGGCACAAATCTGTTTGTTAGTTCAGAAATCAACAACTATTAAAGAGTTCAAGAAGGGACTTTGTTGTACTCTCTTCAAGGAGCACATGAACCATGTTCCAATATATAAGTAGGTCGGTACAGTTTTAAGCACTCTACAGTTTTGTTTGACTGTGTATCATCAAGAATTTCAGTTTTCGGAGATATTCTATACTTAGTTATCAGGGAAAAAAAAAACCCTTCTTCAGTCTTTAGCACTGTGTTGCCCAAAGCCTCTGAGACATGAGCTAGTAAACTTCCAAATATGACACGGAAACAAGAGCCCTCAAACAGGCAGAAACTGTCACAGCTGGCAGGTGTGCACAAAGTGGATGTAAGAGGTATTTGTACATATGTGTTCCTCGGATTTTCATGAGCTAAAGGTTGTCTTCCACTTGCTTAACACATTTATATACAGTCATCAAATAAGTCATACACTGCCCAAATCCCATTATGATTTACATATATCTTATTTCTTAATTGCAGAATACATCAATTTCTATGCATCCACCACAGAATACATCCAGAATTATATTTCTGCTTCTTTACAGTGTGACTATGTTATAAGGATCTGTGGCACGGCTGCCAGGAGCAAGAAGGAAATTATGGGCCCCTGAATTTCAGTGACAACATTCTCATAGTCTCTGTTAAGTTTTGAGTTGCACCCCTAGAGAGTATGATGAGATCTGCTAAAGCCTTGATGTTGTAACTGGGGCCAAGTCACTTCATCTTTTGTGCTCTCATTTCTCTCCCAGATTGTCATGCACAAACTGCACAACCCTGTACCAACATGGGGTACTCACCCCTGCAAGCAGCAAAAGGGAAAAGTCCCTTGCACTTGCTTGCTATATAAAGCTGGTTGAGAGTTCCACAGTTAAGACAAAGCTAGCAGTGTCAAAAGATAAACTCGGAAGTATTTCCAAATTCATAAAAATGTTTGTAAAATATTATGAAATTGTCACAACATCCCCTTTTGACTTTTTTTGGAAGGAAAGAATTTATATTCCATCCAAATTGTCAACATGCCATACATTTAATAGTATATGTAATTTCGTGTGTAGCATATGCAGAATACTGTATAACACAATAATATATCACTTTAATGTGTATGTCTGAAGAAAACCAAACCAACAGGTGAGAATGAAATAATATGAAATTATTGAAGTAAAACTTTTTAATTCAGTGAATTCAAAATAAGATCAAGATAGATGAGTTTTCACACACACACAAAAAAAGAAATGTCAACTTTTTATCTTAATCAGAATTTTTTTTGAAACTTTGAAGATTATCATAGGATGAAAAACTTACTTTTCGTCAGCTCTGTCAGCTCATACAGAGAGGAAGTGTGTTTTTTCCTGGCTTACCTGGACTGATCATTTTACAGTGGAAAGCCATCCCACTATTTTCCCTAAGTCAAGCTCTTTATGAGTATGGGGATACAAGGTCAATGATACAAGACCTGGGACTTGAATATCTGCCCTGCTGAACTGGGTTCTCAGAAAGGACCCATAGGAGCTTGGTCTGGTAACTGCCGGTTGCTACCCTGTGAGGTGCTATTGGGCATTTTCAATCCCCATTGCCTTCAGTGGAAAAAGAGCATGTTAAACATCTTATGGAGTCAGGCATTATCTTGCATCTTCTTTTAACCAAGGCTAAATAACGTCTTATGGACATTATATTGTATTACTTATAATGGAACTTGCTGTTTCCTACATAGTTTTTCTGTATTTCCTTGTAATGAAGGTGCTGCTTTCCACCAGGCCTGTTTTTTCTCTCTCTCTTTTTTTTTTTCCCAGAAACTCACAAACTGCCAAATCCAGTTGTCCTTATTTATGCCAAACAACACACCCGGACTGGCAGGACCTCAGCAAAAAGGGGTGCTTAGCACCTCGTGCTGAATGCCTTTCACTGCAGAGGCAGAACATTTTGTAGCAAAGATGTGGGACACTGATTTCAGAAGTGATAAGGTAAATTCTGTTTGAAAGGTATGAGAAATGCTAAGCCCACTTATATTTCACTGACTCGGAAAACACATCAGTAGGTTTTTGAAAGCAAATAAAAGCCAATAAAAGGAAAAGACCGCATTTGTCAGGTGAGAAATTTAAGCAATACTCTCACATTTTCAGTGAACAACAAAATTGTTAATTATTCTGACTTTTTAAACTCTACATGGCAGTGCCTTGGGGCCAGCAGTATCATGCACTGTGTCAGTGTCATCACACTTTACCTGACTTTAATCTGGGACAGAGAAAAACACAAAACCCTAACTTTTTTGCAACCCTGAGACTGCCACTGCGGCTCCCTCATACACAAGTAAAATCAGTGTGAATGAGGAGAAGCATAAAACTGAGGGAGTATAACTCTATTTTTGCAAACTCAGAGATCATCATCGATTCCTGGTTCACAATATTAATGTTTGAAAAATTCTTGGAGTTTGTAGAAGCGACTAAGTAAAGCTAGATGTAACTAAACCGTCTTGCTGATGAGCTTCATTAAAGAAGATAAAGCAATGTCTTTATCCTTGCTTTAGAGATGACTCCCCATTCGAATGACCCTAATAATCTCATGTAATGCTTGCTGTAAATAAATAAACCATCCAGAAAAAGTTCAGTTTGCCAACTGTTACAATAAATTTCTCCCTACCTAGGATATCTCGCTATCAAGATATACTGATATCACATGAGATAAGTAGTCTTTAAGATAACCTTTGTGGTCTTAAAATGATAATAAAAGGTTAATAAGAATATTTATTACTAAAAATGTTGATAAAATACAAGCATTGGAGCACCAGTGGGAGAGTAATGATTAAATTATCTGATTCAGAGAAGATACCTGTATTGTGTAATAAACACTAGCATTAGAGCTTGACTTGTAGTAATAATAACCAGCAACTGATTATAAGCACTTCGCCTTCAGTGTTTATTTGTCTGCACCTGGATATTGCTGCTTGGCAGTAATTGGACTCTAATCACTCAAGCAAGCTTTAAATTTACCATGTGTGCACAAGACACGCTATGTTCTATTTACTCAAGAACAAACTGATCTCATTCAGGGAAAAGATGCCTGTTTGCCTGGCCTGACTGTGGAAAAAGAGATCACCTCTGCAAAATCAAATAAACTCACTTTCCGTTAACTGTGCATATTGCACGTACCTGAATTATTGTCAGGTCACGTTGTCAGGTACAGACATATATTATTATACTTTTGGAAAGCCTGGTTGTACTCTACAATGCGGAGGCTCCCAACACACCTTAGGCTTTTTTAGGAAAACAAATTTCTCTTGAGTGGCAGTATATTAAGGAATGCCAGTTACCGGATATTGATGATATTTTCAGCCAGAGAATGAATGGATGCTGTCTTTTTAGAGGATATTTTTAAGGCCAGGTCCAGAGGAGCAAAGAGATAGAATCATACTTTTCCTAACAGCTCATTAGCACCTCTAGCGTTAGCCAAAGTCTTTGCATAAATTCTGTATAAACAGCACATTTACGAAAGTGCTCGTCCTTTTAAAGGGATGCTTAAGCTTGCAAATATGAACACAATTTTTATATTTATAAATATTATCTTAGATAGATGTATCTATTTTTAACCAGTCAGCTGCTATGCAGCTTGCTTAACCCCTTCCAATGGACTTTGCTATGATGGATGCTGGAGAAAGGCATAATTAAAAATGAAAAAGGCTTTTAGAGCCTGTTTACTTCGGTGACTACTGTGAAACAAATGTTTCTTTCTCCTTGCATCGCCCACCCACAGAACAGGAACAGAACAAAGATGGCTCTGTCAGGCCGCTCTCCACTAGAGAACGCCTTGAGAGGCCAGAATGTATTAGGGCCCTGCTGAGCCCATTCAACTTCACATAACACTCATACACACCGTACAACTAATTACATGTCAGATTAGCGATTTCATTATTATCACACTACCACTAATTAAAACTGCTTTGATATTGCTCAAGTAGTTTTATGTGTTTACACAGTTTTAAAGTCTGCTTTTTTTTTTTTTTTTTTGAAAATTTGCAAGAAAAAAATCAAATTAGTCCAAGGAGGAAAATAACATATTGAGAAAGCAAAATCTATGCTGGCATTTTTTTCTCCTGACGACCAAATCTTAAAAAGAGAACTCTAAACGCAAAGTCACAACTGTACCTTAATCTGCAAATTGATAGATTCATGACAGCTTTCCATTCCTAACACTGCCCAAGGTTTAAGTTATCCAAGTAAGTAAATAACAGAAGTTACATCATTTTAATCTGCATTCATCATTTTAATTGCCTGTATCTTCACTCAGACAAAGTAGCACTGTAGTTTTATGGTATTTGATTAATGAGGGCAAGAAAATTGAAGTTTTGCAATAAAACTAAAAAAAAAAAAATCAACAGACTTTTATAGTTTTTTCCCTTATGATTTTAATTTAATGGCTCGTGTTTTCATTACTGCAGAGGCTGTACACTTTAGCTTGCAATTATGTCCCATCTGTGAAGCACTGTGTTATTACAGTTTATTCTAGTAGCTTTTCAATCACTTTTGAGTTGTGCTTTACAAGTATTCTTGCAGCAGGTGGGCTTACTGGCATGGGACCAGAAATACACAAAGCGCAAAGCTGGAGTTTAATGGCAGCCATATGCATGTGGCACAGAGCGCCAGCCTTCCCCCATATGCTGCTAAGCAGCCCCTTCAGCCTGCCAGTCACTCTTCTTACTGACTACAGTCTCTAAGTAGTTTTCTGCCAGGGAAAAATATACCAAGGCAGCAAATTTCTCCAGTGCACCATCCTTATTACTGAGACAACCCTGTCATTAGCAAAAGCACAATGAACCTGATCTGGAGATGCATACCAATTAGGTTGCACGGAGCACTTTTCCTTCTTATCTCTATGGAAACTCGGCCTCCCTGGCTGCAGTGGACAATCAGTAATGTTTCATCCACCCATATGTCACCTAGTTAACACTGTACACTTTTATGCGAACCAAAAAATCTGCTGTAACCCTCTCGGCCACGCAAAGCAAATAAATTAAAGAAAGGAAAGGAGCAAAGTGCCCGGCACATTTGTGAGCCAGGGTGCCTTTGCAGGCGTTGGACCTGCACAGTCAGCACTCCCAGCCATGGATAAAGCGGCAAGATTCGTAACTTTAGCTGTAACCCAGTATCTTCCTCTGGTTTTCCTACTCTAAATCTGAGAAAGTGTGTGCAAACAATTCAAAGCAAACTTCCCTATTTCAACAGTCATAGACTCTAAAATATCATTGAAACACTATGCCACCTACTTTTTCCAGAAGAATGCTTTACATCATTTTTCTCCCCTTAATATCCTTATATATTTTCCCCTTATATATATTTTTTTTTATAGAATATAACAAAAAAGTAAATCTGTAGCCTGAAATTCACAGATATTTGTGCCCAGGCTTACCTAGCTAAGGAGGAAAGCTCTGTGAGAAACAGAATAAATGCACCTGATTTGTTTATTCTCTCTTCGCTGTTCTGTCTGTTTTGCCATTTAAGGCTTTGCTTTCATTTTTACATTTCTCTTTATTTAAAAACAGTAACAGAACGGATTGGAACAAGATTGCCGTGGTATTGATTTTAGCCCATGCAGGTTTTGTCTGCAGTTTAATGTAAGAGAATGGGAACCAACAGACATGTCGGACTTTCATCATAAACTGCAGCAACACTTTGATGCTACACATACCACAGGCATAAATAAAACAGAGGTTCTCCAAGGCAAGAGAAAGCATTTTCAGATGGTTAGAGCCCTCATTTCTCATCTACACTGTATCACCTCATTTGCTTCAAATTGTTCTACAGTATTATATTTTTTATTTTGCATAATGAATAGAGAATAACAATATTTGAAATAGCTGTATTCTATGCTTTGGCAACAGTGCTTTTCTAGGAAAGAATGTCATCTTTATAGTGATGCTTTGTAATTAGCAAAGCAGCACTTCATATAAGCATCAAATGTTGACAGATAAATATTACAGGTTACAAATGTCAATAGGAAATATGGAAGTCTTCATTTTAAATCACACAGGGATAGTACAGACTTTTAGAAAATACCTAATTAAATGCAATGAATGTGTTTGATATGGGCCATGGCACAGCAGGAGAGGTGAACTCGTATTCCACAAGAACAAATATTTAAGGAAACAAAATGCAATTAAAATAACACCTATCAGACAACGAATGTTGAAAAATAAAGTCAAGTGGAGAAGTGACAGTAACTCGGGAAGATGTACAAAAAAGAAAAAAGATAAAAAGAGGATCTCAAGGAAAACTGACTTCTATTACAGAATTGACTAGACTTATGTCAGCGCTGTTGATATTCCCATGACACTGTCACTTATCGAACATTTATTTTTTATTATAAAAGCAATTCTGGATATGTGTAAAATCTGAAGTCTTCTGGTGGGAGCAATTTAAAACTGAATAATGCCATCCTGAGGGAATTGTACTACTCTTTGGGTTTTGTTTTTAGGTTTAACTCATCATACGGAAAAACTTCTTCTTCAGAAGTAATTATTATTAGTTGTGACCCTTGAGAACAATGGGGAAAGAGTTAGTGGAGACTTGTGAGGGAGCTCTTCATTCAGATGTTAAATACATTTTCAGGAAAACAGAGGGGCTAGAGATCAAATTAAAATGAACCAGGAGAATTTCAAACAGCCTGGTCAGGTTTATCACCAACCTGCCGTTCATTTATTTATGGGTCACTACAAGCCGAGATTTAGGCAGTTTCTTTGGAGCTGTTATTTTGGAAATAAAACAATATATTTCTTTTTTCTTCTTCTTCTTCTTCTTTTTTTTTTTTTGTAAAATTTGCTAAACTTAATGTGAGTTTTTCCCTTTATTTGTGTATTAGTGCCAGAGGAAAACGAAAATAAAAAAATAATGATTTAAACATTTGACCTGTTTCTATTTTAGATGAGTAATCTCATCTAAAGCATTTCTGAGCTTTCAAAATGAGTTTGGATATGCTTGCTTCCTTGTTGTATTTGTACCCAATATGCCTAGAAGAGGACAGTAAGGAGCAGTGGGTTTTGTTTGTTTTTTTGTTTTCCTCTTTCTAGGAAGAGTCCTTTTTTTTAGGATATGGTCTTTACTAATATACATTTCAGCCCCCAAAACAATGACTGAAAACATTGTAAATGACTTTTATGAAACAGAAACTCAGAAAGGGAGGTGTGGAGGGGGGAAAATGTATGTGTACCCATGGGATTTTTATTGCTATTTCAGAGATTGTTAGGCACCTTAAAATACAGTATTTTGCTAAGTCACAATATTAGAAATTTGATGCAAAACCAAAACTTATTTTCTGACATAGACGTGTACGAACTATTTACGTGGGATAGAAAATTATGCAAAGAAATAAAAATAAGAGCTTTATTTCTCAGAGTCCCTGGAATTTCACAATAATTCTTGTAACTTAGCAGTTTTGCAGTATTTATGGGGCATGTATCATTGCTGTGTAATAAAAATACCACTGTCCTGTGCAGATGACTTTGGTGATAAGAGGTGCCCCAGTGCCCCTTTTCCAATATACTCGTCATAGCTGCCAAAAATAATATTTAAATCCAATAATATTTAAATCGTTTTATCACATAAACCTACTCGTTCCTAACTTAGTCTATTTCACATGTTTCCTGTATTTAAGGCAAATTCACAGGTCATTTTTATTTTTTCAAAGAATTTCATGACTTTTTTTTGAATAGCAGGGTAAACACTACCGCTTTACCTTGTAGTTTATGATGCTTGTATAGAAATGCTTTGAATTCAAAACAGGTCAATTTGGGATCAGGGGTATTTCAGCAAAGAAAGAAAGTTAACTGTAGATCTTCACAAGTCTAGGATAAAATGGATTTCAGTCAGTAAAACTGTACTACATTTTCACTTACTTAAAGATGTGAAGATCAGCTCAGTATAACACTCAAATTTTTCTTCTTGATATTATATCATTGGCAGTTTGCCAAATGCAATATATTTCACTGTGCTGCAGTACAACTTACTGGGATATTCTCAGGGCAAAGCCAGGGAGACAAATTTCTGTGATCTCAGCTGTGCTCTCCTGAGAACTTGAGAGTAAGATTGTCTGAGCTGCTTCTCTACAATGTCATTTCAAAGAAACTGAGGGCATCAAGAAGCATCCTTAGTGTTACGCTAGCAGCAATATTTATGTAGGAACTGCCTACATATAGGTATAGGCGACCTCCAATAAATGCTCACTAAATGAAGAGCCTAAGGTGGGAGTTCTGCCCATGTTGGCTCCCCCACTGTAGTCCATGGAGAGGAGATCTTTCACTTCAGCAGCAATCTGGGTAATCTTCTGAAGGAGATTTTTTTCTCTCCATGGGCATCCATGAAGCCCCATGAAGGTTCTGACATAAGCACCTCAGCCCAAGTTTAAGTGGGAGGAATTCAGACTTGAGCGACTGATCTCTCCAGGAAGAACATGGGACAGCACAACATCCCGTGTCAGGGCTCAGAGAACAGCCTTGCTATGTCTTTGAAAGATAAAGCATTACTAGAAGATGCTTAGATAAAGTGCATTTACTCTTCATTGAAGAGAGATGAGTGACAGTTCTACAAAATGAAGTTTATTACTTAAACCAGCCTTTACTGAAATAGCATTTCAATTTCCAGTTATTTGAAAGCATAGTTTCTTTTTCAGGAAGGTCAAGTGTGGCTTGTTATTGCCAAAATAAAGAATTTTTTCCTTCTTCTATTTTTTTTTTCTTTCCAATCTTTTTCAATCTTGGACAAGCGTAAAAATACCAAACATCAATTCAGCCGATCAATTCTATTGACACTAGCCACTGATTAAGTAGAATTCAGTTTGGGTGTAAATAAATGTGAGGATGTCCCTGCACCTTTGTCTCCCTTTTCTACTCCACATGAGAATAAAGCCTATTTGCCAAGTAAACATCTAACATGCATCTGTAATTAAGGGGAAGAAACTGAACATGCATACTGTTGAAAATTAATACTGAAAATCCAAAAAATATACAAAAGAAAAAAAGATTATTTGAAAAATACCAAAATGCACAGTCATGATCATTACACAACCTTAGAGTCCACCACTGCCTTGATTCCTGAAAACAACCAGAAATATAAGTGCAACCTTCCCATCAATAAAATGCAGTTTTTGATTCATAACCTCTTTTTCTTCAGTTGACCATAAAAATCCTATCCTTGAAAGTCGAGGATCCGGAAAGCAGTAAAATTATTCTAGAATGACAACAATATGGATTCATCTCATCTGCACATAGCAAGACGCTGAGGCACAAACTGATGCAGTTTTAAAGTGCATCATGGATCTGAAGGAAGGCTTTTCCTGTACAGACACCGTTTCCAGAGGTTTTTTGGGGCAGAGAAGCAGAAAACGGTGCACAACATAGAGACAGCAGCACATTTGCTCAGAGTAAGTGTTCATTTTTCAGACTGAATACTTTGAATGATGTTACTAATGTGTCAAGATCTAAAGTTAATGTAAATGAAGTATTGTTGCCATTGTCAAAAATACGATTTTTTTCTGATATGATATATGAAACCAACCTTCAGTTTCAGTATTTTCTTCACAACTGTAAAAATATGTCTTACTGGAAGAGAAATGCAGGTAATTTATAGTCATGAATCTGAAGATCTTAGAATATGTCTTAGTCCAGAGATGACCTTCTATTGGAGGTAAAATTATGAAGTTAGGAAGATGATGTGTTTAAGTCCATTATTTCATGTGTATTTCAAAAAAAAAATATTTTCTGAACCTTAATTATGTTTATCCTTGAGTTGTCTGTTAAATTGTTCCTGTATTTTTAATGGTTGTGCTTTTTGATACAACAACATTAATTTCACAATCTGTTCCAGAAATGGTTAGTTAAGCCTGTCCATAATGCACTTCATTGCAAATTTACAACTTCACAAACCTTTTGATATGTTGATGAAGAAAAATTTATTTATTTATTAAGCTTTTTATTAAGATATTCATTAAGTTATTTATTCATCTGTAATTCATATAAATTGGATTCTTTATTTATTAGTATTTTATGCATATAGGTTGTAGGGTTTTTCTACTAGCACTTCTTTGAAAGTTTACCCAGTTGAGCTACATAGTTGAATATCTTAACTGTACCATGTCATTTCTATTTTCTAGTTGCATGATAAAAGAAGCACACACACATGTACACATACTCCTACATACACATGCATCTATATATACATGTATATAGATAAAGTATACATAGTATATATGCATATAAAGTATAAAGTATGCATAGTATATATGCATGCTTATCTCTACATATTCATTTGTACATGCATGTAGGCATACCACCCCCCCCCAACCTCCCTGTCAGCTAAAATAATTCATGATATCTTATAAAGAAAATTATTTCTCCATCAAATTAAATTCCCTGCTATTTTACTTTGCATTAATACTCTCACAAAAAGGAGATTCCTGAGCAGGAACTTATGAAAAAAAAATGAAAATTAAGATGATCAAATCAAAACGTGTTTAAAAATTCAACAAAAAGCACTATAGATTCTCTTCCCTGTCTACTGATTCACTCACAATCCTACATTACAAGACTTCTTGCAATATGGACTAACAAGAGGAGGATATGCCGTACTTCATCAGGCAGAAATGCACATTCACGTGTGTGAAAAGTTTAAGGTGAACTGCTTTGCCTCTGTTACATAGCACCTCCATTACAGGAAAAAAAATTCATGCCTTAGGTTTCTGCTTCTTTGAAAATGCCTTTCATGAACCTTATTTTCCTGGCTCCTGTGCCATCCCAAATCCAAAGCCTTTTCACCCTTTAAAGACACCATTGTTCACCAGGAGCACCCCAAGAGGATCAATAACCCCCTGTGGTAAATGCACACTCCTCTGGCCTGACATATCCAGTCCATCAGCCATTCCTGTCTAAAAGGAAAGCAGAACTGCCCTTCTCTGTCATTAAATCCACTCCTCAAATCAATGCACATATATTAATTACATAGACAATTAATGAAATAAAGCAAGCGCTTTAAGAGCAAACTCAGTATTGAGGCATAAGGGATAGGTAGCTGAAAAAGAAGGGCCCAGAAGGTCTGGGTTATGGACAAGAAACATATTGCAAGCTCTCTACAGAGGCAAAGATAGCTGCCCCTTCTTAATTGCATTTCATTTCTGCCTGTCTGCTAGGTGATCTGAGTGAAGCAAGAAGATCTGTCTACAGGCAAGTTAGCCCTAAGGTAACCATATTCCTCCCTGCACAGGACGTGCCCACTCACTTTTATGCTGATGGTTTTGTAGTGTCGTTCGCCTTGCTTAAACGCACTTGCCACCACAAGTCTGATGTCCAATTACACAGACGTAAGACTGGACCCTTCATTATGCATATAAATCACTCCAGCTGGGTTGCTGTATTCAGAATTCATATTTCATATTCATATCATATAATCAGCATTTTCATATTTTGATTTTATATTCAGAAATGAGAGTAGGCGTAGGCAGGATTGGCAGGTATTCTGGTTCACCAGAATTATGTTCTAGGGACTACTTGAAGTAACTGAGATTCAGATTTGCTTCTGACTGGCGGAGCTGAGCCAACCTGGTAACATGGGCTGTGTCTGTAGCAGTGAGTGACGCAGTGGAACTTGCCTATCTGCACTGTGAAGCAGCATAAACGATTTCTGAGATGATTTTTAATCTGTCTGTCCTGTTCCCAGACATTCCTGGTTCACATCCCAGGTAGCTGTGTTGAGCCCATCACGAATTCCAGCTGCCAGTTTGCACATGGCCACCTTGCTTTGGACCAAAGAGAACTGGAGCCTATGGATAGGGATTGTCGGGAGAGCCTTGGCCTCAGTGCCAAAGAACTGTTTTATTTGATGCTCTAGATGTAGCTACACGGACCTACTTGTGCTTTTTTGCCACCACCTTGCCTAATACCCGCCACAGTAAGCAGTGGTATGTCGGTGATGTTTTGAGGGTATCTTCTACTCTGTCAGTCATTAAGCTGAATGCAGTGAGCTTGGGGAGAGGTTCCTTCACACACACCCACAAGCACTTGGAAAATATTTTGAGGAAAATATTTGCAGCACTAAAAGAAAAGGAAGAGAAAAGGTGTTTGAAATCCTACTGAGCTGCAGGCTACGACGCTAAATTTTCTGCTTGACCTTATATCAGAGAAGGAAGACACTGGAAAATAATACATTGAATGGGACGGTGGACAGGAAAAAAACTAAAAATTTGGAGCAAAGGAAAGAAAAGAAACCGTTAACTGTTTCCCTTCACATTGTAGCAGTTACCCAGGCCTATCCGGGAGGGTGGAAGAGCTAACCTGTTTCCACATTTTAGATATATGGTTTCCCTAAGCTTGAAATATGGATGAGATCATTCCTCTCAATAGCGGGTTATGTAAGACGGATTTTCTAATCCCTTCAAGACCAGGATAGTACAGCAGGTTTGTACCTGAAAAGCAAAAACTGACAGCAGCAACAACAGGAAAAAGTAGGTATGGGTTTGAGTATCTTGAGTTGTAGCTAACTATATGAACTGGGAATGAGCAGTCTGGCACTGTGTAGTGACACTCTCCAAGTGTTTAGTCCAGTCTGGGATAGTTGAGAGTTTGAGACAGGACAGACTTCCTTGAGGCTATTTCTTGCTCCCAGGAATAGAATTGCTTTTATGCTCCAATTCAGGTTCCTTAGGAATGTTTATTTATATGCATTTATATGCAAGGTTTATTTGCATGGACTTTTGATTGCCCTTATTCTGGGTCTATGTTATTGGAAAGTAAAAATACTACATTGTGACTTGAGTGTTTTCTTCCTTTGGGTGGGATACTCATTCTCCCTTTCTAGTTATGCAGCATTCCCCTTTTTTACCTCTATGCTGGCTGGAAGTGCATGTTGAGAATTCCTACTGCATACCTCTGGTCTATGTTTTCTTTCTCATAATTCAGAAAGCATAGAAAGAAGTCTTCAAATTTTAATCAATAAAAGTCAAACAATCTTAGTTCAGCACAGAAAAGGAAATCTATGCTTTCAAAGAAAAAAAAATCATTAAGAGTAAAAATAACAGAATTAACCATGCATTTGTTCCTAAAAAGTTCTACAGAGCTTAGGGTTTATTATTAAATAAGAAAAAGTGCATATTTTACATATCTACTTGCTGACTTTCAAATGCACATTACCTGCTTCCCTTCTGTATTGCTGTATGTCTGCTCCATTCTCAGAAACCTACGTAAAAATACTTTAAAATTTGCGTTTGTGTTAAGGCCATGGACAGCAAGTCCCAGCTTCATCCAAGCAAAACCATACGACTAATGACTCTTCAAAAATGAAGTTTTTAATGGAAATGCATTTGTGAAAAATGTCAGCCTCAAACACTGCAGCATGGTCTGACTGGAAACCTACTGAGGCCAGTGCAACAGCATCCGACCACCTGGATGGCCTTTGTCCTCTCTCTCTGTGGTCACTGGAGTACCTCTACATACACAGGCAGGAAATAAAAGTGTTTATAACAAATCCTGCCAAAGCACAGGGAGAGCATGTTATGAATCAGCTCTTCAAGATTTGTACAGCTCAGTCCTTAGTATTTTACCCTTATGAATTTTTCACTTACAGTGGGTGGGTGCATTGTTTTCTTCTCTTCATTGTAGATTACACATAATATATCTCCATGGATCCAGCTTTGTGTGTAGGACCTCTCCTCAATACAGGTGGAGAATTATGCTGCGGTACATGCAGTTACACTAAAGGTGGGATTTTAAGAATAACTGAAGTATAACAAACAGTGATTTCCTCTTCCCCCCCCAGTTCATCATACAATGTACATACAGAAAGAGCAGCTAATATTTGTTTCCAAATAGCACATGAAGTATAGAATGATTTTGTTTTTTGCTTATTTCTTAAGGTTGGAAGGGACCTCTAGAGATCATCTAGTCCAACCCCCCTGCACACGCAGGGTCACCTACAGCAGGTGGCTCAGGGCTGCGTCCAAGAGGGTTTGGAAGATGTCCAGAGAAGGAGCCTGCACAGCTTCTCTGGGCAGCCTGTGCCAGGGCTCTGTCACCCTCACTGGCAAGAAATTTTTCCTTAAGTTCCTGTGGAACTTTTGGTGCTTCAGTTTGTGGCCATTACCTCTAGTCCTTTCAA
>VZSV01000013.1:12233320-12267114 GCA_013398735.1 Nothocercus julius | reverse complement strand
TTGTCCAGTCAGCCAGTAACCCCATCATAGAAGGCTATCAGGTTCATCAAACATGACCTCCCCTTGGTGAATCCATGCTGACTGCTCCTGATCACCTTCCTTTCCTTCACGTGCCTAGAGATGGTCTCTAGGATGAGCTGCTCCATCACCTTTCCAAAGATGGAGGTGAGGCTGACTGGCCTGTAGTTTTTCGGCTCCTCCCTCTTGCCCTTTTTGAAGATGTCAGTGACATTGGCTTTCTTCCAGTCCTCCGGCACCTCCTCCGCTCTCCATGACCTCTCAGAGATGTCGGAAAGAGGCAGACCAATAACCCCCGCCAGTTCCCTCAGCACTCTTGGGTGCATCCCATCTGGGCCCATAGATTTAAGGGTGTCCAGTTTTCCTAAATAATCCCTTACCAAATCCTCCTCGACCAGGGAAAGTCCTCCTCTCTCCTGGTTCTCTCTCTTGTCTCCGGGCTCTGTAGTTCATGGGGACTAGCCTTAGCAGTAAAGACAGAGGCAAAGAAGGCATTTAGTAATTTTGCCTTCTCTGCATCCTCCATCACCAAGGCATCCTCCTTATTCAGCAGCGGACTAACATTTTCCCTAGTCTTCTTCTTGCTGCTGATGTATTTTTAGAAGCCCTTCCTGTTGTCCCTGACATTTCTCGTTAACTCTAATTCCAAATGGGCTTTGGCCTTCCTCGTTGCATCCCTGCATTCCCTGACAATGTTCCTATATTCTTCCCAGAATAGGAAGAATATTCTTCCCAGAATAGGTCCTGGCCCTTTCTCCACATTATGTATGTACTTTTTTTCTCATTAAGCTTACTCAACAGCTCTCTGCCCATCCCCGCAGGTCTCCTGTCCCCCTTGTTCAACTTCTTTCTTGTAGGAATGCACTGATCCTGAGCTTGGAGAAAGTGGTGTTTGAATATTAGCCAACTCTCCTGGACCCCCCTTCCTTCTAGGACCCTGGCCCAAGGAATTCATCCAAGGAGGTCCCTGAAGAGGTCAAAGTTAGCTCTCTTGAAATCCAGAGTTGCAATTCTGCTTCTTGCCCAGCTTCCTCCATGCAGGATCGTGAATTCCAACATCTCGTGGTCAGATAATATGGAGATAATATGAAGGAATGGATCCAGCATTTTCCTTATCTTTGGCTTACCCAAAGTGCTGGTGGTCACCGAGTTGTAAATTATTTCCCTAATCTTCCTACGTCCTAAGAAGTTTTTAAAAGTTTATCTCATTGTGACTATAATGTCTGTCTCATATGCACATGTGGTTGTGGTTACAGTCTAACTCAAAAACATAAACTTCGGTCTAACTCAAAAACATAAACTTTTAACGTATGAATAACCTGATCTGTCCAGGCAGGATCCAGAGCACAGAATCCTCTCCCAGGATAAAATACCTATAAGAATTCTGAATAAATAAAATGAGCACATTTAATCTGCTTCATTTTTTTAAGCACCATAGGAAACAAACAAACAAACAAACAAAAATCCCAGCAGGTTTGATGCAATGAATCTTCCTAGAGCTTTAAAATGTATTCCTGGTCTAATAAGAAATGAGCCATATGATGTCTGCCCTTCTGTGAGTTGGGTGTTTGAAGTAGATGACGTGTAATATAAATTATTCTATGATTCTACGTGAAGTGGCAAAATTGACATAAAATATTTTTTTCCCAGTGTTCCAGCCTTTCACTTCCCCTGGTCTTTTATTTCATCATTTTATTCACCCTTCAAGTAAACTATCAGCTCGTGAGGTATAAAGCTTTCATTATGATAGCTAAAGGTACACTGTTATTTCACATTGTTGGAAAGGATGCAATCTTCAAGAGTAGTTGAGTAACTTAGAAGTCTAAGGCCCACTTCTGAAGGTGGCTTATGTTCTTTGGAAGTCTATGTTCTAGTGACTTTTCATGGGAGAGGACAGCTTTCAAATGTTTTCTCCAATGCAACAAAGTGAAAAAAAGAGAGGTTTTCTTTAATGGTAACCTTTCAAATAATGAAAAGCCTTGGCATATGGATGTCATTGAAAGCAGATTCTCAGGGTGTTTCAGTGGTTCTGCAGACACATGTTTTTACTGAAATGGGTCTCAGTGTGACTTTGATTTGATATAAATTGTTGCAGATAAAAATGAAAAGAAAGAGCAGATTCATCACTGCTAGATGTCATCCAGCCTCATTGGATTTACAGTAGGCATAAACATGGCACAAGCTTTTTCAGTGTGGGCACATGAAGTATTCCATGAATACTTTCATTCTGCCTACCTACAGCATGGTCTATAATAGTAGTAATAATACCAAGCACTTAGTGCTTTCATCTTCAAAACGCTTTACTAAACATTAACCAATAGGAGAAACTCTCATGAAAGGACAGCTGATGAAGAAACAGAAATTTCTTGGAGGAATAGCTAGATTTTGTTATACACCAAATGAGTTGTTATAAACTCAGTATTCAATTCATGAAAGACTATAGAAAAAAAATATTTTACTGCAACTGTGTCATTACAGCAATATATGGCAAGGGCTATATACCTCTAGCAAAGGGTGCTGTACATCTTTCTGACCACGAAGCTCTCTGTGTTTGGGACTGATACTACAGTATGCTGAGCTATATGACCTTGTGTCAGCATGCTCTTAAGCTTTTACTCGTGTTTTAGTATATGGCTAGATCCAGTGTCTTCAATGAGGCATTCACATAGTTTAAACATTCAATATAGCTGCTCTCATTGCTCTCTGAAGACTATTAGCTCATTCTTTTTTAAGAAAATATTTTTTTGAACTTGAAGTAAAACATGTGACTTTTCAGGTTTTTCCTCAGAAAACTGGCTTTGGTACATTTCACATGAAACCTTGCTATACTATATACATATGTATATATGTATATATATATATATATATATATAAGGGAAAAGCCATCTTTTCAGGGTGGAGGACATAGTGCAAAAAAACCTATTGTATTCTGCAGCATACATGGACTTTAGTCCTTTATATAAATATGCGACAAGATCATAAAATAGTCTCTAATAGCTCTTACCACACCTCAGTGGAGTGATAGTAATATAAGACTGAAGTTTTCACATTTCTCCCTATCCTCACAGACACTATGGATTCTTGCATTTAACTACTTAATACTGTTTTGTTTTGTTTTGTTTTTTGACTTTTTTTTTTTTTTTTNCCCAGTGGAAAGGGAGCTAAGATACCAATCTGTTTCTTCCCCAGGAATGCAGATTAAAGTTGTAATACATGTATTTTAGTATTATCAGCATCAGTCTAATTATCTTCACCCTTCCCCTTAGCTAAGAATTTGTAACATGTATACGGTGTGGAACATCAATGGGAAGGAAGCTTAATGGCAAATAGGCTATATTAAATAAAGTAATAGCATTTAAAAAGCTAATATACTGCATTTAGTTCAAAAGCTGAATCCTGATCTAAGTTCTGAGCTCAATATATCATTTTTTTCTAATTTCCTTGCTTCGGAAATAAAGCATTATGTAAATGTGTCATAATGTTCTGGTTGTTCATCCCTTAAAAATGAAAAAAGCTCTGAGTCTTGTCCTATGTATTTAAAGAAAAATAAATTGAAATCCAGAGATATAGCACTGAATGAAACTGGATACAGTGTTTATTTAAAGTGGGCCTGCTTTCACTGAAATATTGTTAGTGTTTGCATACAGCTTACGTGATCTCCATCTTCTGCAATACACAAAGGCTGTAAAAAGAACATAGTGTTTCACAACAACAGTACACTGCAAAATGAAGTTCTTTACCCTTTGTATAGGTGTTGCTTGGGTTCATTTTTTCATGGTGAAAATTTAGTTTGCTATTGCACAATAAGGAAAAGATGCTTAAGTCAATTACTACGCTTTTTCAGAAAGTACAAATAACTATAAAGTCTGCCATAGTCACAGCCATTTACATTGCAGAACAGCTTTTCAGTTTTTATGTGCACTACTTCATGGGATCTTCTAGAAAGTCAGTGTTTTACAGTATTTGAAAAAAGCACTGCAAATTTCAATTAGTTCCCGCACATCAGTTTACCATACTCATGCTACTAAATGATTTCCCATCTCAGTAATGTTTCCATAAACACTAGATATAATGCTTATTAGCCAGGTCCTCCTAGCCTACGCTATAAACTAATTTTGTTTCTGATGAGGTTTCAAGGTGTCACTATGAGCTGGATGTGTCCAAAATGCCCGTTGAACCAAACATCAGTGGGATGCTAGCAGTCCTGAGTTCTGCCCAAAAAGGAAGAGCAAAGAGGACAGTCATAAAGGAGACACTGCTCATGAGAAGTTTCATACAATGGTTAACGCAGGCATTTGTGCAATGATGCTTCCAAACTAGTGTGACTGGCTTCTTCAGTGGGAGTTATCAAAGGTGCTTGAAGGCTTCTTCATAGAGTCTGGTGAGAAGACTCCTCGTGATGTCAGAGACGCAGCCATCATTTTGATTCCACTTAAAGTGAAGATTCAGTAAATTCTGTGCAACATCGAGTGATGGAAGTAAATAACAAATTCTAGGTAGCACACAACTGCTTAGTGATGGTTACAATTAAGTAAGCAAGGGCCAAAGAGCCACCTAAAAATCTTCCCCATTACATTATTAGACTTCTCCTTAGTTTTACATGACATCAGGCAAGAAATGCATTAAAAGTAGATGCTTTCTATCCTAGTGGACATTTCTGGAATCGTAGGTCATATCTTGTGAGAAAAGTCTGAGCAAGTGGGAGGCAGCCTGAAGGAGCAGAAAAGGCTGAAGTCTTTAAAAATATCCAGCCTCTTCCTGTTTTGTAGGCACAAGACCATCCACAACATAGCAGCCACAACACAACACCCACTGATTCATGGGTAAAGGTCTACCCCACTTAAATGTAGACATCTAGTCACAGTGTCTTTATTATGGTTGTAGTTGTTTCTATAGTCTATAGAAATAAAAAAAGACACTTAAAGAGGATGATTCAGTTCATTTAAGTTCTTAATCACTTTCTGGAATTGCTTGTTTATCTCCATTGCTTAAAAAGGAACAGTCCTAAAATAGACGTCAGCCATGTACTGAGTTTAAATGGAATGAATGTGGCCCCCTCCAAATGTCTATATTAAGTAAAAGGGCTAATATTTTAGCTCATCTTCTTTTCCATGATCTGATGCCTTGTGTCATATCACTACATCAAACAGACAGTACAAAGGCATATAAATATATGCATAGGGCTCCCCAACCTCTTCTTTCACAGGAACTCTACATGGTTTCTGCTTCTATCTAGAGAAGAATGGTCAAAATTTTGCCTAGGTAAATAACAGCAGAATGCAGAGGGAAATGGCAGGGAATGCCATGGACAGTAGTTTCATAATTACAATAGAAGGGCATATTATGATGTAAATGAAAGAATGAAAGAAAAACTCCTCAAAAAGAAGAAAAAAAAAACAGTTAAAAAAATCCCATATCAAGAAGGAATTCATGAATATTTCCTTCTCTATAGATAACCTGCATCTTAGTTTGAACTACAAACTCTCATTGAATTCACTGTGCTTAAAACTGAAGAAGCAAATAATTTAATCAGGAAAAGAAAAATAAAATCCATAATGACTATTTAAAAATGGAAGTAAACAAAGGAAAACGGTCCAGAAAAACAGATTCCTAAAAAGCTAAGATCATACTACAGTATGATCTGCTTCTATCTTGTAATTAAGACATTGTCTTCATTTACTTCTCTGCAGCAGCAAGCTGATTGTGCATCTTCTTGAGCAAACAGAAAAGACCTGTTTACACATTTTCTTACAGTTAGCTTTTGCTTATGATTGTGTACCTTTTTATGGTTCAATATTTACAAAAAGACTGCAAAATTAGAAGAGATCCCACAGTTATGGAAGACAACATAATTATAAGGGTCAACTTGATAAGACATATAATCTTCAGAAACCTGCAGGTTTGCCTAATAAAATATTTATATCAGTCACTGTTGGACACCAAGCGAGAGCAATGGAAATGTATTCCTCAGGAGTAACTTTTCAGTGCATGTGAAAATGTCAAAGAAATGTCGTATTTGGAAAGATCTGCAGAGGAAACCAGTATTTTTTTTCTTTCTCTTACTTGCATGACATAATTGTAAATTGAGTTAGCACTCTTTTTGAGGCATATTGATTTATTTACTTTACTGTCAAAGGATGTTCATTTTTGTACTCTATGTATTTCAGTTGATCAGTGTCTCTATCATAGGAAAAGCCAGAGAAATATGATTAATATATTATGAAATAAAATATTAAAGACAGCTAATAGATACAGGCTTCCTCTGCTAAATCATATATTTATTTTGATAAAATTGCTATCTGAGAGCAGGAGGCCATAATTGGGGCCCAAAATTTTGTAAATCTTGAGAAAAATAGCTGTTTCACAAATCAGCGTATAGCATCTTCTCTCTCCCACCTATAATTCTTACTTCCTTTTAGTGTGACTTTTTCGGAGATCTATCAGGCATTTTGGAATACAGTATGTCTGCATGAAAAATGTGATACAGACTGAACTATATTCTATGATTTCTTTTTGGTTTATGCAATAATAAAAATAAATAAATAATAAAAACCTAATTCAACGACCTAAAAATGTTGAATAGGCGAGAGAGAGAAGTGATACATTTTTAAAATTTTGTGTGGACTAAATTTTGGATCATGGCTTACTGCATTCTGCCATTGCTAAATGCTCTACCGTCCAAGTGTAAGACCATATATTCACTTAATATATATTCACTCAGGTTCTGCAAAATCTTTAAGAACTTTTGTCTCAATGTTTAAATCAGTCAGAGGGAATTACACTTCCTCTTTAGACGGAAACAATTACCTCTCTAACTCCAGAGCTAAGACCAATCTTGCTCTTCCATGGGGCGCAAGAAAAGGACTGAGACCAGGTTCCTCCTTGTCCCTTGCTTCTCCCCTGATCCACAAAAAATAGGGCTCAGAGGAACGGAGACATATGCACGGCTGGCAACCCTGACTTCATATCACTTGCTTTGTAAGCTTCAGCTCATTCTGGGGTTGTGTTTCTGCTGTGTCCTTGGAGCTGACATCTCAAAGATTCCTGTTTGACCTCTTCAGTGTCCTGTGATTTCATCATTTCTCAGAGTTTAGAAAGAATTCATGGGTTGTGCGCCTTAACCTTGGGAAGTTTCATCTGCTTCCCATAAGAAAAGGGTAAGGTGGAGACAGGAAACATTTTTTAGTTCAAGAACCAAGTATGTGTTTACAAAGTAAATCTTAGCATCTTGGCACAGCGAAAACACTTTTTATTGTGTAACCATAGGACAATCACAACATCAGAATCACATGATGGTGCATTTGATCTTTAAACTTTAATGAAATCAAAAAGATCTACTTTTGAATTTAATTTTTGAATTTAGCTATGTATACATCTGTTTAAAATATTCCAAGACCAACTCAGTGAAACTGGAAATATCAATAAGCAGCTGAAAGAATAGAAAGAAAAAAATGGCAGACCTAATCAAAAACACAGAAGGAAAAAGATTGAGACGGGTCCTGAAAATGTATTATTTTGATAACAAGCATGGACCTGAGAAAAATCATTCTAGGAAAAAGGAAAGGAAGAGCCAATCACTTATTTTGAATCTATATTTAAAAATTGTATCAAAGGAATCAAATATCAAGTTCTAAAATGCCACTGAAAGCACCTGCAGCAGCATCTGGTATAGTAGCATCTGTTGTCTTTCAATATTATTGAAAGCACTGAAGGCAAATAGGAACTTATGTGTTCTCCGTTCATTTACAGTGTGCTAGCAGAAATGTGGGGCTCTGCTTCTGAAAAGACTTCCAGTTACCTAAGGCATAGTGGAAGAAAATATGGAGAAGTTTGTGAGAAGAACAGTTTGCACTCTCTCCCCAAAGAAGGAGAGCTAAATTGCGAAGTGGTGAAATAAAATCCAAGAGTCATCAGAAGCAGGGAGGCTAGAGTTTTGAGGCTTTTAGAGGCTGGGGCAGGAGCTTGTTTTTCAAAGGAGACATCAACAGTCAGGAGTGGGTAGGATGATGAATGATAAACAGAATCTTTTAACAGCCATTTCTGAATGGGCTAAAGCAAGTGTTTGGATAATAGAGAAAAGGAATTCACAGATGGGAGATGAAGAACGGGGCTTGTATTCATAAACTCTCCTCCTACGGTGTAATGCTATGAATGCTGTGGCAATGCAATGAATGACAAAGATAAAATCATGTAGATCCTCACGCTACTTCTTTTACATATGTGGTTGTATTTTCAAGACTTACTGTTCTAGAGCACCACAGACCGATTAGCAGCCGCATATGAATTTCTATAGAACTCCCTTTTGTAACCTGCTGTTTTGTGCTGAGACAAAAGAAAAAAAAGCAATCAGTGATGAGAAAAAGAGAGAATCAGCTAGCTCAGAGTCTAACAACTATCACTGCTGAGCCTCTGTCTGGGTGGTAGGAATTATAATGCACTTCTCTTACGGTATGTTTCTAAATATAATTGCAAATTAATTACCATGTGACAATAAACAAACAGCTACAGTACACAGCACATTTACAGTATAGAGCTTTATTCCCTCTCTCTAGTACTCCAAACAGGTGTTCAGTGTTACCTACAGCTAGAATTGGGGCTACAAATCAGCATGAGATTCATCAAAATGGATCCCTGCCACTTCACACTATTACTCCGGCAGATATAATTCATACTGCTCAGCAGTTAAAGCATTATATGCACCTTCCCCCAGCCTCTTTCTCCCTCCTTGCAAAAATGTCAAGAGAGATAGAGAGAGAATATCTAAGGAGATCCTGAGTGTCAATGAAATATCCCACAGTGCTGAAGACAGAAAAAACATTTGCAAGCTACTTTAATAAGGGAACTCTGCCATGTCATATCCATGCCCTAAAAAGAGGGAACAAAACTGAAGGGAGGGCAGAAGGGGGGAAAAAATGAGACCATGTACTTTGTATAATATTTAGATATAAAAACTTGAACATCATGAAATGTTTTTGTTAGCGGTTTGTCTGGAGCTGAGATTATACCTGAGATTCAAGACATACTTAGGAAGTTAGGAGAGAAGCTAGAGAGCTCAAGGCATATATTTGAGACTAAATTATAAAAATATGTTTCCTTTTTATTTTAGCAGATGACTGAGACACAGTCATATTGTGCTAGTTTAGATTCAGGACATGTTTCATAATGATTTATACAGGCTGACTATTGTGTAGGCAAGCCCCACCTGCCAGAAATCTGTATATAGGTCCAAAATGGAAAAAAAAAAAATCCAAATGTCCCAGTGACTTGCAGAAATTTGATTCAACAAAGTTCATTTTCTTGCTGTAAGAAACTTTTACATGACTTTGTAGATCAAATCATTCAGATGGAGTTCAAGTGTCTGATTTACTATGACAGTGCATTTGCACTACTCTGATTTTTGGCCCTTGTCACTCTCAGATGTACTTCTCATACCCTATCCAGAAGAGACACTGGGACCATTTCTCATGGAAATCAGTGATATTTTCTTTACTCTGAAGAAGTCTTTGGTTCCTCAAGTGAGACTCTCCTGCTATCAGTCTCTGTCTTCTGAACAAGAGATTGAAAAAGCTATGCTCCCACATCCATCTGTAACAAAGTCTGGGATCCTAAAATTTCAGCGACTCCTAGTCTAATACCAAGTCTACTGATTCTATGGCAACTGTTCTGTGTGTATTTGTCATTTTCTTTCAGATTCAATTCCTACTTCTTCTAACATCACTGTAGCAATCACTGCAATTCGTTTCCATCAGTTTTAAAAATGAGTTACATGCTACTTTAGAATTCCTTTGCTTTTCAAAAGGAGGGAAAAAGTAGCTTTAGAGTAAACACAAGTTCAAGTTATTCATGTTGATCCCTTTGGTTTTGTCTGCATCCCTTTTATATTAGAATTTGGTATGATATTCAAGCACCTACGACAGCTGTAGTGGAGCTCTGTGTTGTCTGGGTTGTCCAGAAAGAGTGGTGTGGAAGGGTAACTTCTGTTTGCCCAAGGCATCTTCCACGCCTTGTAATGCTGCTGCTGCATAATTCCTGTTCACCACAGGTATATGATGCAGCTAATGGAGAGTTCCTTGCAAAAGTGCCGAGACAGAATATCAAAGGAGAATCAGTAAAATATTCAGTGCTGCTGAAAACAGGGAAAATATTGTCTAACTTCTGGTTTAGGGGCCCTGTGCTTTTCATGCAATTGTACATCTTGATACTGTTAGATGTCTTTAGTGTTAACTGTTAGATGGCTTCACTGTTACCAATAGCACTTCTGTGTTATTGTGTTAAGCTATGATTGGGACAAATGGATATTTTTGACCTGCGTGATGCCAGGATAATGAGGCTTTTGTTTTAAATGTGGACTCAGTGAGAGCGAGTCAGCAATTTGCCAGTTGAAGCTTAGTAGAATTTTATGCAGCTGTGGCTTAGGAGTTATAGTTTAAAGTGATATTAATGCTGATGTATTAGGCTATGGGTTTATTTTTACAAATTGTACTTCCGTAATCATATCTTGCTCTGCAGTATCATTACTATATAGCATTGTGGACTGTGGGCTGAATGAGAGGTTTGATGCAAAACATTCAAACCTGCATACCTAAACTTAAGATCCTTAATCTATATTTAAAGCACCTAGAATTAAATGGTCTGATTTTCAGATGTGCTGAACATTCGCAGATGTTTCAAATACCAGTGGGAGTGTGCATTAACATGCACACAATAAACTGGATGCAGGCACATCCAGTGTTGATGTGGAGAGACTGCTGCATCCCTGTCACATGTTGTATAGAAGGTGCCAGTCTTGATAAAGGTATCTATCTGCCTCCTATCTTCTCTCAGTAATCAGTCTCTTCAAAAAGACTGAAACAAAATAATTTATATCATTTCCAATTCATGCTATGGTATTCATGTTTACATAGGGTTTTTTTTTTTTTTTTTTTTTAGCAATTTCTTTAACATTCTGTTAGTGGATTAGAGTTTCTGCATGCAGTGAAATATGATTGTGACAGGTGATTTATTGTTCCTCAGAGACAAGTTCTAGTCATTATAGTACTGAATTCCCAAGAAAATTTGCCCATGTTCTCAAACATAAGGAGATAAAAATCCCGAATTTAATAAAAGCAGTCTTAGAAAACCTGAGGTAACCCATAAATTAATCATCTCTGTTTCTGAATCTATAAAGCAAACTGAATAACAGTTTCCTGCCCAGCAAACCTGCTCCAAGAGTTCATTCATTTAGTGTTCAGAATTTTGGCTGGCAGAAATCAGCCTAACTGCCTAGTTTTCTGCATCAGTACCGGGAAAATCAAAATTGCCCAAATTTACTATAGGTATATGCCCACTTAAAGGTATAAGAGCATGACAACTTAATGTTCATTTTCTCTCTTATAATATGAAAAATGTTCCATGAGGTTACAAGATTGAAATTCATATTTTAACCTTTTTGCAGATATGGGAAAACATTTAGTCCTTTGATAACGTTTGCATCATTGTCAACATGTAGTTTAAAAATGATTGAATACATGACTTACATAAGCATCAAGTGATTTTCTCATGAAAGTTACTTTATCAAAGTAACTATTTGCAGGTTATGTTTTCTTTTGAGGAAGAAAACACATATAAATACACAATATTTTTCCTTTTATATGGATGTACATTTGCCTGTTTGAATCTAGCAGCTCAGGCTGCTAGAATGGTAAAATGAATTTAAAAGTAACCTCACAAAATGAAACCTCTGGAAAACTACGACTTGAAGACAAAGTAGCAGTTTCCTAGTGGATTATCTCTGTTGAAAAGGAAAAGACCCTTGCGTAAATAAAAACATGAAATTTTCATTCTTCAAGCATATTTCAGCCACAAAAACAATTTTAACTATTCATTTCAATTAGATTCTGTAGTGTAGAATAAATTGTAGTGTCTGGAGTTATGCAGACTTAAGGTTCTTGAGTGGGAAGCAGAAATAAATGAAGTTTCAGAGTAAAATGTTCATCACAACTATCTCAAGCTTGACACAAGAAAAGCTGCTTCTCTTATTACTACAAGTCAATACATAGCAGTACAATATAAGTGTCTTCCATTTTCCCCTATTTCACGCTAGATTTGTCTGATAGATGAGTGTACTTAAGTAAATAGCACATGCAATTTTAATAGGACAGGTGCTCTGAATGTACAGGGAAGGTCATTCCTATTATTTCAATTAACAGCATAAGCTACAAAAACACATGAGGGTGAATTAATTTAAAGCTTCAATTTAATGCTACTAGTAAGGACATCCTTAGGCCTCTTGGTTGTCTTGACAACTCCTGCATCCCAGCCAGCAGAAGCCAATCTCTGCTGTTCCCCTTCTCAGCATACAAACAGTTCAGATAGTACATTAGCAAAGAATATGATGCCCATGTAAATGTTGAAATATTTTTGTTGCCATAGAGATAAGAAGAATGGCAAAAATACAGGAGCACTTGACATACTCTGAGGCACACTTTTAATTAAAAACAGCCTCAGATGACAATGCCAAGATGGCTGAACATACCATAGTGCTTTTATGCTAACCTACTGCATGCAAAATCTGAGTCCAAATAATTTACTTGCAGCTGGAGAGGTGTAAGAACCACAGATAAACACAGAGACTCAGGATTTTCAAGAGGTGAAATAATCATGATTATTTTTTTAATTAGCCATTAAAAAAGAACATGTTTAGAAATGGTAGATAAGTCATTACATTAGAGTGATTTTAAATATGTTCAGATATCCAATGTCACAAGCATTCATGAAAAAAATTCCATGCTGTGAAACAACAGTAGCTGAAGTGTTTGAATTAAAGTAACACTACCATTAGTCTTGTAAAAGATGTAACTAGGCAAACAATCTTGCAATAGGTAAGGATTAGTATTTCAGCTTTACATATGTCTTAAATGTGTGCTCAGTCCCATACATACACTTTGCACTTGCATAGGAGCAGAAGTCACGCCAAAGTCAGGCTAGTCACTGCAAACAATCAGTTCAGAATCTACATTTTGAGTATGCTAAGGATGGCTTAAACTCAGGTTGCATTTACAGACCTGATGAAAGAAAAAATAGGCCTGATAAGGGTAATAAACCCTTATCCTATTCAGGGACTTCTTGTAGTCCTCTTCAGCTCTGCTAATGTCTTTTAAATAATTGACTATACAGACAGAGAAAAAGTTGGGAACAGGACCGCACTGATGAATCCCCATCAGAATAGAAACCATTCTGACATACAATTAATAGACATAGTTTCATACATGCTTAGAAAAGTATAGGCTTAATTAACACTGCTGGTATTTTGTATAGAGTCATTTGACTTCAAACTTGCCATAGAGATGTCATATTTACACTAAAGACATGCAAATGTTGGCCTGAATCCAAATAAATATATTATGCACTTAGCATAAGACTACATTTCTAGATGATCTACAAAATTTCAACTTACAGCGTATTTTAGCTGCCCTCAATTGTTACACTTCGTATTTTTTCTCGCTTTTTGTTCTCTCCTTAATTCTCTCCTAAACTCTCTTTAGAGTTTAAAGATAGACCTGTCTTGTAAATTTTGTTTTGTGCAGCTTATGAATAGTGATATCACAAAATGTGATTCCATTCAGCCCTATCACTGCTAAAGATTAAGTCTGAATTTGATATCCCTTCTTTATGTGATCACAACTGTTCTAAAATTTCACTAAGACGTCTTGCCTGCAGCATTTGAGATCTTCTCCTTATATGAGTGGATTTTAGGGCTATCTTACAAATATGCCTGCGTCACAAATATGTATTCTGCATATCTCAGAATCTTAGCTAAATCATGAATTTTTGCACCACTAAAGACTGGCAAAAGTAATAAAAGAACTGATTTTGATACCTCTGAGAACTAAATTTCTTGTATATACATCAAGTCTAAGATGTCATGCTAGCTCTATATTAGATACATCTAAATGTTTATGTGTAATCTTTATGTATATATACAAAGTGCTGGTACTTTGTCAAAGATTTTGCACTTATAATGAATTTTTGACTTTAACTGGGTAACCACAGGAAGTTGAAAAAAAAAAAAAGAAAAAAAGAAATTTTGCTCATAGACATGTCAGGAAAAAGAAAACAAAAGCAAAACCCAGAAAACATTTGCAGACTAAAAAGCAGCTATGCTGATAGTTATATTGGGGGATCTGGAAGTCTACGTATGACAGCTGCACGTACATTTAACTAATGTGACTGAGATGTTACTGCTCCAATTTGTTTACCCCAATCCTTCCCAGCTCTCCCTGGTGCCAGTACGAGGACAATGTTCAGCTCCACCACAGGTTGCAGCCAGTCAGCAAATACTCAAGGAGTCATGGATTACTCCAGGAGTGCCAGCAGAGATGAGCACAAACCCTAACAGCCTGTTTGCAGGCAAAGGCACTAGACTGCATTCACGGTGACTCATGCTGTGTGTGTGTGAAACCACAGTCAAGAGATGTTTTTGTCTTTGAAATTAGTAAACATCCTGCGTGTGAGCACTACTAACTAGCCATGCCATTCCACATGCATTTTGCTGAGGCAGTCTGACATTAATATTTGTGAATAATGTAATGTGTTCATGTTAACTTTGTATACCTCCAATGTGCTAGGTCTGGGATATCCTTCCAGCTGCCTTTTTCCTTTTCACTTTCTGAGACTGCTAAAATCAGATAGGGTGATTAATTTAGCACAGCATAGCCTGGAGGTCCCTGGACTCCTGGAGTGTCTACCTATGAACTTAAGGACTTAGCATGCGCCGAGATTTTCAGCAGTA
Organism: Nothocercus julius; assembly: GCA_013398735.1. Taxonomy (NCBI): domain Eukaryota; kingdom Metazoa; phylum Chordata; class Aves; order Tinamiformes; family Tinamidae; genus Nothocercus; species Nothocercus julius. Next base: position 12,252,326 of record VZSV01000013.1, on the reverse strand, counting down.
AGGGCACCATAAGGGGACCGTAGAAGCTCATCTGCTCATGAGGGCTTTTGTTCAGAGAAGAAAGTGCTTCCCTAAAGGGTACTCCCTCCTGAAACCTGCAGGAGTGGTCAGTATGTAAACCTGCTTTCATTTGAGCTATACCATGCATCTGCATTGTAAATAACCAGATGGCTATTTGGTACATGCATTTTTTTTTTTTCTGTAACTCCTGGATAAATCACTTATCTTAATACAATATATTCTTTTTATTCATCTGAAGTGTAACAAGAGGTTTGACTTTTCTCAGATGATGGGAAAGGTGTCTCTTGACAAGTGATCTCTGAATAAACTGAGTATGGGAATTCCCTGAGCTGGAAGGGAATGCATTTTATGCCCTAGGGAAAAAGAGAAAACGACACTAGTGACTATAGAATCACAGAATGGTTAATGTTGGAAGGGACCTCTAGAGATCATCTAGTCCAATCCCCCTGCTCAAGCGGGGACACCCAGAGCATGAGGCAGAGGGTGGTAGCCAGGCGGGTTTGGAAGATCTCCAGAGAAGGAGCCTCCACAACCTCTCCGAGCAGCCTGTGCCAGGGCTCTGTAGGAGTGTGTTCCGGGGCTCTGCAGAGGGATCTGGACAGGCTGGATCGATGGGCTGAGGCCAACTGCATGAGGTTCAGCAAGGCCAAGTGCCGGGTCCTGCACTTGGGTCACAACAACCTCATGCAGCGCTACAGGCTTGGGGCAGAGTGGCTGGAGAGCTGCGTGGCAGAAAAGGATTTGGAGGTGTTGGTTGCCAGCCAGCTGAATATGAGGCAGCAGTGTGCCCAGGTCGCCAAGAAGACCAACAGCCTCCTTGCTTGTATCAGGAACAGTGTAACCAGCAGGACTACGGAAGTGATCGTTCACCCTGTACTCAGCACTGGTGAGGCTGCATGTCCAATACTGTGTTCAGTTTTGGGCCCCTCACTACAAGAAAGACATGGAGGTGCTGGAGTGTGTCCAAAGAAGGGCAACGAAATAGGTGAAGGGGCTGGAGCACAGACCTTACGAGGAATGGCTGAGGGAGCTGGAGTTCTTTAGTGTGGAGAAGAGGAGGCTCACGGGAGACCTTATCGCTCTCCACAACTACCTGAAAGGAGGTAGTAGTGAGGCGGGGGTGGAGTGGTGAAGCGTTGATATAGGCTGCCATGCCAGTGGTGGAGTCATCGTTCCTGGCAGTGTTCAAGAAACGTGTAGATGAGGCTCTTAAGGACACGGTTTGGCAGGTATGATGTTGAAGGCTTTGTGGTTGGACTCAATGATCTTAAAAGTCATTTCCAACCATAACACTTCTATGTTTCTATGATTCCAAATCCTTGAGTCATTCTAGCAATATCCTCATGATATATCATTCTGTATCTATCTATGCAATATCTATATTACCTCCAAGTAACACATCACCTGTAGTTTTAGTCTTTACTCACAATTTCAATACTTTAATACATACACAGTTTGGAGAAAGAATGCACAGAAGTCTAAGTAGTGTTTATGTTTCACTTCTTCAAATTAACATGTAGATTTTTAAACAAATGATGTGTGCCAGGTACAAATGCTTAATGCACCTCTGAATATCCATTTTAGCTTGGCATTTGCATGAAAAGCCACTTACAGTTGTTATGCTTCAGTAATTCCCAATCAACTTACTCATAAAAAGATGGGTTAACAGGTCTAATTGGCCTTTCTATCTCTAATATCTCTAATGCAATGAACAAATTGTTCATAATAATATTAATCAGTACAGTATTTATGATTAATCTTTCAATAAGTTTGTACTGGGAGACTGTTAAAACTGTTGCAATAGGATTTGGGTAGAAGGAGTAGAATTCAAGGTATTAACTAAATAAATTTCAAGCTAGTTAGACTGATTCTTCCTCATAGCTGACTGGAAATTTGCATCTGAGAAACTTTTGAACTAAATAAAATGTAGGTTTGTAGTCCAGCGTGTGACGACTTCAGAAAAACCTGAGCGTCTTTCAGTAAGTGATTTCTACAGTGGAACTATATGGGTCCATGCCATAATTTAATTATGAATTTTGTGGGGGGGTTTCTCTTTAATTTAATTTAATAAGTGGATTACAGAATCTTTGAGGATCTTGACCGGTAATTTCCAGTTAGAGAGGCTAATGGCAGAGCAGCTCCTTATATGAAATCTATTCATACATAAAAGTTATATTGAAAATGTTCAAGTACACTGAAAGCAAATATAGTGCTCTTTAAATAATGAAATCACATGCAGTAAGATGAAGCAAAAATGTGTAATAGCGTTTTTGTTGCAGGATATGGAGGATAATTTGTTCAGCATTTCAGAAATTTCATAATTCAAAAATTAGAAAAGAAAACCTATCAGACTGCCTCATTTATCTTTTTAACAAAGCAAAATTTGATGTCATGAGAAGAACATTCAGGACGCTCTTTGTCTTGCTAAGGGTCTAGATGGCAAAGCTATGTAATTTAATATTTTCTTCTGCTATGGGTATTTTGCTGCATTTGTTAACTCAAAGCACTCCCATCCCCAATTTGAAATATCCAACATTTTTCATTCTCACTCTTCTCCAGTCTTGGTGGTTGCATTTGGATGATCATATTCATTTCTTTTCCCCTTCATTCCCTGTATTCTTACCGCCACTTTTTTTTTCAAAGCTGCATTATATTTTGCTAGCATTCAAACTAATTATCTATCTCAGCAGGCTGCAGTTACAGTGATGATGCCAGTGCCTTCATTACTTCATAATATCTCTGATACTTCTTCTTGTTTCTAACTGTCTTTTCACTCTTCTATAGGCACTTCAAAAGGCAGGGCTTGTAGGAAGAGGCAATATAATTTGTTAGATTGACACAGTTGGGAAAAAAATAAGAAGACCTTTCCAGGCCTATAAACCATTTCTCAGGTCATTTTGACATATTAATACAGATAATTTCTTATCTTCCCAGAGCTGTGCTTTTCATCTTATTTTATATGTTAAAAGAAATCAGAATTCTCTGAGCTAAACAAGAACTCCTGTTGCTTTAGTTCACACCAAAGCTAAAATAGTTGAAAACATAACCATCATGGGAATGAAGTCTCCTGGAAGCAAGAATATATTCCATGAAATATTCCATAAAATAGACTATGGGCAGCACCTGGGAAAAGCATCTAGTGAGAAATGTTTGAACAAAAATACTTGTAATTTGGAAGAAAGTTCTGGAGGCAGAGATGCTACTGAATGGGACTGGGCAACACAAATTATGAATTAATAGTCTACTAAGGAAACAAGGATAAAATGCATGGGGAAAGACATTGGATGTGAGAATCAGTGATGAGGAGCATAGGGCAGCAACTAGTCAGACCAAAAAAGATCCCCAAAAAGGATATGGCCAAAACGACATCATGTGGTAAGGCACTGCTGCAAAATCAGACACCAGTCTCTCATCTTTCTCCTTGGCCATTATATGTACTGGAATGAAGCAGAGGCAGAAAGACATTTTTCCAGAAATGGGGTGCTGAGCCAGTCAGAGATGGAGATACAGCCATTATAGGAGCGAGAAGTCAGGGAGAGGGCAGGACAAAAAACTAGTAACTGACATGAGAAGCCTAAATGTAATGATAGAAACTGGATAAATGGGGAAATGGAACTAAGGGAGTGAGGAATCAAAGAAAGCCAAAAAAAGATACTGGAGGGGTCAGTTTGAGGGAAAGGAGAGAAAGAATCAGTCCATATTTTGCTGCTTCAGAAATCCACTCAAAAGCTTTAGGAACACTGTAAAGAAGAATTTCTCATTTTTCCTCTGAGACTTTATTTCCTTCAGTGTGACCTGACCATTTAATACTGTGGCATGTTTATACTGAGACAAGTTGCATTAAGTCAATTAAGACGGCCCCCCTTGATGACTTGGGATCATAGCAAATAAGCTTTATATTTAAGACATAATTCTTCCTCTTACCATTCTCCCTACAACAAAGCAATTTTAATAATATATAATAAATGCCAGGAGTGATGCCTATGTTTGTTTTGTTTGCAATTTCTGATGACATAGGAAGAATGTATGTGGACCAAAGCTTAACCTCCATTTCTGTTGACCTGTGTAATTCACAGGTGACTTGGTTACTGATCCCAAATGATACACAAATACACTACTGTGTAGCCTCATTCTACGGATGATTTGGTGAGAAAGAGACTGAGAGACAGGGAGAATATATGATGTCATGGTACATCTATTTGGAATGGTCAGATTGCTCACAAGAGGCAGAGCCAATTCATTCTGCTGAACTTCTGTCACTCACACAGTTTTTGAAGCAAAGTACTATTATCTCCATGCCACATAGCTAAGAGATGACACATTGCTTACAGGCAGGGATTGTGCATATGCATAATAAAATGGATTTACAGAGTATCTCTAGAGATAGAGCCCTCTGCAGAGGATGTGCCACAACATACTTCTAGGAAGAATAAAAGACTCACAGCTGATACAATAGCTTGAGAAATGACTATATTCAGGATCAAAAGGAACTGAACTGCATAATGTCAAGAAAAAGAAAGCAAAGAAGAGCTGGGTTAGTGAGAAAAGGAGAAATAGAGGATTAATGATCCAGGAAGATTGAAAAGAATATCATGAGTTGCTTTATGAATACTTTAAGTTTGTGCCAACTTGTAAGCAATGCCCCTGTCTGCAGTGAAGGCAAAGAACACAATGCTCACATAGCAACTTTCAGGTTAATTTAGTGGGCTTTTTTCTTGGTATGCATGGCGAGAAGTGGTTTAAGTTGCCTTTCCAACCATCTCCTGTAAAAGAGGCAGGCACACGCAGGCACACCTTAGTCTACTTTGGCACAAACTGCTATTAAAAGAAGTAGCAGTTATAGAAATGATAATATGCCCCCAAGACCCTCAGTATCTCCCAGAACCCAAGCTGAGGCAAGGCACTTCTGTTCTGTCTCGCTCTTCAGAAATGGCTTATTTCGGCCCTTTGACTTAATTTTCAGATATGACTAGTGATTTCTGTCTCAGCACTGATCTACCAGAGGACAAATGCCTTGCAATTTATGAAAAATAGACTGGTTTAAAGTACCTAAAATCTTTTGAAATTTTAGAACACATGACTTTCCTAAATTGACACTTATGCAGGTGTGTGTTCAGTGGAGGAGATCATGTATTTATGAGAGGATGCATTAGTCGGCTCCTGAAATGGAAAATGAAAACCCTCTGATTAAAAATAGACTATTCATCCACCACTAAAAATAACATTAGATATTTTGTCCCTCATGTATCCATACAGGGGACTAACCACAAAGCATTAGCTGAGCTGAGGCAAAGCAAATTAAAAATAAGAAAAAGGAGCTAAAAAAGAAAAATATCCTGACAGAAATAAGGTCATTTTAAAAAAAAAGTTCCTCAGGTGTTTATATAGATATGCTGCCAGCATGATAAAGACAGCAAAGGACCTTCTGTAACTGCATGTAAAGGGACTTTTCTTCATGGGTGAATGAAGCAAAATGATTTAAAACCTCAGAGGAAAAGGACACAAAAGAAGAGAGCACAATATTGACGGAAAAAAATGTTGAATGTCTTAGGTTTTTGACCTAGTATCAATCAGCAAGAAATAGCACAAAATATAAAAAAAGGTTGAATTCAATCATGCAATTAACCAAACAGGAAAACTACCAGTGTTCCTCAGAGGCCAGATATTGGCTAAATGTTATTCAAACAAAGCTCTGCTTGGGAATATTAATTTGACAATTACTTTGCAAAATATAACAAATCATCCCATTTTCTATAGCATGTTCACTTTCTTCGTTATGAAATGTGAGAGGAAATAAAAGATTTCTGGAGAAAGATGAACACTTAGTCTTGTTGTGTTTGGGTCACTAGAGATGATACTTTCCCTCATATGCTGTTTTTGCTGTTTCGGAATCTAAGGATGTCTCTTTCCATACATAGTTATAAGGAAAAAAAATTACATATCTTCCTCTTTGATATCTTCTCTAACTCTCTTCTTGAAATCTTGGAGGATAGGTTCAAAACAACCATAGCATTCTGCTACGGTTTTCCAGCTGGAAAAATGAGAAATATATTCCTATCCAAAAGTGCTAATTCAAAGGATTTTATCTCTCAAAACAATTTTATCTCTCAAAAGCAAGGTCTATGCAAGAAAAAAAAATGAACAAAAAGAAAAAGAAAAATGGCTATAAGAAATAAAGAAATTGGAAGCTATCCCCAGAGCTATGGATACTTGAAAAATTACAAGAACTGCGAAGAAGCTCAAATAGCAAAATATAAAGGAGTTTTGACTTTGTGGTGAGAGTTGGAAGTAATACAACTTTCCAAGGAAAGGACCCATAGGAGATAGAGACATCAAGTGACATCAAGTCTGGTATGCCTCTTCAAAACACAGACAGATATCCCATTCTTGACTTTTCAAAGGGGGATGTTGTTGTCTTCCATCCCAGTCTTTCAAGGCTGTTATGCTCTCTTGAGGAGGAGGAAGAACTGACAGAAGCAGCAGATCAGCAATGCTGATATAGAAGCAGCAGATCAGCAATGCTGCCATAGATCAAAGGCAATATAACAAGCAGGCTTTATATCAGCTTTAAATAAATAAAGTAGATTTACACTTCTCACAAGAAGACTTGCTCATACCCACACACAGAAAAAGGAGCAATAACAGCATGTGGGCTGGGGAACTTATCGAGGCTGCTTCCCCCTAGAGCCATGCCTGAGATTAACTAGAATCCTTGTAAACAGTGGAGAAGACTGAAAAGTCACTGATATAGTCTACGTGACATACCATATCACAGAGCAGAAATGGATATCATCCCAGCTAAAAAAAATAAAAAGTAGGTAAAGAGGAACAACCTCTTAAGAAAGCCTGAGCAAAATTTCACTTTTCCATTTTGAAAAAATTTCAGAGCTTCAAGAAAAAAAGCCAGATCTTTTCTCCATTTCACCAAGTTTTTCTATTTCATCTTCATTTTGAAATCTTTAAAACCTTTAGACATCGTCCAATATATAGTTTTGCATAAATTCAAGCACTTGTTTTGTATTGCATCTAAAAAAAATTCAGAGGATGCTTAGGAGTGAATGCTCGCACCACTGCTTCTAACAAAGAACCAGTCCACAGCCCTAAATCAGTGTTTATAACTATAATCCAGTAACAGTGCAAAAACATGATCTTACTCTAAGAACAAAAGTCAAAAGTCAGTTTTTATTATATATATATGCATTGGTATGCATATTCACACATATAAAAGCATAAATTTACCCATAATTTAAACAAAATGTTGTTAAAGCAATGAGATACAAAATGTCCTCCATTATTCTCATGTCACTTGTTCCTCACTGTGTGAAATTCTAAAGTCATAGGACTCAAAACATGACATAGACTAGAGAGCATTTTGTAATTTTGTCAGTAGTCCACTGCTGAAAGTATCCACTGCATTCACTAGTGTATTTTAAAATCACTCTTGAGATCCTAATCAGTATGGAAAAGCATTTCAAAGAAGATCTGAGCTGATAAGTAGCTGAGCATACAAATTGTCCACAGTATATTTTAAATAAAGCCTGGGTCTTTGTTGACTGGGACCAGCCTATTATATGTAAAAACCATGGCAGACAGCAAAGCTGCATCAGATTTAGAATTTATGCTGGCTTTCTGTATAGATGTATAGAAATAAGTATACCAATTATTTTTTTCATACAAAAACTTCTTATCCAATCAATAATTAATAACAATATTAATACAAAGTGTTATCACTTAGCATACTGTTTCTCTTACACCTTCATTCTACAGGTTTTGAAGTTCATAGTAAGATTTTGACTCCAATCATGCTTGAGCAGGCAGTTTGTCTATAAATAAATACATGCCAGCTGACAGCTTGACAGTGAGAAAACCTGTCTGTATTTAGCATGCATTTTTTCCTTAACTAGTATTACCAGGAAAAAATCTTAAGGAGGTTTGCTTTGTATTTATAAAGTATAACCATCTTCCAGTCTCCATTAGGAGCTTTGGATAATTACGAATGTAGTCAAACATAAGAACAAACACAAACGCCGCCCTACCTCAACTAGAGAAAGATTAACATGTCAGTGTTCATTTAACTCTGTTCTCAAAGGAGCATGGCCATTTTTATTGGCACACAGAGGAGCTGGGATGACAAACAAAATGATGTCCTATGAATACCATCAGGAGTTCACCACACCATATCAAGTAATGTGACAATCCAATCCATGGATTAAAATCCAAGACGTTGCTTGTTTAGCTCATTCTGTATATCATTGTATTTCCCAATCTGGCACCGTGAACCATAAATAATCCTATCATTTATTAATTACATTTTCTAACCTAGTCAAGAAGAATCCTACAGTGTGAAGCAGCAGATCATGAATAAATGGTTCATTGAAAAGCAACTCTTATTGCCAAGTAGTTGTAAATTAGGGTTGTGATAATTACCCACTTTAACCTTTTTAAACAGGTTCCTCTAAAAAGCTCCAAGATGAATGTTTTATTATAACAACTATGACCTCCAGTACACAACAACACAATTAGTTTTGCATTATAACAAAGGGATGCTCTGATTAAAAATCTAGTGCATTGCTGTATGTTATAAAGCATACAAACAGTAGGTTTGTATGTGTGTGAGTATAGATACACACACACACACACATACACAAGTATATATATCTATAACATGCTTGTATATTACATACCAAATGCAGCTAAAAAAACCCACCATAGACAACTGAACTGCAACCGTGTTGGTATGGTCAGGGTAGCAGTTTATTAACTAAACGGTGTGACACTTCTACAGAAGTAATGTGCTTATTACCCCTTGCTCTACTGTTCACATAAGCTGTTACTAGGATTTAGTGGTCCAGCAGGCACAGAATGGAAAGCAGTTGATGCCAAGGACACAAAGACTGTATACTTGGGTGTTTTTATTTCAGGTTGTTCTATTTCCAGAAGCTAAAATACCCATTTGTGCTTAGAGTGCCCTAGCTGAGGACACATCTTCCCCAGGACACCTCTTCCACTTTCATTTCACCAAACTTAGATACTCTGAGACCCCTCTCTGATGAGAACCTAAGCACAATACGCGGAGACAGACAGTCAGGTGATTGTCTCAAACTCCTGAGCCAAACCAGAACACTCACGTTGACACCTCTGTACCAGCAAGGCATGATCACACTGCACTCCTGAGGCTGATGAAGGCAAAGGTACTAAAACATCTATACTGCTTTGAGCCTGGAGTAGGTTCACATATGCCAGCATATAGCTGTCTGTACTTGGCTACGTACTGCTATGATGCAAAGGGACCATCCATCACCACAAGCTAGGAGGGATAGCAGCAGAGCCTTTGAAAACTACAGAAGAGAGCCAATGGTGGGAGAAAATTAAGCTCCTAATGTCTTAGTGGCCATAAGACTTGTCACTTTTTTCCCTACCGTTTTTTCAGAGTAGAACTGTCTGTAAGAGAAATAAAAGTGGTGGCCATCTGCCCCAGCATATAAAAAACTAACAGTTGCATATATGACCTTTGCCATTGGTGGCTAAAGAGCTGACTTGAAAAAGGGCTTCAATTAGCCCTTTTAGGATTCACTGAGGAAGTTAGGAAGTTAATGGGTGTTAGCAGCAAATATATTCCTTAGTTACTCCAGCATGTAGATTACAGCTAGCACAATATCAGAACAAGATTTCTACCACTGAAAACTGCACAAAGATGAAGGAGAAATTTGTAAAACAGTATAAGCAAAAAATACTGTTCAGAGTAAATAAACTATCTCCAAAACTATCCCTCAAAGACCTTTCTATCTAGTCCTTGTCCACAGTATCAGTAACCTTTCTTAAATAACCCACTTGAGAACTCTTTTCTAGGCCTCTTCACTGATGTTTAATAATGTTCCTTTTCTAGCTTTCCTGATAAATATTTTACTACTATTTAAAGTGTATTTGCTAAAATTACATGTTTAGCCTGCAACTGTGATGTCATCGCCCATTTGGAAACTCTCTGATTTACCTTTTCCAGTTTTGTCACATATATTTCTTTTTACATGACTGCTTTTTCTTCTTTTGCCAATCTGTTATTTAGCCAAGCTGCTAATTGTTGAGGTTTTGCTGTTAGGGTACCTCGGCACTTCTTTAATGTACAGGAACAGAAATATCATAATCAATACAGTTCCTTCTTCCCAGAAATAATAGGATAAAAATCCAGCAAAAGAAGCAAGTTGCCCAGCCAGTGCTGGAAATATGGAACAGAAGTATCATAACCCAGTCCAAGATCATGAAAATGTAGCCTGTGCTTACGCCACCTCCTTCTTTCCACTTAAAAGCTATTGCTTGTATGATGTCCAGGGATCATAGCTGGAGGAAGATATAACTCCAGGAGCAAAGGGCAATTTTGAATAATTGGGGTACGTACTTTGACATATAATTTGCGGTCAGTAGGGAGTTAGCTCAGAAAGCAGAGGATGAAGATAATGTGCTCTAAGCAAAGATAGCTTTGCTTTGTATTCACCAAAAGCAATCCTACAAGGCCTCGTGTCCAGACAAAGCCTTTCAGACCATACCTTGCCATTTTAATGTGGACCAAGGTAGTAAAAAACCTCCACAGGGCAGCGTATCTGCTCCTGCTTCATTACTACCTACAGCTGCCTCAGAACCACTTATGCTACTTCCCAATTTTTTTCTAATAGTGAATTTCCTATAGTGTTTGGATTCATGCCAAAATTTGATGACTTACTACAGTAAAACATGCATTTCATGAGTATGTGGCTTACCTTAGTCAGGCTGCAGTGTGAAAGCATGGGACCGAAAACCCATCTAATTATGAGCATAAATGGGTATTTTACTGTGGGGGTCATTTGAGTACCTTAGAGCACAAAAGAGTACAAAAGATCACAAAAGAGACATACTGCTTCAAATCTGCTTACAGATATATAAAGACAACAAAAAAGCACAAGGTGTGCCTTTTTCAAGGGTAGAGCTCAAGCCAGGTCATAGAACAACATAAGGCCATTTGAAAGTACCATCAACTTCTCATCTTCCAGGAAAAAAAGCTTTTAAGGTTTGACCTGATAGTATCATGGAAGTATCATCTCTAAGACTATGTACATTATCGATATTTACTTGTTTCTTTGCTTAAAGATTTAAAGCACTGGAAAATGAGAAAATGCATTTTTAGTATATTTTATTTCTGTTCTTTCCCCTCATGAGTGGCACAAATATATTTCATTATAATGCCAGTTCAGCTCTGACTTCTTTGGTAGTAATTATAAATAGTTTCATGATATGGAACAGGTGTTCAGCATGGTCCGTTGGGCAGCATGAGGAACATTTTGCTCCCTGATGTCATTGTACATGATGTATCCAATAATTGCTATAATTGCTATTTTCTGACAGAGAATACATTTAGTTGTGTAGCAGGTAGAAATTCAGCTGTTTTGTATGTTTTAGTTGGCCTGTTGAACAGGAACTCTGTGGGTTTTGTTTTGTTTTGGTTTTGTTTTGTTTTGTTTTGTTTTGTTTTGTTTTGTTTTGACTGTGTCAGGTTTTCCAATATTTTGTCAAGTGAGGACTCTTAATTCATCCACAGTGTGAACAAAAAAAAATCAACAAAATAAAAAACAAAACAAAACAAAACAAAGAAATATGGTCATGATAACAAACAGATGATTTCCAGAATCTTTCAATTTTTGAAAACCAAGAGTTTCATGCCAAAACAATTGTAATGATGCATCTGAATGGATCTTGAGTGGATCTGTCTGGCTGTGATTACACCTGAATTAAAGAATCAAGGAGTGCTTTGATAAAGCACTCCTAAAAATATCTCAGCTCTATTTTATGATATGACCATAAAACTGGTGCATGCAAATTTTCCCTTCTGTGCCAATAGACTTATTTCCACCAAATGGAAACATCCAGACAGGAAACAATCTAGAATATTCATATACAATAGAGTATCTCTGACCGTACATTTGAAGAAATGAGGATTCTGGGAAGCAAGATGACACAGCAGTGTAGATAAATCCCACCACAGCTGAGGACAACTCTTGAAACACACTGTTTTCCTAGCTTGCGTCCTGCCTGTGCTTTGCATCATTGCTGGTAATGGCAGGAGCACTGAGGCAAAGGTTAGAAGGATTGTTGGAGAAAGCAGCATGGGAAAAGCCTTACCTCACAAGGTCAGAATTAGTTTGATTAGTTCTACTAGTTTGATCACAAGCAGCATCCATAATACTTCTTAGCTCACCTAGCTTAAAACTAAGTTCATCTCAGCTGAAGGGAGTCCATGCGACATTATTGTCCATCTTCTACAGTGCAATAAATTATTAGGTCATATGTAGTGAATTACAGTCTGCAGAGACTGAACTCTCCTTTTATAGTGGCCTTTGAGATAAGGTCGGTTGTAGATAAAATGAAATGCAAATACATATACCTGGCTCACATACACAGTGCATATAGAGCACCAGTATATTAGTCTGTGAGAGAGAATGTAATTAAACTAAGCATATAGACCATCTCCCAACATAATTAAAAGGAAAAGCCAAAACAACAAAAAAAGATGGAAAAAGAAATCCATAAATTAGCCATTTTGAAATCAGGGTACCAAATACAATTTATAATGGGAAAACAATCTAAGGATTTTTTATGCCGAATGAGCGATCGAAGGTAAATGCTAAGGAAGACTCACGATAATTACAACAAGCAACACTGATGAAGGTTAGGGCTGTACAAGTGTCTGTGTGCTGCCAAAGCACTAACCTTGTCAAGTCAGTTGGTAGAGAGGGCAGGCAGCTTCTGCTCTTCCATGTGTTCTGTCATTAAGTATTGATCACATCTTATTTCTAAACTTCACACTAGTGGCAAATGCATAAATTGACAGCTTCATTATTTGACTGCCTTACAGACATTCCCAAAGTTTATCCTCAAGGGGAAAATCTAGCTAGAGATGTAGGTATAGAACTGGCTCAGGAACAATAGAGTTCCCAGCAAAATATCCCCAAACATTGTGCCATTTCTAAAACTAAGTCTCACTTGTCCTGGAGTGTATACGGACTGCCTTTTTTTGAAACCAAAGGCTCCTGTTCTTTGTGAATATGAACCAGTATTGACCGATCATTCCCCTAAATGGACTAGGCTCCAAAAGAGAATCCCAAGGTGATGCCATTGCAGAGCTCCCCACAGCAATCTGTGAGTGACGATAGACCCTGAGCCTCAGGAATCTGCCCCAAAGTACCCCACTGACCATACAGTACCTGCCGTTCATCCACGGCTGAGCAAGGCAGCGCCAGCAAACTATAGTGCTCTAAAAGGTACCCCAGTTAGGGTGGGAAGTTTGCGGAAAAGATTATTCAGCTTCTTTAAAACACCTGAAGAGGTAAGGCACCTCAATGGTTAAAATCAATTCTAACATCCTCTTTGTGGGGCTTTTTCTCTTCTCATCCCATAGAAAGCAACTACTCAAAGCAACAATTTCCCACCTCGTGCAATGAAGCCTTAGGAACTTGCTCGTATGGACTCAGGGCAAGAAAATTACTCTATTTGTTGAACTCCACGGCAGCTGGTAATTGCGATAAAAACAAAACAAAACAAAACAAAACAAAATGTTATGTGGAGTTAAAAAGTAGCAGAATTTAGAATCTTATTACTACAAAGGCACGGCATAGCAGAGTAGAAGCTGGCTGCCTACTTGTATTAGACATGTCCACTTCATTGCAAATGCTAATTAATTACCATTCGGTAGCTGTTTTGAGTGTAAGAATCTGTTAGATAAAACAAAATAACAATAATCTGGATAGGGAGGAAAAATTTAATAACTAGGCATACATTGCACATATGCAAACAGGAGTTGTGTGCTTGTATTTTGGATCTCTATAGGATTTTTCCTTGCGCATTTTGTTTAGGTCGAGGAACTTCTCTAGGACTGAATAGAAGACAATGTCTGGAATATCACTGTAAATGTAATGGACGGAGTAAATTGACAGCAGCTCCAACTAAATTACAGTTTAAAAGACAAGGGAAGGCTCAGGGGACATCAAACAAAGGAAACTCTAGCTGACCAGCGTTCAGGTAAAATTGAATTGGAAATGTTCCCTGACTGATTAACATAACAAAAGTCCCAGTGTTTAAAAAGAAAGTCATCCTGCAGAAATAAGAGAGGGGGAAAGAAAAGAAACTGATCTTCCTCCAAACATACAGTAGTTGTCTTTAAAATATACATTCAGGGAAAGATCTAAAATACTAGTGTGAATAAGGACTTTTTGAAGAGTTTTTTTCGTGATGTCACTTGGAAACTTAAATAATTTTGTAATAGAAGAATATGAATTCAAAATGCCTTTGGTACCTTTTCCTCAATTTATCACAAGTAAATTAGAGACATTCTTCTAAAAAATGTTTTGCTAAAATATGTATTTTTAAAAGGCAAGGAGTAATGGAATGAAAAGTTAAAATAAAGTGCACAGTTTTATTTTTGCAGGGCAACGGTGTGAAGAAGAGGTTTACTTATCAAAATAAAATTATTGAGAAAATGATCAATTCTTATTTAACATATCTATAGATTAGTACAGGGATTAGTAAAGTGTTTTAATAGGTAACAAAGGGAGATTTATTAGTCTCATAAACTCCTGAACAAAATAAAAAGAAACACAGAGATAGATATTGATTTTTAAAATCAAGTGTTTCCAATAGCATTTTCCTATTTAAAAAGACAAAGATTTTTATATTAATAGTGTATCTCTAATACTGCTTTAAAAGGCAGTTTTATAGCCCATTTTGCAGCCTCCGTACTCCGCCGTAACATTATCTTTTCAGAAACAACAACCCAGACCAATCCTGCTGCAGAAAAACAAAGGGGATTTCTTTCAGTTATACATTTTTTTTCCTAACAGACTTCAGAAACCAGTGGGAGTAAGCAAATCAAGGAAATTCATCACAGCAAAATCTCACCATTATACTTGAGCTAAAATCTGACATGGACACAATATTGTCTCTGGGCGACTTTCTTTTATCATCCCAAACCACAATGTGACTTTCTACATTTCCAAGCCTGTTGTTTTAAAGATGGTGAGAACCTTTTAGTGGGA
Organism: Nothocercus julius; assembly: GCA_013398735.1. Taxonomy (NCBI): domain Eukaryota; kingdom Metazoa; phylum Chordata; class Aves; order Tinamiformes; family Tinamidae; genus Nothocercus; species Nothocercus julius. The sequence continues at coordinate 12,237,249 of VZSV01000013.1, read as the reverse complement.
ATTTGCAGGAGCCAAGGCTCTCTGAAGGTCAGAGAAAGCACAGCTACACTTCTTTCGAAAGGTGATCCAATGTTCGCTGCACTCTGTCTATATTTGTGTCGCCGTGCCCCCCTGCCTGCCAGTTCTGCGACAGTCAGCTTGCTCAGAAGTGCATGGAATAAACCTTGCCCCAAGTTTTAACTCTGCAGTCTGCTTTTTGTATGGAAATGAGGGGATTCTATCAGTTGGTCTAATGAGCTACTACTAAAATAACAGAGTTCGGTCTTTTTGGAGTACATTTTTTCTCAGATGATGGATGCTTTTTTAAAGGGTGCCTCTACAAATAGGTACAAGTCAGAAAAACAAAGGCAGGTACCAAGAACAAGATTCAGAGTTTAATCCGGGTTATTCCATGTATCTTGCTTCTTATTTATTGTTATCTATCTTCTCTTTTACCTGTATTGCCTGTATAACTCCACTGACAATGATGTTGGGAGCAAATCCCTGGTACTCTGCACAGCTGAGTAAGGAACACGAAGGAACATGAATTTGAGTGAGAAGGTAAAAGCTTAAAGCTTATAATGTTTTGCTGAAAGCTAAGATACAAAAGGAAAGCCTAAATTTTTTTTTTTCCTTGCAGTGCACAGCAATGTTCTATTCTGTGGCTTTAGACAAACAAATAAAGTAAGAATTATCATCAGACGGGGCAGAGGAACCTATTGGATTTGCTTAGCTTTTGGTTTTTAGCTTTCATGTAAGGATATGGCTGATGTGACTATATGGCTGCAGTGCCTACTTGTCTTCTCCAGTAAATTCTGAACCTCGCGATAATTTCAACCAAATTTTAGATCTTAAATACAGAGTCCCCATAACAAGTGCCAAGATCTGGTCAGCAGCAAGAGACACCTTAATAATGTGTCACTGAGTCAAGAGAGGTGGAGTATTTGGATGATCACAGCAGTGTGGCTGGGGGGTTACAGCAACAACCTTTATGGGAAAGGCAGGGGATACAAATCCATAATAAAATGAGCTTTGTAAGTCCCAATGCTCACAGGAATTTAGCTAAACAAATTTACTCCTGACCTCTCCCATTTCAGGGGTGGATAACAAAGGCAGGAATCAGGTGCTGGAATAGAGATGCCTGGCACAACTTTGGACTCCCATATTTATCACTCCCAGTCTCCTGTTGCTGATTCAGACAGGCTCAGGCCTCCTGCTGCCATCTGTCACTTCCAGGTGGATGCCTCATGTGCCCTCGGGTATACAAACTTTCTCTAGACACAAGCATTGACACACACCCGAAGTGTTCTCCAAAGCCCTTTAAGCACAGCTATTTCAGAAGGCGCGGGGTGAGGTTTGAATTATACAGTCCCGATTCCCCATGTTTTATAAGGTGATAATTTCTCTACAAAAGCCGTGCATGTGCACACAGACACACACATGCATGCTCACAGTGACTTTTTTTTCCACGCAGCATAGACTAAGACTCTGCTTATAACCAATAATAGACAACTTCAATTAACACAGTCTAAGAGAGTCATCATGTTTCCATGATGCTGCATCAGTGAACCACCGAGCTACAGGCTGGAGACGAATCCGCCTTCAGGTTGAATACAGAGAGGCAAAATAACTACAAAGTAAACAAGGTGTAAAAATGAACAATCAATAAACTATACTTTGCTGTCAAACTGTTAGACAATAGAAAACAGACTGAATACTGCACCTAGCAGAAGAAATTCAAAAGAGTGTGTGGGGACTAAGGAGGTGTGAGGGGGGATACAGTCCTGTAGAGCAGCCATTAGAAACTGAAGAGAGCGTTAGAAGAAATGCCTCTGAGACCTGCGTTATCTAAATGCAGATAACAACAAGATAGGCAAGTTAATACTTTTAAATAGTTTTATTGTGCCAGTCTTACATAGGATACCTTGACTACGTGATATAGCTGTAAAACTAGAATGTTCTGAAAACTATTTTTCACATCAAGGCTTTAGATAAAAAACAGTTATCATTAAATTTGGTGCTTGCATGATGCACCGATTTTATCTAAAGAATAAGGATTCATTTCTCTTCTCTCTCTTTTTTTTTTTTAATATTGATATGAAGGAACATTTTGAAATGAGTTCCTTCTCAGATTTTCAGTCAGTATTTAGCTGGAAGCCTTGTGAAATATTCAGCCGAGCTACATTTTCTGCTTTCCAATTATTTTCCTCCTTCAGGAAAGATGCCCATGTTTGGTGTCCAGTGGATTTCTTTTTACTGTCTGTTTGCAGCCAAATTGTTCAAAGTCTCCAAATCTAAAAAGTTTTACCAAATCATTCACTCACCATGACTTTATTCAGGGCTGTTCTGTGTCACTTTTCGTATAGCTTTCACAGGATGATTTTCTGATCTACATTTAGCAAAGCTGTCAAGAAAAGACGCTCTTTTTAGAGTCTGAATTATCATTTCAGATTATGTTTTTCATGAGGGCAAATACAGTGGGTGTTTCTGTTGGCATTAAGTCCTTTGGATAGTTCTAAATGTATACACTGAGACTGCACAGGCATCCAGTCTGCCTGTAAACACTTGCACAGCAGAGCTAAACAATGAAATAGTTCAGACATCAATCACCCTCCTTAATTATGCATTTTCTTCACAAATGCACATTCTTTTCTGTTGTTCGTGGAAGATGGCATGTGGGAAATACAGGAAGACACTAGGAGATCTGTGTTAAGATGAGATCTGTTTGCCACCACCGCCTGCCTCATCACTTCCATGTTGGAGGTATCATTTACTTTTAACAGCAGTCTATTTTAAGAAGTCTTAATTCACTTCTGTCAGGTAATCAGATTGTTGCAAAATATATAAATTCTATATACAAATACCATCAGATGATGCAGCAGGCAATCACTGTGGTAATTAATCCCACATTTTTGTAGTTGAAGTAACAATTCTCAGTCTAGGATAGAGTTTGAGTAAGAAGAGCCTATCTATATCTGTAAATGAATGATATCATTATTTTGGGAAATGAAAGTTTAAGCTCTGTAAAACATACAATCCCATGGAGATCTCAGCAGAGGAACTTGTACGTGCAGGTGTTTAATGTGATAAGGTACGTTACCATTTATCTGTGTACTTGCAGACAAATATTAACATAGTCATGAATTAAGCTTTTAATCCCTTTTATTATAAATTGAATATCTTTATTTTAACAAACATCAACAATGCACATTATTGTGCTCCAAACTATTCATTACTATTCCCCACAGTGTACCATTACATGATACGCCATAATACATGTGTTAATATAATGCCAAGCATCTGCTTGAGTATTCCATAGTATATTTCATTCTCTCCCTCTCTCTCTTTTTGTTTAAACAAAGAGGTGATCTCACAAAAGACACTTTTTATAGAGGAAACCACACTGCAATTCAGTGTTGCCCTGTCGAAGGACAGGGCACAAACCATTTTCTGATGCTTTAGGAACTGGTTCTTAGTTTGGGGGTTCTTTGACAGTAAGAAATAGGCTTAGGGACAACCATAAGAAACAGGGGGATGTGGGGAGGTTTGTTTAACTGGCAGAATATGGGGAGAGGGTCACCAATGATTTGCCATTGGTCCCGGAGTTGCTTTTTCCAGAGTTGCAGTACCAAGAGCTGCCAGTGAGCTCTGTGCTGAGACTCTTCTGTGGAGCAGCAAATACCAGGCAGATAACCTCAGATATTAACCTCAGATTTCCCCAGGAAAGTTAACTTTAGGTTATTTAGGTCACTGAATTTCCTCACTGAAAGTCGTGACTACAGAACTGTCATATGTATAACCTTGGATCAAAAAATATATATTTTTAATAATATCAAGCAATGCTAGCTTCTCAGACTAACTGAAAACCTGAAGGGTTATTTAAAACCCATATAAAACAGATGGAAAATAGTAACAAATAATAAAATAATAAAAATAATAAATAATAAAAT
>VZSV01000013.1:12207927-12226429 GCA_013398735.1 Nothocercus julius | reverse complement strand
GTGACTGGGGTTATTCCTCCCCAGGTGCAGAAAGTTGCATTTGGCCTTGTTAAACCCCAGAAAACTATTACACAGCATGCAGGTGAGGAACTTGCTCTCTGCACTGTATGTAATTTGGAGGATGCCTTAGACATTTGATTGCAATACATTATCATTTTTAATTGCTAGAACAAACCTAGATATACTGGTGAGCTGGATGGCTGAAATCCAACAGCATCCTGCAAGTGATACTGATAATTCAGAAAGACTTCTTTCTTCAGACACTGTGGCAAATGGTGATAACTCTTAAGGCATAAACTGTTATTGACACTGCAAAATTCATAAACACCAGCAATTCTTTTAGAAGAAGTACTCATTTTCCACTTTGCTTATTTCATTTTGTAGAGCTCAGCTTTCCTTCTCCATGTCTCATTTTATTTTGCTAGTTTCCAGGATACAACACCTTATATATTTAATTTTTCAGTTTAGAATGTTACCCCCAATCCCAGAAAATCCAAGAATTGTGAGGTCACCTCTAACTTAATACAAACCATATGAAAATGAATTTCTCCCCTTGTGGGTAATAGTCTGAACACCTAGGTATGGATACATAACACAGACACCTCAGAGCAAAAACTCATTTTAGTTAAATATTGAGCCTAAAGAAATCAGCTTTTCAGGTAGGCATCCAAATGAGGTAATGTGACTATCTCCCCATTCACCCACCCCTTTTTTCCTGAAAACTAGAAGGAGGTTTTAATGTTTGAAATCTGGTACCAAATCTCCTTTGAAGCAGGTTTCCCCATAAAGATTTTGAACAGCTGTCACATGTACAGTGTGTCACATGTACTCTGGTCTACCTACTTCTGTTTTCCAAAAGGCTTATCTATCTATTTGACTCCATCACATACATGTCAGCATCTGGAATTGCCCATTATGAATCTACACAGAATACCAGCTGCACAAGCATCCAATGAAGTCATGGATTTAAGTGTCTCCCCTTATAGAAAACACATTATGCATACAGAGATTCAGGACAGATCCCAAGTTTAGAGAGGTATCATATGGGTCTCTTAGCATTCCTACTGTTATCTACTGAACTACCTACTGAATTATAGAGACTGACTTTGGCAAAAGATTATTTGCTGTAGATACTTTCCCCTTTTTCTTCTATGCTGGAATACCATATATTAGGAACTCCTCTGGGGAAAATAACTTTTAAAAAAATGTAGTGGATGCTAAGTAACTTAATGGATAATAAAGTGCCTTGCGCTTCTGGGACTGCTATTTAAAGACCAACCTGGTGTTTTTATGTAAAATAAGTATTGCAGTCTTGGGACCTCACCCAGCATTTCTGTAGGATTAACTGTAGGTAAAGCACTTTTTTTCCCCAATAAGAGCACACTTTTCTAGAAGTCATTAACAAACTCCCACAGGACTAGTAGCCTTTCTTGCCAGCTCCCCCCCAACAGTGAGCATTTCTAAGTAAAGAGTGAAAAGAAATGAGTAATGATGTAGAATGCCTCTTCATCACATACACAGTGGTGCTAGAGTACGGACTGAGTTAGTAAAATGTTGCACAATTTGGTATAAAGAAATATGGTTTTTGTCCTTTACAGCATGAAAAATCAGAGTTAACCAATCATTACATATTCTACTGCATACAGAGCCATTTATGATTTGAAATGGGCCTTCATTTGTTTTATTCAGGCTTAGAATAGGATAACATAAATTACTCTAGTCAAATTTTGTCTTTATGAGGACTTCAGAAACAGCTGGAAGAAAGTTGCACTGAAAGTGAAACAGCAAGCTACACAGTGCATAGCATTCACCTCTGTAAGAAGTCTACGAGATTTCCAGATCTACTAAAACGGCTGAGGACATCTGGGTTCAAGTCCAAAGCCATACAAAGTCTGGAAACACCGAAGATGAACACATGGTCCCTGGAAAGAAGCCATCATAACATTCTCTGGATAACTGCATATGGAGCACAGTCATGATATGAAAAGACAGCTGAATTTAAACATAAATATAGTCATGAGCAATCAAAAGTCCGAAGTGGTAACCAGGTACTTTCTATCTACTTAGAACAGTTTCAGAAGTAAGTGATCATGAGCAAGTGGGAACTCCAGTGAGCTTGCTCTAAGCTGAAAGAAATATTGCTTCAAACATGAAAGAAAAAGCTAAATCATGGACAAGATGTTCATTTAGATTAAGTATTTGTCACTGGCTTGGTTGCATCAAGAGCAGTAAGAGAAAATCTTGCACTCTTTTGACATGCAACAGAAAACTGATTCATGCAATATGTAAAGAAAAAAACACTAAATAAAATAGTCCTCTTGACTCATTTCCCTGTTTGCTCAGGGATCACAACCATGATAGACTAAACAGAATAAATTAGGAAATGTTCAGAGAATGGCAAAGAGTTGTGAAGATCAGAGGACCCACTTTGGCAGTCTCTGAGGAGATGGTGTAAAAGACAGCCACAGGGCCATCAAGGCATGCCAAGGCCATTGGGACACCCTTCATTAGTACTCTATGCAGAGATCGGGAGCTGCCAAGGTTATTCAGAGAAGGCACATTTGGAAACCCAAGTTAATGTTACAGAAGGAGCCTGACTCGGAGAAGGCAGTCAGTTAGAAAATAATATTTCAAAGGAAGTTAGGTGTGCTTCTTGTATGAACTTCCTTTCCTGAGGTTTAAATCTTGCTTTCAATTCAAGCTCAGCTTAAATAGAGACTAGTAAGGTTTGAGGTTACAGCTTCCTCAGCAATAATTGATTATAAGTCTAAATGGTCTACTTGGTCCAACATTCTGTTCCCTTTTTGACCATGGTATGAATAATGACACCCTCTCATTATAACTTTTATTGGCCTCTTTCACGCTTGTATGCATATGACCCTTGAGCAGCATGTACACAGCTGTGACATGTCCTTGTAGTTTATTGTCTCCTTTCCGGTTTATCTTGTAAGAGTTCATCTCACACTAGTGTTATCTCCAATGATCTTCACAAGGTTTCCTTGAATGTTACTCTAAAACTCCTATGCTACTACTTTACTAGCCATTTTAAACTCCTCAACCTTCTTTCCCCCTTTTTCATCCGTAACTTCAAGATCTTTTAATCAGCTTTAATGTCTTTTCAATTTTGAAGTGTCCGATCTTGCTTGACTGCCAGAAGATTGTATTCAAGACCACTAATCTTAAAGGTTTCCAGATGCTGCTCTCTTTCTAATCTGTCCAAAAGTTTGGATTTTGTAAATTCTTTCCATTAAGGATTGCTACGTTTCCTTGATCATTATTCTTCATTTTTCCACACCTGCATACAACTTGAATATTTATTCAGTTGGATCTACACTGTAGTTCACTGTAAGGTGCCTGCAAAGACAATGTATAAATGATATTTTAAGAATAAATTTTGCACTAAGTATTAGACACTTGATTATAAAGTCCAGCACAAAAGTGTATCAATGTGAGATCCTATAAAAAGGTGTCTAAGACAGGATTTATGATTTTGATGGGAGAAAAAATCAGCCCTTACATTGCCATTTTTTGACTCTGTGCCAGATTAACAGCACTCTAGTTCCCAGCACACAGAATCTATGATCTAGACTCAGACAATATGATTATACTCACATGCCCAGAAGCAGACACAGCTTTTACTGTATAATTACAAAAACAATTCTTTTAATTTGTTAAAATGACTTAACTCTTTTAAAAAGCAACACCCATATCTGACTCTCAAATTAGGAGAAATTCTACAGCCCTCTTTGATGACAGAACACTCATTTTTAAGTTTTTCATTTAATGCACCCTGGAAAACTGTGTTTTGAAGATTACCTACTAATGTTACACTTGCAGGAAAGCCACTTTTATGTCTGTATAATGATCTGCCAGGTCTATGTTTGACCACTAGTTTTGTTTTTTTTTTTCATGGAAAACCAAAGAACAGAGTTGACATGTAGTCTTCCCACAACAGACTACTGTTAATAACGGGTTCATGTCTGTAAAATCTAAATACTATTTAAAATATAAAGGCTTATTATCATGGTCATCATAAAAAACAGTCAATTCTTTTAAGTTTAGGTTAATACTATATATTGATAGGTCTTGCCTTTAGGCAGAAAAAAAATACACAATTGTTGTTTTTCCATTATGTAATGCAATAACTCCTCTCCGCATTGTGTTTAAAATATGACTACGCTTAAAAGGTTGCAAAGAACTGCTAAGACTAGAGAGACATTTAGTTCTTTAAATGACTTGTGGAAATTCAGAATTCTCACTTTAATTATTTTCTGTTATACCTAGCCAATGCTATTATTGTTTGTAACGGAAAACCAGGATAGGTTGAAGTTTGATGTAATGTTGCAATAGCCAGATCTGGGTAGACAATAACAAGCAATAGATGCATTAGGTTTATGCCCTAATCACTTGCATGCATTAATAATTTACAAAAAGATTAGCTTAAAAATGGGGGTGGGAAGCAAATTCCCTTACAGTGCAGGAAATTGTTCTTTCTATAGGGATAGAAAAAAAAGACTTTGAAAAATGAAATATTTCCTCATAACTGAAGGAGCCTGGCAGGTCAGCACAAACTTATATCAAAATAAAGGACATTGGGAGAATATCTGTAATGTATAAACAAAATGTTTTCCTTCCACTGAAAAGACTACAAAAATTCAGAATGATATTTTCAAGGGAGATCCAACCAATGCTGAGAAACTAAATAAAATTATGCATCCCTGTGATAAAATAAGAAGTTATTAATCAAAAACAGACACTATCCAAGTAGGTTAATTGTATGGTCAGTGGAATGAAACCCAAAAAGAGGAATATTTTTCCTAATTTGGAAAGAACTGTCAACACCAAGTGCTAAACAATAGCTGAAAAGTAAAAAAAAATAAAAATAAAAAAATAAAAAAATATGGCTTTAGATTTAAGCCAAGAGTTTGGAAAGACTGGACTCAACAGGGCATATGCTAATTTTGTGTTTGCAGGTTGTTAACTCCTTCCATCTAGAATAAGAACCTGGATGTAATAAATTAGAATTCATCCAGATGATTCATTTTCTTCTCTGTTGGTCACTGATAATATACTCTCTATGGCCTTACCTAATACCTAAGCAGAGATATGCTCTTACTTAATTGTAAAAATTGTACAGCAAACTATGAAAACTCTCCAAGCGGAAGAACTGGGATCATTTTTAAAATAAAGGGCCATGAATGATTTTTAGATGACCCAGGAGGCTGGGAGCGATGTTCAGTGATAGTGATGAGGAGGTAGGACCAACACCATCCCCTCGTGTTCATAAAGGTCTACAAATATATAACTCATACTCTTTTCTGCTTCTCATTCTGTTTGCTTTTGTTTTCTCCCTATCTGTTATTCCCTCTATATGGAATAGTCTACCTCACATTTCCTTTTTTCCTTTCTTGATGATAATCTTTGACTTTACCACACATTCTCCTAAACATCTCTGCACGACAGTCTTTGGCTGCCAGTTTTGGTTGCCCTGATGCAGCACCGTGCAGAGGAAATCAGCAAGTCTCTCTCTGGCTCTTTTGCCCCCCAGTCCTTGTGACAGTGTCAGCACAGCTGCTTCAATTGTCCCTTGTATCTTGCAGCAACTTCCAGTGTCTCCACTCACCTCCCAGCATTTGCAAGTTCGAAGGCTGGTGTCTCCAGACTCCCTCTGTAGTCGCTGGAGATGGAAGTTCCTGCTCTGAATTGCCTCTAATTCAGGAAGAACCTGAATTGTCTTCTCTGAATTAGTCCCTAGAGGAAGCTCTCTCTATAGGGTGACTACAGCCAGATTATTAAGCAATGCAAATTCCTCTCATTCTCTAAGCAACTCTCCTCTTGAGCTTCCCTTTCCTAGAAAATCAGAACAACACAGCCTAAATAATTGCATGCTAAAATCTCTTTAGAAAAATCTAAAATACTGCAAAATCAGAAATCCGCCACAGCATGTTTCTCAGCCAGGTACATCTAAACAAAGATCCAGGACTTTCTGATCAATAGATTCAAAGACTCAAAAGGGATGAATGTGAAAGTCTTGAATCTCCAGCTTTCCCTTACATAACTTGTGTTTTTTTGTGTGTGTGTGTGTGTTTGAATATATATTTTTTTTAATATTAACCACACATTACTATCACAATTCATTTGTGCAATCTAAAAATGCTGTTTTGGTGGAATTGCTACACAGCTCTCCATTACAGGTAACAAATCAAATTATTAGGAAATAGAGAATGTGCATGTTTTTCTCTGAAACATTTTCTGTGGGTTTCATAGAGCTATTTCAAATGCTTTTATATGATATATATAGATAATGCATTTTAAATGAGTCCATAGTAGCTCAAAATAATGCTTTCAAAGTTTTCTGTAGTATAGAATTTCATTAGAAGCGTCTCTTTTTCAAAAATGGTTAACTTTCTGAATATTTTGCCACTTTGATTTGGGAGAAAGAGCAGGCCCTTGAGTCTTCCTTTAAGTCTTATGTCCAGACCAAAGAGGGCTTTTGCAGAGCTTAAGTACTTCTCTTTGAATAGAGTACTATTACTAAGGTAATCAGAGCCTAAAGAATTCCAGATCTGTGGCGGCAGTCAAGATATAGATTCAATGTACGTTATGAAGAATTAGGGTTATTATGTTTTCTGGTCAGTTAAAAAAATGTTCAGATGCCTTTTTTTTCATCTTTTGTATATAATGACTGCAAAAGAAGCAAGACTTTACAGTTTCACATTTTCCAGTGACTTAGTCCACTCTGAGGATAAGTGGACTTATTTAATAAGTCTGGATATGTTAGTTTAGAAATGATACCCCTCTTAAAATAACATTTGTCATGACTTTTTGCTGTTTTTAGAAAGATTTGCCAGGAAATAGAATTATGTGCATGTTCATTTAGATTCTACCTCTGCAGATTTTATAGTGCCATTCCTATGATATTCTGGCATCATGTGTGTGATACATAATTATTCAAAAACATTCTGTGGAAACAATCAGATCCATGTAGTTGGGTGTGATTCTAATTTATCACTCTAGATAAGCATAGGCTTTCACTCACAATGTCATTCTGTTTTCTCCAAAATGACTGCATTGAAGGGTTCTCAATGGACACATGTCTTCTGTTTCTAAACAGAGCTGATTTACCAGTGCAAATTTCTATGTATTGCTTCCTTAGAATGTCTATTCTGCATTCCACAGGAGAGAAGCTTAAGTGAAAACGTTTAATGCCAATGTGAAATGACTGTTCTCTGTAACAAAATTGCCAAGGAGGATGCTGACTAATGAAACATGAATTCTTTTTACTTTATTATAAAAAGTACAAAAAAAAAAAAAAAAGAGGAAAAGACTTACTGCCAAATAAAAAAAACAATAATTTAGTGTCGAGAAAATAAATAAGCCCAGGAATTTCAGTTATATTGCATGTACAGGATATCCAAAGATCATTTAATAAACTCTATAAAAATGTGAAGATTCACAGTCACATCTCTGATGACAAACACAATTTAGGTAGGTGATAGAAAGACTAGGGCTTAATTTGACACAACTTGTTGAAAAAGAGTTGATACCATAAGACTAGAGTCTGGGCAGCGCATATGAATATGAGGAACCCTATATGAACAGCATTCCTCCCCAGAGGCCCACCCAGCTACCATCTGCTAGCCACCAATCTTCACAGGTCATGGGATATAAGAATGTCCCTTCATCATTAAGCAACTGGTTCCATGATACAACATTTTTTCACCATCCCCATATTCACTAGGGTACAATTACCTCGCTAATTAAAGAACAGCAAGAACTAAAGGAAAGCAAGAACTAGGCTCAAGCTGTGGACCCTTAGATAGTCAACACTGAAAAATTCTCAATTTATATCTCCTGCATTTCTTTTGAATTTCAAAGTATCACTCTCCAAGAAAAACTACACTGAGTTGGGTGCGCTGGGTTTCCTTAGCCCTTCAGGACAATACCAGTAGGCTTTGTTCTTTCACAAAACCTTGCATGCAACACAGATTCAGCCTCATGCTATAAAAACATGCTGGTTGTAGGCTGCAGAGAGTCCACAGAATATTTTTGATGCTTTGAACACAAAATACCTCACTAATGACAATGACACAATGACAATTGACCAAATGACAAAAGACCCAGAAGAACGGCACATCAAACCCTCAGCCCACCACTCTAATGAGAGCATCTCAGTTTTACCCACAAGGAGGCAGCCCTAGGCAGTGTGGGCACGAAGTGTTGTGCTTTACTTGACCCAAGGGCCAGGAATTATCTCCAGAAGCTTCTGTATTTTAGTAGCATAGACACAGCACTGGTGACCTCTGGCAAAATCTGAAGCATGTGGCACACGCTTGTGCATAAACTGAGTTTCCAGGTGATGTCTGTGATGCCAAATAAAATGGTCTGTTAATAGGTAGTAGGTAATGGGCTGTCTTCTGCACTTGTGACCTAGTGCTATGGCAATGGTCACTTTTGTAGGGTTAACCTTTTTTTCTGTTATGTCAGTAGTGTCCATTAGGAATAATTTCTCTCATAGTCCTCTGATCCCTGCTGGGAAATACTCTGACTGTGGAACAATGACCAAACCCGTGCCTTGGCTTTGTTCTTTTTATAAAAATAATCCCACTGAGTAGAAACCTCTTTTCACCACAAAAGTCCCACCATGATTGCCCTAACTAATAGTGTGGCATCTCAATGGTGCCGGATTTTGTACAAAATCCCACTGGGAGATGGTGGGAGGAAAAGAAGAAAAGAAATGTAAACACAAGGTACCCAAATACCCTGTAATTCAAAGCTCTATCTACTAAACATACAAGCTTCAGTTATTCTATCAGTAACTGCTGCACCATAATCTTCTTCCACTGCTATTGAGAGAACTCAGGATTCCTGAAAGTAGCCTACTAGCAAAGAGTGCTTCAAGTACTGCTGTAGGGTTGGCACCCAAAGAGAGGTTAAGAATTGCTTTGTTCCTTGAGTGGCAGATGTCTACAGTAGGGGAACCTGAAGGTTCAGATTTCACATTAGACTAATGACCCATATGGGAGGAGCCTGATGGCTGGATATGGTGGATTATACAGGTCTATTTTCCCTTTTTTTTTTTTTTTAATAAAATTTCTATTTTATTCAAAGACAAAATAAGATTTATTGATCATTATAATTACCTTTTCTTGATCATTATAAAACCTAAACCACATTGAAGTATGAAACAGTATAGAGATACTCCTCTAACTTTTAAACAAAAGATCCTAAAGCTCCCGAAGAATTTGCATCTCAATTTTCTCTCATTTTTTTTAGTGTGGAAGTATTTCCTTGGCCACACTCACAAATACCCAATTTCATTAAATATATGTCTTTCATATATCTTGGGTGTCCACTGTTTCACCTCAGACACAAGTATTTCTTAATGTGGAAAAGTTACCCTATACAACTGAGAAAAAAAAAGTCAGTTTTCCTTTAAGGAATAAAACATATATAATAATATAATGCAAATAAAGCTGAGTTACTGTTGCTGTGGGAACGAAAAGTTTGAATATCCTCACTATTGTATATTTAAATTCTCTGCTATAATGTTGCATTAACTTTTTTGCTTTTTTTTGCATTACATTTATATCTAATATGATTCCATTTCCTACTCTTTACAGATGCAGATTAGCTGCTGTAATGTTCCTGATGCAAAAACTGTTTTGGTAAATCATATCAAAATGTTTCATGGAACTCACTGAAAAGTGTTGATATATGGAAATTGGTCTTTTTAAAAATTGTCCCTAAAACCCAAATTGCATATTTTGAATGGCACCCCCACTTTTCTATCATCACCTCCCATATTTCTGGAGAATTAAAGGGAATGGCACATCTGTGACATTTCAAAAGGAAAGTTCCTATTATTGCTGGTCTAATGCTTATTATAAATACACTGTACAGCAAGTAACAGTAATATAAACAAATAATAATAATAAAAGTTAACATCTTTTCCAGTTTATCAGATTTGCATTGATGATGAATATTTCCCAGTGAACTATAAAGATTCTGTTATATGAAAAACCTGCATAGTTTGTGTGCTTATTCACAAGAAAGTAATTTCAGAATAGAATTCATGACCAATGACCTATGAACCAACAATTGACTGAAAACTTATTACAGTATTGCATGCATGCATTTGAAGCATGTTGTTTGTTACACTTTTGCTGGAAACATTCTCTTCTTTGTTAAAGATAAGCCCTTTGGAAATTTTCTGTTCCTTCTCTAGTCGTTTCCTGTCTTTTTGGTAAGCTTTTTCCAGTTCAGTACAAGATAATGACAAATAAATTCCAGCTAAGAATCAAATATTTTAAATGTTACACAGAATATTTTTATAATGTATATAATTGTAATTATTGAGATTAATCTACTTGGGGGCAAATAGAGTGGGTTCCAAAGACAGTATTATAAGAATGCCCATTAAAATCAAGGTAGAGCATAGATCAATAGTACTTAAGAGACCGGTTGCTTTCAAACAATTCATATGAGAGAGGTTAAATTATACCAATAAATTATATTATTTTAATGAACAGTACTGATAAAACAGTTAAGAGTACAGAACTGAATCAGCTATTGCTCAGTTCCTACTAAAATATTTTTCCCCAGGAAATCTTGCAAAGTTATGCTGCACTGAAAATGAAGCATGGAAACAAAAACCTGCGTGCTTTGTTGCTGTCTGCAATCCACCAGGAACAGCTATGCACTTCCCTTTTTGTGTCATCGCGTTCGTTACTGGCTTTCTAGGTAATCATCTGTGGATTCAGGCTCTGGTTTGTTCATGCAGAACCCATGCATAGTCGGTCTTCCCACTGATTTAAAACAGTCAAAGGAACTTGCAGAGTAGGACCACAGCTTGAAACAATAGAGAGAGATGCAAAGGTGTGCAAATTTAATTATGTTTATATATAGGGCCATGTATTTGTATTTCTACATTGTACATATACATATACGGACAAAACTACATATGCAATTGAAGGCATTATCAAAAAATGAGAGTATATGTAGGGAAGGAATGAGTATATTATAAACTTTTGTAATTTGAAATTGATCACAAGCTATTCTTAGAAAATCCATTTATTATAGTGTCTTGCTTGATCTGACTTATATTTATAATCTATCAAACACTTAATCAAAATGTTACACAGCTTTGACAGAGAACTTTCCTATACTCTACAGGATATGACTGTAAAATGTCTTCCTGTCTTTGACTGCATGATTGAAAAATCAAGCTTTGAAATTTTATTTTAATAACATTGTTAGAGGTCTGTGTATTTCATTTCATTGTCAAAGTCTAATAGAATAATAAACCTTGATATTTCATCAGCCTTAAGTGTTTTCTTTTCTTTCTGTCTTTTTTTTTTTACATAATGGTTTTAGGATTTTAGTTACTTAGTAGATTCAAATTGTATTCTTGGCATTTTTACTATTGATCCAGGTATTCTTAGCCTCTTTTAACATGTATAGGCATGCTTCTATACTTATGTAAGGTGGAAGTTTACACAAAAGCTCCATCTAATTTATACAGATTCTACTAGACCAACAACAACAAAAAGCCTTAATCACTTTCTGGAATTTTTTAACCTCTTCTGCTTTGACTTCTGCTGTATTTCAGTAGATATTAACAAAAGAATTAATGTAGTAAGTGAGGAGAAATAATAAATGAAACATTGTTCCTCCGGAAATCACCTCCAATTACAAATAATCCAGACGTTAAAAAAAAAAATAAAATAAAACACCTTTCTGATCTAATTATATTTTCTAAATGCAATTCACATACTCCTGTGTGTGGTGTTTTAGATGTATAGCTACCAGCACTGATCACTGAAAGGAAAAAAAAAAATCAGTTTCTGTTGAGAGACTAGTATATTTGCATTATTTTATCATTTCTATCAGTCCAGTTACCGTTAAGAAAAAATAGATTCAGTATTACAAAATAATTTGCACGAAAACACGGAATGCTCTTGTTTTTTAAAAAAAAAAAAGTTTAATTCAGTGATAATTGAATTCAGTGTATCAAAATTACACTTTCATACTTGCAAATTTTCATCTGAGGTGTTAAAAGATCTAATTCCTGAGTTCTATACCTGAGCTTGCCCAAGATAACTAATCTTTTCTCTTTCCCACATTTTTTTTTCTTACTAGCATTATTCTGAAAAACAGGGAGGAATAAAGAACTATTCTATGGTATCCCATTTGAAACTGAAACCAAGGTGAATGATGGGAAATACAAGAGACAACTGGCATATTTTGTCATTTTGGAATCGAATATACCCTTAAAGAGTGCATTTACATTTCTACAGAGAAGACTTCGAAAGTAGAGCCTGTTTCCTCTGTACACCATAGGTACAGGAGGTTCATAAGGACTTTAGCACAATCTTAGGCTGTAAATATTGTGCAAGTGGATCACCTCTGCTTTAACCTTTTAGTTCTCACCAATTTCTCATTCATATGCTTTTTTTGTGTCCTTTCACATAGCAAGGTGAAATATCTGTCCCAATTTGTACCCTGTAGTCTGACCTCTGATCTAGATTGCTTGCTCAGAACTCAGTTCCGAATGACTAGTGTTCTGTCAGGCAAAATCTACATAATCTGCTGTCAAAGACTGTCAAACAAATGGTTGACTTCATACACCCCATTTCAGTAAAATGATCAAAACATCAGAAAGAAAGAAAAAAAATCCTTTCTTGGGCTGAGAAAAAAGAAATGTACAAAGATTGAAAAAATGTCCTGGAAATGAAAGAATATCTAAAAAGGTAAAAATCAAATCACACTATTTCTGGGAGGATGTAAATAGCTACAAAATCCTGAATGTATACTCAGATTTTTTGGCTGTGAGAATAATTTTTCCTATTTCAGATTCTGTGAATTTATTTATTTTTACATAGAAAAGCACCAGATCCAGAATATTGTGGAATTAAGTTTGGAAAGAGGTACCAAACAGCATGTAATTATAAAGGATCCAACAATAGCATAAGAATAATTATTTAAAGTCTGAAGATCTTTTTCTAAAAAAGCCATCAAACCTGCTGATTAGATATGAGCCACTATTAAAAATAAGCTTATATTTTAGTTTTCCTCAGGGGAAAAGGGCAGTTAATACATGCATTTTTAAATGTAATTACATTCACAATGCTATATGTATTTTATAGCATAACTTGTGCCTCAGTAAATCATTTTCTTTTGTGGTTTTAACAAAGTTCCTTGGAATGCTAAGAGAAGAAACTGCAAGCATCTTCCATTTAATCCTTGTCTATTCAAAATTACATATTTTGCTTTCTAAGAGCTTCATGTCCTTTTCTTACCTGAGGCTGTTTTCTTTTCCTTTCTTTTCTTTTTCTTTTTTTTTTTTTTTTTGTTAGCCTTTACGAATAAGTATAATAATTTCACTTTATTCTCTCCCTACATTTTTTTTCTCATTATAAAAGCTTCAAATATACTCTCTTCTTGCACTGAGAAATAGCAATTCAGTCTCCTAAAGGTAATGTGCTATTTTGCCTCATTAGAATAAACACCCATGTTTTTACAACTGCAACAGTTCTCCACCAGTATTAGCATATTTTGGCTGAGGTATTGTTTTACTGTGACCTGTATAATAAGTGTCACATTAGCAACACAACAAATCAAACGTTTGTTAATTTCCCTCGCTTTCCCACACAGCTGCTAGTGTTATCGTGTCACCAGATTTTAATTAATATGATAAGTAACACTTGCAAGACAACAGGCTGATTTTTTCCCCTTGTGTGTATGTGTGTCTCTGTGTGCACACGTGTAGACCAGAAAGGCAGCAAATAAGGGACTTTTTGTGGGAATTGCCTCGTTCATGGTTACAACAACTCAGTATTAAAATAATAATTTTTAAGATTGCCTTAAAAACCCAGACACGAGTCTCAAAATATCTTACAAATGCACCTGAATTACCCATTCTGCTATTTAATTTTTATATTTTTTTAAGGTTTCACCACCAGAGAAGTACGTGGCAGACTATTTGAATCTGCCTCATTTCTTTTGCCCCTATCTGAGTAATAAGGAATATGTGGAATATGTGCCTGACTTACACAAGCCCTAACGAGTGTTCTTTCAGGTACTGCATCCTACCAACTGAATTGCTGTAGTACAAGTCAAAAGTGCCATCTATTTGTAAGAGCTGGAAATGCACCAGAGGCCACTACCAGAGTCGAGCATGTTAGATAACCACAGGCTTCTCCAGCAATACTGCTTCCCTTGCCTGGAATGTGGGTCACTAAAATGCAGAAGAGCCAGCAAAATGCATGAAGGAATTATTATGGGAAGTTTACACAAAATCCCATTTAAAACATGTTAAACACACTACAGTCAGTAAACTGAAATCAATTCCGCACTTCTGCAGAAACATCTAACTGGCTCTTTCCTCTCTATCCTAGAAGCATAGAAAATAAATTATTTCAAGGTACACAAGGGAACTTGACATATTTTGTGGAGGGCAAAGATTTGAGGAGCAGTGCCTTATAACACATTTTTAATTCAGTAGCAGCAGAAGCAGCACTAAAGATAGCTGCATAAATATAAAAATATCATTTTGTCTCACTCATGATTATATAATTACAGAATACTCAAATGTATTCTCATTAAGAGTATGGTGCAGTTGGAATTGCCAATAATAAGTTGCCATTTCTAGTACCATTTTGTTAAGCGTAGGATGGTGTCATGAGGGTTTCACCTCCATCATCACCACAGTCTCCCAGTAAGTGGAAGGATTCTTTTCAACATATATGAAAAGCAGGGCCACCCCTTGAAGAATTTTCACGTCAATTGTGTTCTCTCTTTTAAGGGCAATATCGAGCTTCCTACAACCTTCAAGTGGGAAGGTTGAAGAATATAACATATATCAAAATGAAAGGAGAAAACCCAGAGCAGCAGGGATCTAAAAGCAGAAAAGTGAGATGGGAATGGGTCTTGCAGAGAAAATTCCCCTGCTGATATCAAAGGAAATAAAAGTGCACACAGAAAAAAAAGACACAGAGCTGCCTTTTATAAGGCCCTGTTCTAAACTACTGCTGATATTAAACTGCTGAATTTTAATTCCTTCTTCCACTAAAATGCCCTTTTTCTTTTAACCTGCTTATCAATATAGATTGCAAACTGACAAACTTCCAGAAGGTACCACTGCAATTAGGGAAAAAAAAAAAAAAAAAAAAAGCCTTGATAAACCACACGACACATATAGACAGACTTTATGTTAACTCACATGTGTTTTCCAGAGAAAAGGAACAGCGCTTAATATTTTTGATCAGACAAGAGACAAAAGCTTGTAAGCTTTCCAGAAAACACAGTATGGGTTAAAGGAAGATACTGACCATTACTAAAATATTCATAGATATTATAACACTAAAATAGTAATAAGGAAAGGGGGTCTCAGAGCTGCACAACTCCAAATGGAGCTTTCAAGGTGTATTTCTCCAAGCCTGACAGACTGAGTGCATTCCCACTGAGGTTAATGGAATATTCTCACTGTAGTCAGGAATAAAATTGCAGTAGAGCATACAACTAGTAACACATTCCAGAATAACACATTTTCCTATCATTCTCCAGTCAATTTGGACTACAACTTGTTTAAAGAATGTTGGCTGTAGGACAAATATAATACTAGAAAATTAATGGACATGCAATAATAATAGCTATGTTTTAGGCATTTTGGTGGGATTGGTGAGATTTTCTTCTGTGTTGTTCTCCTAAATGGCTGTGGACAAATGTTCCTAACATTAGTCTGGCTACTGGCTTCTAATCTTTCTCCAAAAGAGACCAATAAATAGGTGAGTTCATAAATTAAAATACACATGTAGAACAAGCATATGTGTGCTTAAAACTTGTGCAGATAAAAGCAAGCAGTCTGGATGGTTTCAGGTTTATTATTGGGAAAGATTTTCTAGTGTCTTACAAAAATATAAAAGGCAATAGTGACCAGTCTAGTGTTTAAATAGCAAAGAAATTTACTGCTACAATGGAAGAAACTAAAATGTGGCCGTTCAAACTTTGCAACTCCAAGAGCCATGCTGGTAACCTACTGAAAGCCAAGTGCCAACCTCATTTCCATAGCTATTTACATAAATCTAAATGCAAATCATACATCCATACAGGCATAATACTATCATTGTTTGCATTTTCATTCCCTTTGACTGACAAACAGAAACTGCTTCTCTTCTGAGTTCTCTAGCAATAAAAAAGTACCTTCAACGACAACAAAAACAAGCCAAGATTGGTCTAATGACTGTCCTTTCCATGCACCCATTGGGATACAGTAACCCCGGGATAGATGGGGCCGCAATCCCAATGAGAATGCCGGGTGGCCACAGAGCACCAGTCATAGTATACGTTTCAGAAGTGTGTATCTTGGCCGCCAGCATAGATGAGGAAAACTAGATCTCCACTTGGAGATAATCATGCTGAAATTCCGCAGGTTCTCAACTCCCTGGGTGGGTTTTTGAGCTCAAGGAGACAAAGACCTTGCAGAACAACCCACATAGCTAAAGGCCCAAGGCTGCTTCCTTCTCTCCAAAATGCAGAAAGCTTTATACCATCTCCCTGTAATAATCTAAAGGGGAAGAAGAAGAATTCATTCTTCATCCACCTGGGAATGCTTACAAACCACTCTCAGACAGTTAAAGGCAGAAAGTCTTTTCTGGCTACTTACAGTTAAATACATACTCAAAGTTTTCTAAGAATTCCCATAGGAAAAAAAAAAAAAAAAGCAGAAAACATTATTAAAGAACAAATTTGAAAAATGGCTACAGCCCTCTGGGAACAAAGCAGTCTTCCAATATGTCAATCTGAGGGACAATCACATGACTGGTTCATTATCAGGTAATGACAATAGCTCAGCTTAAGGCAACAGGTAACAACACTCAGAGCTGGGAAACAGCCACTCCAGTCTGCTAAACATTTGCTTTCTTAGACCATCAAACCAGAGCTGCTGAAAATGAAAAGCTGATAAAGGTATCTTTTCCGGTCCTACAAAAATGTGTCTCCCTCCCTCTTTTAGTTTATACATCTGCATTTGTTGTCAGCTGCTAAAAATCTCTGCAAAAATATCAACTCGATCTTTGTGTCTTTTTATTCAGAGTCTACTTTAGCTTTGCAGACAAGCCAGGCATGCAGGAGATATTTGCAACTCTTCAGTGGTAGTAATGGCCAGTTAACATACTGCATCAGTGAGCTCTTGCTTCTCCTACATAATTTACGTTAAGTAATTAAAGATTAAATATAAAATAATATTGTAATATGGAGGAGTGTTTTTTCAGACCGTTAAGGTATTTCTGAACTTATTGCAATGTGTCATTTAACTGAAGAAATTCTGCTATTGAAAAAAAATGCCAATATTTGAATCTGGTGTGTTTCCCTTTTAGAAGGTGGCTTGTTTACTCTGAAGACAGTCTAAATGCTGCATTATGTGACATTCAAGAGGTTTGAGGAATCATGTGAAACAGTAAATGATGCAAGAAAATTGTGTTCTTGCACCTTCTTCTTTTTTTTAAATTCCTACAAAATTGTACTTGTAATGCAACAATCGTTTTGTCATGAATAGGACCCTTTGTCATTTGTTAGCTGACCCATCTCTGCTGTTGCAAAAATCAAAAGGGAATTGATTTTGATGAACTGACATGCAGCTGGAGGGGAACACAACCACCAGATGAACAAAAAGCTAGCTACACCACCAGCAGGTGGATCAATACTGTACCTATGTCAGGTATATGTGATTATAACAAAAGAAAAAGAATAAAAAAAGACCAACAACAAAGCTACACTTATTTTAAAGTTTGAGACCTTCATTGCATTTTGTATTCATCTGGGATTTTGTTATTCTTCTCTTCAGGTAATTTTTATGTATGAAAAAGGAGGACCTTGACCTATAGTGGTACAGGTGTGTGTATATCTATGTTTATGTATATCTGGTCAAGAAACCTTGAAGACAGTTCCTGCATTTAACCTCAAATACCACTCTTCTCAAAAAAAACTCACAATAATAAACAATGAACAATGTCTCTCTGGTTAAACAGGACTGTGCTCATTAACAGGCATAGCATTAGTCATTACACAAACCATTCAAGTCAGTATGGGAGAACACGTGGAGAAAAATAAAAGACCTTTACATCATATATGATACCTTTTGCTTTTGCTAATTTTAGTGATTGCATTTTGAATGGACATCTCATTAATTCTAACTTTCTTATGTCCTTTATTTCAAAACAGAGAGAAAAATATTATTATTCTGCATATGTAAAGTTCAGGAAGCAGCTGTGTAGCTAGCACATAATCTGCCTAACACACTCTTATATGAGACGGAGGTGGTAACCTTAATTGTTAAGGGTAACTGGACTGCTTGATCATATAGTAAACACAAGTTTTGATATCCTTACGTGTGTTGTGTTCAGGGCACCATTTTTGATTGCACCACAGTAATACCCATATTCTGTATCACCCACATATAGTTTAAAACATTTCTGGGATAATGTCCAAAATATACATGATG
>VZSV01000013.1:12151913-12196933 GCA_013398735.1 Nothocercus julius | reverse complement strand
CCCATCTGGGCCCATAGATTTAGGGGTGTCCAGTTTGCCTAAATAATCCCTACCCCAATCCTCCTCACCCAGCAGAAAGTCCTCCTCTCTCCTGGTTCTCTCTCTTGTCTCCGGGCTCTGTAGTTCATGGGGACTAGCCTTAGCAGTAAAGACAGAGGCAAAGAAGGCATTTAGTAATTTTGCCTTCTCTGCATCCTCTGTCACCAAGGCATCCTCACTATTCAGCAGCGGACTAACATTTTCCCTAGTCTTCTTCTTGCTGCTGATGTATTTTCAGAAGCCCTTCCTGTTGTCCCTGACATCTCTCGCTAACTCTAATTTCAAACGGGCCTTGGCCTTCCTTGTTGCATCCCTGCATTCCCTGACAATGTTCCTATATTCTTCCCAGGTGGCCTGGCCCTTCTTCCACATTATGTATGTGCTCTTTTTCTCATTAAGCTTACTCAACAGCTCTTTGCCCATCCATGCTGGTCTCCTGTCCCGCTTGCTCGACTCCCTTCTTGCAGGAATGCACTGATCCTGAGCTTGGAGAAAGTGGTTTTTGAATGTTACCCTCTTTCCTTCTAGGACCCTGGCCCAGAGAATTCCTCCAAGGAGGTCCCTGAAGAGGTCAAAGTAAGCTCTTTTAAAGCCCAGGGTTTCAATCCTACTTCTCGCCCAGCTTTCTCCTTGCAGAATCGTGAATTCCAACATCTCATGGTCTCTGCCCCCAAGACTGCCCCCAACCTTCACATTTCCCACTAGACCATCTCTGTTTGTTAGTATCAGGTCTAGCAGCACCCCTCTCCTTGTTGGTTCATCAACCACCTGCACCAAGAAGTTATCTGCAACGTTCTGCAGGAACCTCCTGGACTGTCTGTTCCTAGCTGTGTGATTATTCCAGCAGACATCAGCGTGGTCGAAGTCCCTGATAAGGACCAGGGCCTGTGATCCTGAGGTTTCCTGCAACTGCCTGTAGAAGCCTCATCCACTTCCTCTCCCCGGTCAGGAGGCCTGTAGTAAACTCCCACAGCAGGGTCGCCCCTGTTGGCCTGCCCGTTAATCCCCACCCACAAGCTCTCCACTCGCTCATCATCCACCCCCAGGCTGAGCTCCGTACATTCCAGTTGCTCTCTCACATAAAGAGCAACTCCGCCACCTCACCTTCCTTGCCTGTCCTTCCTGAAAAGCTTAAAGCCGTCTATGGCCACGTTCCAGTCATGAGAGCTGTCCCACCATGTCTNAGGTCTAGCAGCACCCCTCTCCTTGTTGGTTCATCAACCACCTGCACCAAGAAGTTATCTGCAACGTTCTGCAGGAACCTCCTGGACTGTCTGTTCCTAGCTGTGTGATTATCCCAGCAGACATCAGCGTGGTCGAAGTCCCTGATAAGGACCAGGGCCTGTGATCCTGAGGTTTCCTGCAACTGCCTGTAGAAGCCTCATCCACTTCCTCTCCCCGGTCAGGAGGCCTGTAGTAAACTCCCACAGCAGGGTCGCCCCTGTTGGCCTGCCCGTTAATCCCCACCCACAAGCTCTCCACTCGCTCATCATCCACCCCCAGGCTGAGCTCCGTACATTCCAGTTGCTCTCTCACATAAAGAGCAACTCCGCCACCTCACCTTCCTTGCCTGTCCTTCCTGAAAAGCTTAAAGCCGTCTATGGCCACGTTCCAGTCATGAGAGCTGTCCCACCATGTCTTAGTAATTGCAATGAGATCATGGCCCTGCAATCGCACACGCATCTCCACTTCCCCCTTGTTTATTCCCCATGCTGCATGCGTTTACACAGAGGCATTTGAGTTGGGCTCTAAATGTGCCTCTCATTCTAGCTGGGACAGCTGCTGCTTGACTATGTGTGTCTTCAGAAGTTATCCTATTTTCCCATTTAGCCTCTACAGGCTTAGGGCACACTTCACAGGGCCGCTGTGAGCGGCATGGCAGGCCATCACCTGCTTACCTATCACCTGCTTTCCCCCCTCTCCCCTCGAATCTAGCTTAAAGCCCTCTCAATGAGCCCTGCTTGCTCATGACCCAGGACCCTCTTTCCCCTTTGAGAAAGATGGATCCCATTAGATACCATCATGGCTGGTGCTATATAAGGCTTCCTATTGCCGAAGAAACCAAAGTTGTGGCGATGACACCAGCCGCGGAGCCACGTGTTGATGGATAAAACTCAAAAACATGTTTGTGTGACCCGGAGCTTGCCTGCTTTTTCAATTGTACTAGTTGTTCCAACTAAGAGATGTTGTCTCTGTCTACAAGACTCATCTTCCTTACTTCCTCAGATAGTGGTGGTAACAGAATAAAATAAGCTTATTTGTTCTATTCCAACCCTTTTTCTGCTTGTCTCTCTGTTAACACAATATAAAAGACAATCTACAAAGCTTAACATCCAAATATAGAGTCATAGGTTTGGTAGGGGACAGAACTAGAACTAGCAACCCAGAATCCTTGTTCCCTTAAGTTGCAATGCCTGAACCCACAGGAAATCACCCAACCAAAGGTTCTTGATTGTGCTGAAATGGCAAATGGCATGTGTGCAATACAATGGCTGTTCTCTCCCTAAATCTTACTATTCCAGTTCTTTAAAATGTTTTAGTGGCATTTGCCACTAGGGAGATTTGCCTCAGTGGGGACCTTCCTTTTTAACCTTTAACCTTTAACCTGTATTTCTTGTTTTAGCTTAATCTGATCAAAACATTTCCTCTAGCAGAAAAGCGAGTGCACCTCACATTATACAAACACTCGGAGAACTAATAAAGATCTGGTTAGAAGTAACTGATGTGATTCTGAAGGGAAAATCTGTTAATTAATGAAGACTGATACTCCCAAGTAAGCTGTTCTATCAAACCAACACCAAATGATATGTACACTGAGACAATTCGGATCTGAAAAACAGCTGCCTTCCTATCTTTTTTAAAGATTTAAAGCAGAACAGCAATCTGCAAGTATTTCACCCTCAGAACATGACTTCTTCAGCAGTAGGAGGAGATCAGTCCAAATGCAGAGACACGTTAATAATACCTTTTAGATTAGTATGACTACTGGCTTGAAAATTAATGCAATAAATACACAATTTATTACAAGAGAAGATTGTTTATACTGATGTCATTTAACAAATTAACAACTTTGGCATCAATGAAAGTTCATTGTAGCACTATAGCTGAACTTTATTATAAAGAGCCAGAGAAAGAAAATAGGAGTCTAAAAAGATTTAAAAGGCTTCTAGTTAAATCTATCAAACTAGTTGGAGACTCTAATTCTTTTATTTTGACAGTGTGGATTTGTGCCACTTTAAATTTAATGGGCAGGAGCAGAATTCTTGTATTGAGGATAAAAGGCACTACATGATAGTCACATCCTAAGACTAAATCATTGTTACATAAAACTCAACTCTTCAGGAATCACACTCCTCACACAAACCAAATCATATGCTGTAAATCAGAGTTTAGGTCTCCGAATTCATAAAATTAATTACTACAAGCTATAAGAAGCATTCAATTGGCATAAAATACAGCCTTCTTATTTTTTATGTATGTTTTATATATAGGTTATATAAGGTTTCCAGGTTCTTTCTCCCCCACAAAGTTTTTCATATTCAAGCCTTCAGGTTTCACCTGAAGTTAATTTTCCAAACTTTTTGACAGGCCGTGATTTTTTTTTATTTTTACTCATAGAAAATTGTATTTCTCATTCTTTATTCATCTTTCTAATGCAAGCTGAGATTTCTGGTAATTACTCATTTTAAGAACTAGAGCTTTTAGTAAAATGTCAAATATCCTGAGAAAAAAACATGAAGCTCCTGGGGGCAGTAGTGACTTAGCTGATGTTTCCCCATGGTCCTTGCTGCAGAAGAACGGGCTCCACTTCACAAAGAAGGGTTGTCTACTAGTGGGTAAGAAAACTAAAGCTGGGGTCGAGCTGCTTCTTGATACCAAGAAGAATACAAATAAAGATTTGTACCTCTGTTTCTTCAGTGCCTTCTCCCAGAACCACTATAAAAGCATTTAAAAAATGTAAGCTGACATTGCACTTGCAAACAAGCATGAAATCACACAGAATCACAGAATAGTTGAGGTTGGAAGGGACCTCTAAAGATCATGTAGTCCAACCCCGCTGCTCCAGCAGGGACATGTGGAACACGTGGCACAGGGTGGCATCCAGGCAGATTTTGAAGATCTCCAGAGAAGGAGACTGCACAACCTCTCTGTGCTGCATTTATTTTTTTTTAAGAAAAAAACCTTAGTCTATCTATTGGTTGCAATTTCTAATGAACTGCACATTAACCTATCCTAAAAAAGTACACCTTTTTCAGTACAGCTGTGTTTGTCCACTACAGCTGCAGCTCTGAGCATTCCCTAAAGCTCAAGCTAAAAAGGCGAGATGCTCAAGTCACTTAAAGTAACTGGAAATAGAATTGGGAATTCTTAGCATGATGCTATAATTCTTAATCCTTATAAATGTTATTAAACTTTATTATTTATTGTGTTATTTATTGTATTATATGTATTCTTTAATGTGCTATAAATGTGCTATTTAAACATGGTTGTGTTTTCTTACACTAAATTACACTTGGTAAGGAAAAGAATTGTAACAGTTTGTTTTATTTTACTCGTAAAATGCAAATTTTGCTTCAGAAAAAAAAAAAAGTACGTTTGTTGCAACTGATTATTTTCCATTGTTTCTATCTTTGTAACGTCTTTCCTTGAACCTCATGCTTCTTGGTAATAAAATGGATAAAGAATAAGAGAAAGAATATTAAAAAAATAAAACCAAGACCCCCCCAAATTTTAAATCTTAAGTAATATTTTGAGGAGGACTGAACATTTCCATGTAATGTCATTACAATTAAATTCAGATAAATAAAGGAAAAGTCAGATATGAATCTGACTTGGAAGTATTAAAGAACTCCTGAAAAAAAACTTTAATATTATTTTAAAAATAATTTCAAACTTATTCATGAGTCAAAATTCACAGAAATCTTCTGCTCTGTCATGCTTATCAGTAAAACTGGACAGAAACTGGGTCTCTTATCTCACAAAAGCAATTGCGGTTCTAAAAAAACAAGTTACAGTGTGCTGTAGGATAAAAAAATCAAAATTGTACATTTTTCAGAAACACAAAAAGAATTTTGTTTTAGACCAATGATTTTGTATTGATCATTTTTTCAATAATCAATTGTTATTGGATGGAAATGGTAACGGAAATGTTAATGGAAATTGGAATTTGTAATGGAAATTGTTATTAGCGTGTCAAAATACAGCACCCCCTTCAACTCAAACCTCAGAAATAACTTGTTCTATGTAAAAACTGCTGTAGCAATACTTTGGCAATAGTTTGAAAACTTTCATCTTTTAGCTATTTTAAAATAAATAGCTTTTTTTTTTTTTTTTTTTTTTTTTTTTTTTTTTTTTTTTTTGTTATAGTAAGGGTAAAGAAGCGTTTTGACTGGCCATTGCAGTTTGCTAGTCTAGTCCAATTATATCTCCTTGCACAACCCAACGCTTAAGCAAAAATAAGACAACAGACAAAAAGAAACACCCTGAACTTGTAGTTCTACCAATCTCAATCTACCAATCTTCCAAACCCTTTTGGAGGTCCATTTGATTGGGTATTCTCTGAGGTGTGCAATGAAAAACATACTTTTGAGGAGCTTTCAGAATGTCAGGAACTGAAAGATCTTGGAGCTGATTTGCTGAAATTCAGTGCTAATTCAGTGCACACATCTCACAGCAGATCTGCAGAAGTAAAGAAGCGACAGATTCCTACTCATAGAATAAAAGTAAGGAGTGTAGCAGAACAAAGTTAGGCTTACAAGCCCAACTGCAATTGCCTTAATTGCAAACAGTATTTCTGATCATCCAGTAGCATGGCACAGCAATGAACTGGTGAACAAAGAGAGTCTTGACATTCTTTTCCTCTTAATACAGGCACAGAAGGGATCAGAGAGAAGCTGCCGTTCTGCATCACACAATTATGTGCCTCATTCATTAGTACCACATCATTGACTACACCATGAAAGGAATGACAAATTAGCAATTTCACAGGACTAGCATAATACTATCATTTGTATCACAAAGTCAGCAAAATCTAACCTCCAATAATTCAGCTCACCATTCTAAGCCAAGGCTGGCCATCAATACGGTTTTATGTGCCTTGTACTAATCACTAAAGTCAGATAATATGCAAGGTTAATGGTTGCAGAAAGTCTGGGGAAATATCCAAGATCTGATAAGGAAACCCCACATTACTGCTGTTCTATGTGTGTATATCCCAATCAAGAATAGGCAAAGGAAGGAAATCGATGCTTAAGGCAGTTATAATACATCTCTTGGTGTAACATATAAATTGGCCCTTCATTGCCCATTCACGTTTCAGTTAATAAATAGTTCAGACATAGGACACATGGATAGTGAAGAAGTGTAACCATTGTATGTTTGTCACCCTTACTTTAGATTTATGCTGTCTTAGTACAACAGCCTGTATCCAGTGCTTTTCAATTACTTTGCTAGGCTTTTAAAGAAAATAAGAAGAGGTGATGCTTAATCCTGATCAGTAGTTTGTTATATATTCTACCATCTGAAAAGAACTTGATGCATTTTTCCTCATTTAAACAAATAGATAATCAACCTGGATATTCTCATTCTAATTGTATCCCACCATTGACTATGATCACAAATATATATCTCATCTTCACTGCTGATAATGAAAACTCCTTTTTTTTTTTTTCCTTTTTTTTCCATACTAGCTATAGCAGAATGGATGCTGATTTCCTTTTATATGTAGCACTGCATTATCAAAGGATGCTCTAAAGCAATTTGCAGAATAAAAAGTCTGGCCTCACTACGCTCATACACACATTTTTAATGCTGATAATATATATATTCGCATTATTTAACTCCACATCTGTCCAATGTTCCTAAAATGTCAAACCCTGCACTTTAAAACTTTTTAAAGTAATCCTTTTTACTACCTTTAATATAATTACATCCATTTCCACCCTGCAAACCAAAAACAGGCAGGCAGTGTATTTAATTTGTAACTGCACCACTAAATGCAAATGTAAAATTGGCAGCTTTGATGTTACAGCATTAAATATAGCTTATCTCACCAGTGACAGTGAGAAACAGACACTCTCTTAGGACTGTGAATTATGACAGGCTCTCCAATGAGTGAAAAATCATCCCCGTACAGCTGTCACTGACGAGATTTTCTTTTTCTTACGGCATGTGAGTGCTTCAGCGTGGTTGGAGCCACCACTCTGGTGGCTAAGATGGAGGCTGCTTTAATGCAACTAGGTGTGCCCCTTTGTTCTGCAGAGGTTCTTTGGCAATATTTAAAAAAAATGCAAAAAAAAAAAAAAAAAAAAAAAGAGCTCTAGGTCCAGTAGCTAACTTACATTAAACTAACATACTACTTAAAGGAGCAACTAGAAAGCCAAGGACTAAGATATTCTCCAGCTCTCATCATGCAGAGCATGACTTCATCTTGCACATTTGTACAGGTATACTTTTACTAACTCAGGTGTAAGAAATCCACAGTGGAGTTATCTAATGAAGGCACTGTAACATCTAGGAGTTTTGATTAGGGCTCCAGAACACTGTTTTTCTAGGTAATGCATAAACAAACTCAAAATAAGCTGGCTTTCCATACAGCTTGCAATCTATAAAAAGAGTTTGTAATCCACACACTACTGCCAAGAACAGAGCAGATTTAAACCCTTCTAAACCCTGAAAAGTGAAGCTTTTTTGATTCCGTAACTGTGAAAGACAGACAAACCCTCATGGGAAGTTTCAAACATAGCGATGCCAGGCAAACATTGAGTGATTAGTACTGGTGAACAAGAGGTGACCTAACCAGTTACTCACATATATCTTAATTTACCTGCTTCTTACTAACTAGGCATTATATGCCTAATGCAATTTTTCAGTTGGGGGGGCAACAGGTGGACAAGATGCCACAGTGCATCTTCTTCCACAAGAGGCACACAGGACCCAAACTTCAAAGATCACACCAAGAGTAAAAGGAAAGAAGAATGGCTGCTAATACTTATGTGAGAAAGCTTTGTGTATATTTATTATTTATTTACTATTTGCTCTGTATCTTTGATTGATCTGATTATGAGTATATTTAGTAAAACATTTTTGGGGACATTTCATGAGCTGACAGAGCATTTTCTTCCTATCCTGCTTAAAAAAATTTGCAGGTATCATGTTCATTTAGTATTTAGTGTCTTATGTTCACTTCCCTAGGAAATGAAAAAGGCAGAAACCCTGTGGACAAGCCACACATGTTTAGCTAACAAACTGGAAGCAAACAAGCCTCTCATTTTAGACCTGCCTAGAGCAGGTCTGCAAATGGATCTCAAACACGTACCATGAGTGTGATCCTGTTACATGACTGCACATAACCCATTGGTAAACCTCATGAAAACTGTTTGTTCAGCTTTACTTCCACCAGCTTGAATATTCCAGCAATTTGCTGTATTGCAGCAATACCAATTGTTCAATGGTTAAGAATTGAGCAAGGCTTGAGTGATGCTCATCATGAAGCCTACAGCCTCCTCTATCGGATCCACTATTTTCTATTTGATATTAAGAAGCAGATCAATATTCTCTATTAGACCACAAGCCTGCATATAAGATTTTGAAACAATCATCTGTTTTTGCTTTGCATTGTACTATAATCCTTGTGGCTAGGACCAACTACTGCATAAATATCTACAAAGCTACCCCACTCATCTCCCTTAAATTCAAAATATTCCTCTGAAAACAGATTACTAGTGGTCTATAGCTGCTGCCATACATTGTGACAGAAATTGTGTCCTTGTTTTTGTATACACTTTCATCTCTTTCTATGTATGTTACTTCTTTTGTTTCACGCATATCAAAACTTTATTTCTTCTATTTTTTTTTATCAGTTTGCATAATGACTCGTTTCAAAATTGGTATGCTAGTCCAGTGGGCTTCAGTCTTCTATTTTTAATATTTTGTGAATTGGAGGAAAGCTCCCTAAGTTATGCCATTTTAAGAATCTTCAAATGAGATGTTCAACAAATGTGCCTTCCCTTTTCTGCCTAAAAATCAGGACAGAAGAAAATCTTTGCTGCATTCCACTGGTACCCAGGAATTTTGCTAGCCATTCGCAAATTTTGAAAATGTGGTCTTTCTCTGGAGACTACCCATCTATACTGCTGACTCTTGCATGTTTGGGGTCTGGCACAGTGAAAGTCTTCTCTTTCAGGAGCAGCAGTTCTGCAAAACGTTCAACAGCTCTTGGGTAAAAAAAGCTGCACTGAGAATTGTTCAATGCCTCAGTGCTATTATTAAAGCAAGCAAGCTGAAATTGAATCCTAGACCTGCCATCATGTTGAAAAAGCAGCCAGATTTCAAGGGGCAGAGAATAATAATGTAGTTATTCTTAAAAATGCAAGAGAGAATTGACCAGCAATTTGAATTTGCCTTCTCTCACTATGCATGAGAAAGCTGGAGTCTAAGATTAACACTATCTGAAGAAAAACAAGTATGCAGAGCATTAATAATAAGGCCAGGAGACCTCAAGCAGGGTGAATTTGCACTAAACACTTTTGCCATGATTATCCAAAAGTTCTGCAGAGGAGTGGGAGATAGCTAGGCAGGAGGCAGCTGTGGTACTGACTGGAAGAAATTCGAGGCAACGAAGAAAGCCCCAGGTGACAGAATATTTTGCCATGCTTTTAAGATCCTTACAAACCGATAGATTAAAAAAAAAAAAAAAAGTAGAATTCTCTTGTCATATTCATATTCCCGACTCATTGGGAATATTGTGTCGTATTCCCAAGTCATATTCATATCTTGATCCCAAGTGACAGTTTGGGAGAATTTCCTGTTGGCCATACCATAACTTTTAACCTCAACAGGATGCAAATATAGGATGTAATTTACAATAGAGAGTCCCAAATATAGAATTTATAAAGAGTATGCATACAGGAATCCCAAATGGCTATGATTTGATATTTGAATACAAATGAAAGCATCACCTCTGCAATGTCAATATCTTTCAGTGCTGTTTGTCTTCTGTTGAGGTGCACTGGAGAAGATTTGAGGACTAAGACACGTTCCAGTTTTGAAAAAATAAAGCTGTTATATTGCAGAAAACTCAGAAGGATTAGAATTTTGTTTCAAGTGTGCAAGCCCTCATCGTGTAGAATAATGGCACCTTTTTCAAGGATAAATGAATAATAGCTCTCTTCAAAATCATGAGAAATGTTTTGCATTGTTTCTCTCAAAGGAAAAGGATGCGGAGGCTGAAAGAGCAATTAAAAGATAAGGACAGAAAATTTTCCAGAAGGTTCACTGCAACAGCTAATTGAGGCTGTTTTATAGTAGGCATTTCAATTTTACTATTTTCAATATTTTTTTTAACTCATATTAATGCAACAGCACTTGGTCATTTTTTTCTTGGTCTTAGACAGAGTGGAGTAACTTTTCTTCAAACTTTTACCTCAAAACCAGACTTTCACAAAGCATGTGTTTCAAGTAAGAATCTCATTTGATCACTGGAACCTCAATTTTCTTCCCCTTTTGAATTTTTTTTTTTTTTAATTCATGATGATTGGGTTGCTGTTAGCACCTTTTTTATTAATTTATTTTACAAAATAAGTGGTTAGATTATAAAGAAAATCTTTAAAATGTGACCTGAATAAAGGAGATCTGAGGACATCTGATTGAATCTGCAGAGAACCTGAAAGGATGGTTCTGAGGTGTAGATTCCATCTTTCACTGAAAGGGATAACAGCTCTGTGACTAATCACAGTAATCTAAACCTTGTCAATGACTTTGCCCATCATTAAAGCATATAAAGAGAAGCAGCTTTGGAATCCATACACAGTTCTAAAGGAGACAAAAGACGAGCCAAGGAGACATGGATCTAAAATTCAGAAGCACAAGCTTTTGCTAAGAGTTAACATATCAGTGGAGGCGAAGAGAAAGAAACAGATCATGCAAAATTCTTTTTATTTTCAAGGAACAGAGAATACAACTTTGGGAAGTTTGGTGAGTGGCCTCAGAAAACAACATATCATTTAAGGATATGGCACAAATAAGACATATTGTAAGGGAAAGCAAATTAAGGACTGTGAGTGGAAACCTGCCATTACTCTTTGGTAAAACTCCTACTGATTTTAATGGAAACAATGTTTATTAACCCACTCTTTTGTATGATAATGGCCAAAGTACATCAGAATACATTTCAGTTTAAAAGAGCATGTAAAAGGCAACTCAATATTCTATTTCTCATTTTCCTGTCATATCTATTTTGTGTTAATTAGTTTTAAAATGTTACTGATGTCAGTACAATGAAAATGGTATCTAGAAATTATATGCTGCTTAGACATGTGGTAACAACTTTCAGACTAAAGAGGGTGTTGAACTTCTTTCCTGTCTTCTTTAATTTGGTAGTTATAGTGTCAGAGTAGTTTCTGATGGGAAAGAGAAATGAAATGAAAACTGAGCCCAATCATTAGCTTCTCCGTGCAAATTTTCATAACACAGGAAAAAAAAAAAAAAAAAACACCTTGTGCACATCTTTGCTTGGTATAAAGGCTTTACATGCAACTAAAGATTGCTATTCAGTGATGCTCCAAGGAACAGAAAACTGATTTCAGTTTTAGATGCAACTTTCAAAAATGCCAAAGGTAATATGCTTTTCTTCCCTTTCTATGGATTTTATGGATTCACTAAGGCAAAAGAAACCAATAACATGATCTGAACCTAACACAAAGAGCTAATTAAGTCTAGTGTCTTAATAACATATATCGCTACACAAGGCAGGGCAGTAGCAACTGTCCGAGTGTCTAATATGTAAGGTAACACCCACAGAAGACAAGTGGTGTTTTTGCACTCCTAAGTCCCCTTGTCCACTGTTTTTTCACAGTTGACTGAGTATACTAATTACCTATGTCCAGATTCAAGGAAGTCCAAGAAGCTTAAATTGTTACAACCAGAATTGTCCAATACTAGATAACCATCTTGCTTCCTCCAGGTTCCATTGTCTGGAGACCAGAACTAGGACTTCACAGGTTCAACAGGTCTAGCAGGACAAAATTAACTCTGCTTGAAAGGAAAGAACTCAGGATCTTTCAGATCTTATCTCTCTTTTTCCTCTACCACTTCCCTTCTTTTCTTCCTAAGAGCTTCCTCCATTATTAGATAGCATTTCTATTTGCTTGCCAGGCACCAACTTCATGCAGAAAGCTAACTGAGCAAATAGTTCAGTTCTGGATTGGCCAGTACTCAGGGCCTGGGTCAGCTCAGGACTGATTACAGTCCGACAGCCAAATGTCCTGTATTTAAGATATTTGCCCTATGCTCTAAGGAACTTTTCTGTTTTATTATCCTAGTTGATGAACTGTATATGAGACAGTTTGAGAAGTTTGGAAGATAGTTTGGAAATACTCAAATTTCATCACTGAACGTGAGTAGAACGGCTTGTCTTTGGAATGGACTTTTTAAAAGGGTAGTGCAATTACAAAACAAAAAAAAAGATAATATAGAAACATGCAAAATTTTACAGATCTCAGGCAATTTATTGTATTAAGGGAAAAAAGAAAGACCTGTCATCCTGCAGTGTTAACGCACTGAAGCATTGCTGACTGTGCCCTGGAAGGCATGCCCTGGTGCTGTGCCCTTCTGGTTGGCAGGCGAAGACTGGGGCTAGATGGGTCCTTAGCAGAAGCTCCTGAAGTTCGCCTCAAATTTTGGTGCTGGATAATGGTTAAGTACCTTTCTGGAAGCCTATCACTACGGCCTGTCTTTACTCTTATTCTCTATGGAAGCAGTATAGACTAAATTTTTCTGAATCTGAACTTTAAAAAAATGTTAAAGGGTTTTGCCTTACACATGAAGAGTGAAAATTCCAGCTGTTCTGAAAAAAAAAAAAAAAAAAAAAGTGCTTTCACACACAGGAGTATCCAAGTGAATATATAGTATGTGTTATAGCAGCAGACAACTTCACCATCCTTACTCAGGGCTATAACATCTTTCCAGAACCTTCTGCCATAAAGTACTGAGCTGCTTCTCAGAAGGAGTATTTTGTCTACCCAGTATTTGGAGTTTGCTGTTCGGCCTGATAACGAACTTCAGTCAAAGACTACTTGCTCATACAGAATTATTCTCGGTGCCTTATGTGTGGTCTGTCCATCCCAAATTGCACTCCTGAAAAAGGAACTCAATTAGTAGTAAGCTTACCTATCACTTATCAGCTGACCATGTAAATAGCCTGCAAAATACTAAAAAGGCAGGTGGTAATCCAATGGGATAATAGCTCAGGGAAAAAATATGCTATTAGCCCTGCTGGGCTCCACACGGCAAACAGCCCTTTCCACTCATAAAACCATGAATAGATCCGCTGCACAGCAAGAACACAGCCACGTTCAGCAGCATGTGTCAAGGCAGGGAGGGAGCGAACCTGCTCTTGTGAGACAAAAGAGTACACTCTGTGAGATAAACAACGCTAAGGCAGCGTGATCACAGAATATTTAAAAATAACCATAATAATGAAATGCAAAGCAGGGGAAATGGGGGAGGGAGGAGGGTAGGAAATGTTCAGACAACCGGAGTGGAATCTCACTGCAAAATAAAATAAAATATTCCTCATGCCAAAAGGTTGAGTCTATTATCTTGGAGTCACACTTTGTGTTCTTCCTCCTGCTGTTTCAGGGCCAGGAGGAAACCAATTTAGAAAATAAGGGACAGATTTAATCCTAGCCAGTTCACCTCATGTTGGTATTGAATGCTAGGTAGCGAGGTGCGGGTAACCATTGCTGCAATGCACACATACCTAGCTCTGGAAGAGTACAGGGAAAAGGGTGGAGATTCTAAATGACAAAAATGCATGTCAGCTACTTTGCTACTTCAACACCTTTTTAGCTACAAAATGT
Organism: Nothocercus julius; assembly: GCA_013398735.1. Lineage (NCBI taxonomy): Eukaryota > Metazoa > Chordata > Aves > Tinamiformes > Tinamidae > Nothocercus > Nothocercus julius. The sequence goes on along the minus strand of VZSV01000013.1, from coordinate 12,183,035 downwards.
TGTGCTAAAGCATTTAGAAAGAAAATTGTACTATTTGCCAACACAAGATTCCCAATATCTTGCCCCAGCTCTTCAGCTCACCTGCAGTTGGCATATAAAGCCAATGCGGCCAGTCCCATCAAGGTTTGGGGCTGGAGCCAAAGTCATAGCTGCTGAACCAAAAATGTTCTCTGTGGCCTTCAGCATGTCATGTAACCTGTCTTTGTCTCCCTTATCCACCTCATCTGTAAAATGGAGATAACATGACTTACTCACTGGCTACTACACAGCCACATTAGTAGCTGCATAGCAGATTGGAGATTGTCAGGTATCTGGCACTGACATCACAGCAAGGATGATTAGAAAGCTATGGGCTTCCTGCGATTCTTGGCTACAGGAGAAATGGTGTAGGCAGACCAAAGCTGTAGGGAGCAGGTCACCAACACAGTGATTAAATCAACAGTCAATTTCCAGTAAACCAGAGCATTTACTAGCTTTAAAATTCCAATTTTATGTAAGAAACTGTTTGATGTGCTCAACCAAATGGCAAGGCACAGCACAGGTTGTTTTTATACAAGATTTTACTTATCTATGCCTTACATTTACAGTCTTTCAAAGCTGATATATATACTCAGTGTAGCAAATAAAAGACATTTGAATTTTACTTCCTTGGTTCTAGGAATGATCTGCATTTAAATCTGCTAATTCCTAATGCCACTGAAAAACATGCACCTGGTTTATCTGCTTATATACAGCTGAAAGGAACTCAGGAACAAAGCAGTGAAGCATTACTATAAGCACCTGAAACAGGATTTTCAGAGGTGTTGAGTGGCTGAACACCCAGGTGTCTAACGGTAACCGCAGAAGTTCAAAGCTAGAGAAAATCAACCTCATTACTTTTCCGTCCAGTATAAACTGACGTAGTGAAGGAAGGAGGAGGGAAGGAGAGCAATAGGATGTTGAAATGAAACTTGACCCTTTCAGGAGCGAGTATGCTCTCTAAAGCTGAAAAGAAAACTAGAAAACACTTCTTGGTGGAAGAACCAAGAGCAGACATCAGGAGCAAATCTGGAAGAAAAAACACCAGCTGTGTGTTTTCTGCTTCAGGCACAGTGACACATCTCTCCCCATATATACACGGGTTATTGCACTGCCAACTGGGCCTGCTCTCTCCATTCCACTGGAAAAGCGTCAGAAATACATATGAGGAAGGGCAGAGCTTTAGCAATGTAGTGGGGGCTCACAAGATGAAAGCAGCCTTTCAGAAGAAATCCAAGAACAAATCCTTTTACAAGACAATGTATGCACAATATACAATAGGCTTTCTGTTATAAGAGAAAGACATAAGGGTAGCACTTCCAAGATGCTGTTTCATCAGTACCTTTGATCTGTCTTTAATCCCCTTTTGACTCTTTTCAAGACTGCTGGGAAAACTTTTCTATCAAATTAAATATTGATATAAGCTCATAATAGAAAACAGATGCCAAATGTGAAGTTGGAGACATCCCCCAAATTAGGTTTAAGGGCTGGGATGACTCTTTTAAGGATTACCAGCAATAACCTCACTGGGGGAAGCATGAAGCAGCTGAAGGCATGGAAGTCCACCCTGCAGTATTTCAGGATAAGCAACAGCTCACATCAACTTAATGCTTGGTGAGTGTGCACATTACCGAGCACACAACAGTGTAATGCTTCCAGCACCTGAATAGACAGGCTAAAGCTTTCAGAACTACTTCACAAATTTCATCTGTGCCTAGCTGAAGCTCCCTCTCTCTGGAGGATGAGGACTAATCATTGCTGCAGTCATCTGCACTGTTAGACTGGACTGTTGATCTGGTGCTCACAGGTTAGCCCAACCTCTTGCTGGAAAAAAACCTTCCATATCCCGCAGGCTGGCTGTTCATTCTCACAGTATATAAACCAAATAGCCAAAAGCCAACTTTCCCTTCCAGCCAATCGAAAGGACCATACTCACTCATTTGGTTGTGAAGTGCAGCCTTGTCCCAAACAGTACAACACATTCACTGACAGCTAACCACTTATTGAGGACCTCACCTTTCACCATGACAGTCACTCACTCATCACCCACTGGCAGCCTGAGTCCTGAGAATGTGCCAGGAAGGCTGAAGGCAACACCGAGGAATCCCTTTCTCACAATTACGCCAAGTCATATGACAAGAACACTCATCAAGCACAACAGTCATGTTGCAAAAATGAATCATCTTGTGACATTTTAGAAAATGTTTTTGTGACTCTATAGTAAGACTAGTCTTACTATAAAGAAAATCAGAACTGAATTTTGAAAAGTTTATGGAAGAATAAAACCAAAGCTCTGAGAAGCCAGCAAAATAGAAAATGTAGAAGAATTAGAGCTAATTTAGTGCTTTATTAATCCTTTAAGTTCAATATTTTTTATTAACGTTTTAAGTCCAATATACATATCAAAAGGTCAGGAAACTGCGGGTATATGGCATTGTTTCCGTCAACTTAGCCAGAAAATGAGGCTCTGTCATAGATAACAGCACCGTTGTAAACAGCTAGGAAAAAAGACTCTTCTCAAGTTAAACTGTTATCTATCACTTTAAGCGGAGAAAACAGTAAAATGTTTCACATCCCAGAAAGAAAAAGGAAAAGGTTAAGGGACTGTTCCTGTCTGTTCTATTCAGTGGGTAGACTAGGCTGCTGGATCACATCGAGCGAGTCTGCTATATAGGCTTCACTATCAATCTAACTGCTCCATAATTACAGTTTGTTGCGTAAGTGCTTTTCACAACAAATAAATTTTATTTTACAGAAATAGGCTCGAATCAACTGAACCAGCCAACCAGACCAACACAACTCCACTGCACTATACAGGCTACGCTGCACACATCACTGACAGTGGTAACCACATGTCCTCTGTACAGCAGCACCAACGCCAGCCCGAGTGGTGAGATGAAAGTGAAAGGTGAATAACACATATGCGGGGAGAATCAAGCAGTGTCACATTCCCAAATTTTGCTAATCTGGCTGTTTTGAACAGACTTGTCAAGGCTGAGCAGGCACACACAGGAGTGAGGTGGCGCAGCTGAGAAAATACACAGCAGCAACCACAAAACGTGCCACTGCACAAATGTGCTGTACAGGAGCTTGCAGTCCCTGTACAGGTAGTCCCTTGCTACTGTACAGGGACTATAGAAAGGTCCTACAGGTTAAACAGCTGTTCAGGCAAAGCTGCTGGACTGGGAAGGTGCATGTCTTTTTCAAGATCTTCTTATGGTTTGTTTATAGCTCTCCCCCTAAAGGCACTATTTCTAAAGTACAATAAAGATATATAGGCTTTGCCAAGAGTGTAGGACACTCAGTAGAAAATAGGTATTTCACTGAAAAATCAAGACCTTGCATGCTACATACAGTTTTACCTGTGCGGATAAGCATTTTAAATATTTTTCATGTTATTTTGTCAAGGTGCTTACTATGGACATAACAATGACAGCATGAAAACAGCACAGTGGAACCTGAATAGTTAGTCTGTTATACTCGTGCAAAGTATATATTACAGCCAGTCAGATTTGGCAGACTGCTGTGTGAGCTCATTTACTTCCATGTTAATTCTCTACACAAGTTCCTATCTGTAGGTAGATAATTTGGAAGCCTTCTCAATGCACTTCTTCCGTGTTCTAGAAACTTAAAAGTACGGAAGAAACAAGGCTTTGTATGCTTAAAAAAGTTAGTATATATCATGGTAGTTCTATGGCATTCTAACTGCAATGTCTGTCATGTAACAAGAAAAACACAACTGTGGGAAGAGAGAAATCAAAGTCAATGTTATTATTTCACTCTGCCATTTAGGAAGGATACTCAGCTATAAATATGAAGTCAGAGTTCAAGAATCAATCTTTATTATGTAATGGTGCAATCTTATGCTAAAGAATGTAAATCTCTCCATAGCTGAAGGAAGGTTTCTGAACTTTTAAAAGTGTTGTTTCATTCTGAGACATACTGCCTTAAAATTATCTCTGTCTATTCTTAGAGAGATCTTATTTTTAAAAAGATGAGATCAACAAAATATAATGTGTAATGTAATACTAATTTTCATATACATATATATATATGTATGTTTATGAATGAATGATAAGTTTGGTGTAAGATGCTGTAAAGTCCTGAAGCAAGTCATAAGGATTCACCAATGAGTCCAAGTTTCAGAGACATTGAAGTAAAGAGAAAGAGAGAGGGAAAGAGGGAGAGAGAAGCAAAGCAACCCTAGTATCGTCAGAAGAACATTTGCATCTTGAAGCCATTCCTTCTGACCTGCATGGATAGAGACATTTATTACATGTCTCTTCCAAAGTATTGCAAAAATATCTGACTGCATGTGTCAGCCAAGGCAAATATCTACTTTAGTTTACTAAACAAACACATGCAATTATTATATCTCAAGCATTTATGAATGAAGAGCTGCATACACACATTCCTCTTTGTATGTACAGTCACTGAGCTTTTGGTTGAGTTTCTAGAGTTTGGAACTATTTTATTATTCTTATTATTATTACTGCTATTTTACCTCTCAAGGCTTGATTATATGTTCAAATTTAGGTGTCATAGTAGCAATAGGTATTTCATAAGAAAAATAGGCCTAACTGTGGGTAGCTTGACTGGCCATTTTTACAGTCCCTATTGTCTTTATCTATTTAATGGTCCAGATGTCAGAACAATAGAACATGTTAAATATTGACATTGGGGAAGCACCAAGAAAATTAATATTGCTTTTGTTTGTTTCTATGTACTAGTAAATGCTTATTTTGGTGTTTTACCCTAAATGCTGTGCACTCTTTTAGAACATTTTTTTTTCTAAAATTTTTCTGCTATTTACAGGATAAACTAAATTTAGATATGCAGGAGTTAACCATTTTAAATTTTAATGGTTTCCTTACCTTATTAATCCACAGTGATTCTATGTCAGTTGCATTGCATGATAAATATTTGCTCAGATGAGCAGTGTGTCACTTCTGTTTACAGTGAGCCTACCTCCACTAGTCCAATTTATTTATACTTATATCATTACTTCCCTTGCTTTATCCCCATCACTAATATCTACAGCAATCATGACATATTATGTCTAACTAGAGCAGCTGCTGAAGAACAAGACACAGATCAGTAACTTTACAAAAAACTTTTCAGTGTCCCATAGGGTCTATTTCATTAAATACTTTATTTAAGGGGAAAACCAATACTACCTCAGGTTTCTACTCAAAATCAGAAAAAAACATATTTAAGATTTTGGTTCTTCACTGAAGAACATGATGGAAGGAGAAAATAAACTTGTTTAAACAGAGTTTAAGTTATAGAATTGGTGCAATTAGTTCTGTATTTTAGTACAGTGCAAAATATGCCAAGCTATTTTGTTCTCTGTTGCATCCATTCTGTATCTGTAAGAAAACTTCTTGATATGTCTTTCTCATGGGAGTGCTATTACACTTACTATATGCTTATCATAGAATCATTAAGATTGGAAGGGACCTTTAGAGATCATCTAGGCACAGAATTGCGTCCAAGTGGGTTTTTGAAGATCTCCAGAGAAGGGGAATCCACAACGTCTCTCGGCAACCTGTTCCAGGGCTCTGTCACCCTCACTGTCAAGAAATTTTTCCTTAAGTTCCTGTGGAACTTTTGGTGCTTCAATTTATGGCCGTTTCTTCTTGTCCTATCGCTGGCCACCACTGAAAAGTGGCCGGCCCCATCCTCCTCACTCCCTCCCTCTGAGATATTTTCAAAATAGATAAAGTAAATAGCCCCTGGGCTATCATGATTTACTTCACTTTATCATGGGAAAATACCTTCACAGTGGTATGAGTGAACAGAAAGGCATTTGAGACAGACTGCCATCCTTTGGGAACACAAGTTTCCTTAACCCCAGAAGAAACCCCATTCTACCCACCTGGGCTGAATGCAGCTAAACAGTTGTGTTTCTTGCAGAGTTTGGGCAGCTTCTGGTCCTGACAGACAGCCGATGGGATGAGACCGCTTCAGGAGGGGTGTGCTAGGCACTTTGGAGATCATCACTGACTGCTCCAAGCCTGTGCTGGCAGTAAGCACATACTTCATCCCAGGATTGCGAAGCAGCAATTCAGTTTCAATCTCAGGACTCCCTGCTGTCTTTTTAGACTTGTGTTGCTAACCTGAGCTGAACACAAGAAATACTGCCCAACTATACCACTAATCTGAGTTGAGTTCACCATCCTGAATTAAGGCATGAGCCAGGACTGTAGAAGCAGCTTATTGTGCTGAAGATTTGCCTCTTATACAAGAAAACATGGCTTAATGCCAAATGACATTAACTAAGGAGCCCCAAGTCTACTCTGGCCCACAATAAAAAGCAGATGTTTCAAAATCAAAGAAAATTTTGAAAGAAAACCATTATTCTTGGGCCAAAATAGGAGGCCTAGAAGCCCTGAGAAAATTCATAGGCTAAAGGTAAGACACTGTCAGTTTACCTGCTGCAAACCAAGGGCCTGTACCCTAACAGTGAGGCTAGCTGAGCCCAGGGCTGAGGGGTTTCTGGCAAAAAAGCCTCAGAAGAGTGACCAGAAGTCTTGTGACCCTTATCTGTGGGAACTCTGCACTGTAGGGAGTGCTTTGAGCCATGAACCATTTTCAAACAACTCTCTCTTACAGACAACTTTGTTAGAACTGTCCTGACCTGTGAAACATTTTAGTCTTAAGGAATAAGATGATTTCTCCCTGCAAAACCGTTTCTAATCTGTTCTGTCTGCAGTGCGCAAGAGTGAACACAGAGACCTTGCCTCTCAGCTTCTTCCGGCCCTAAGAATTTGTTTCCCTTCAGTAAGGTAAGAAAAGCATCAGTAAATTACTTCTTGGTCGTGCATCAGAAACTAGACAAGAGAACTAGGTATCAGACTAATTTCTGGCTCAATCTGCAAGGCCTGCAAACCACTGAACACTGCTGCCCCACAGTGTGTGTTGTCCAACTTAATTATGTCTTATTTCAAACCAAGACAAGTAAACATCCACTGTACACCAAAGCACAGTGGAACCAAAGGCACAACAGCTGTTGCAGCATATAATACTCCATTAGGAGAAAAAGAACATGTTAAAATAATACTCAAATGGCCTACTTAAGCATTCAGAGATCAGAAGATAGGCAATATAGGTCTGTTTATACAGTCTGCAGATTACCTGCATCCTTTTATATGTGAAATTGTCTCAACAACAGTCACTTAGTGTTGTGATAAAAATTTGCCAGCCCTAGCTCAGCAGCATGACAAGCTATGGCCAGTCCCTTGACTTCCCTCTAGCCACATCTGCTGCCACAACAAAAGGCTGGTGAAGCACTCTCAGATGCCCTCAAACACAGCTGTCTGTCCAGATGCAACGACTGCCTTCATATGTGCTTAAGTAGGCATAAACTTGCTATCAGTATCAGCTGTGAATGAAGTAGCCACAAGAAAGGCAGTATCTCTATTCTGTATCCAAATGTAATAAACTGCTACAACTGTGCACCTTAAAATTCAATCAGCCACAGTCTTTTCACTTTATGTGGCAGGACACCATCAGGCTTCAAGTGAATAACTTTTACTCCCTAATTACCTTTTTTTTCCTAAAGGTAGATTTTCTTCTCAAGTAAATACTGTTGCAAAAAAAATGTGGACACCAGTTTGTAAGGAGAGAGGATCCGAGTTCAAACAGTATTCAGTTGGAGTTTCAGCTTATATTAGCTGAACACTAAATTGAGAAGAAATTTAACTATAGCACTTTTTGTGGCTTTCTAGATGACCAAAGGCACATCATTCTATCTGGAATTATTTGAGCACAAGTCATATCCTAATGCATCAGACATGAATCATTTATCTAATTACATATCTTTGTCTCTGTTCACATACAGTTTTGAATATTAAAAAGACACATACCAAATGTAATGTAATTTTTCTCTCACATACACTTTTAAATATTAGTTTTTGATGGGAATTTGTAGGATAAGAGTATTATAGTAACTAAAAATATTGTGCCTAGTGCTGCTTTTAGGTATTTCATATTTTAGAGAGAATATACTCCTCCTGATTTGCATTCTGTGTCTCATTGCTTCAATGGATTTTTCTGAAGAGAAAAAAAAAAAAAAAAAAAAAAGACACAAAAACACCGGGGCAAGAGAAATTGAAATTAAACAGAAAACCTTAAGAGAAAATCATCTCTCTCTGCTAAAGGGCCGGTTCTTAACATGAGTTCTATGCCTAGGTTCACATCAGAACAATCTTAAAATTAAGCAAATAAAGGCAGATAAAGGTAGCTAGTCCCTATCTAGCATTCCAAATTAGCTCTGATAAGGAAAGTAAAAGTTAACAGCTGGTGATAAAGCCAAGATGAAGGGATCAGACAGGATGAAAGCTGGCTAGCAAGCAAGCATGCGTGGAGAAATAGAAAGCTATACATTGTAGGCTGAGGACACTGAATTCAATTCCAGATGAAGGAATAAGTAATTAAAGGAATTTAGGAAATGAACAACTTTGATTTAGCTACAGGACTAGAGATCTTTAATGTCTATGACCATATCCTTTCAGGAAAAAAAAAAAAAAAAAAGCAGAGAAAACAGAAGCATGTGCCTTCAAAAGCACATTTTAATGCTCATGGCCAAGTAGAAGGGAGCGTGGAAAACAGAGCAGTTTGACACAGGACTTGTGTTTACAGGCTAGATATATTTTAAGGTATAAAATGCCTTCAGTTCAGGATGTATGTGGATCTCTCTTCCATTGCTGCTGCCTCATGGTGTCCCACATTCTATAGCCTAGCTCCTGCGTGAGTCCAGAAAGGTGTGAACTAAATTATTGTTATTTTATTTTATATCTGTAGGGCTTTTTCCTTTTCAGGTTGAAGCATTTTCTGTACTCATCACCTCAACAAAGCCTACGGACAGTTCCTGTCTTTGCAAGAAAAAACTTGCTGGAGAGAGTGGCCATCGTTCACCCCTATTGCTTTCCAGCCTTTATCTCCTTGTGGCTGTCATTTAGCTGGTGCAGTACGATGGTTTCAACCAATAAAACCGCTAGCAGTGCTAGATTCGAGGAAAAAAATATTTATCCAATTACTGTTCTGATATTAGTTGCAGAACTGGTCTAAAATATATCTTGTTAACTCAAGCATCAGCTTTTCCTTGCTCTCTCCCGGTTTTGGTGCTCTCGACCAGGCGGCACATTTATTTTAAGTAGGGATTTTAGCGACATCTGGTGGCAATCAAAGAAAGCTCACCCTTGGGAAACCCTGGCAAAACCACCCTCTCCGCACTCTGCCGTTCTTGACAGCTAGCAATCGCCTCTGAAAGAATAAGTGATCAGAATGGTTCAGGGCAGAGGGCAATATAAATAAAAATATCATAATAATACGACATTGGAAAAAAAATCCTTAGCTTGAACAGAACTAAAGTGCTCTAGGCAAATTCAGCATAACAGGGAATTCTGAAGGAAACAAACAAACAAACAAAAATATAATAAGAGTAATCCTTTTACAGTCTTTGTAATGTCCTTGTAATGCTGCCTCAGCAAAACAGAGATGTGAACCTGTTACCTGAACTCCAAACTTTTGTTACTTAACATGCTGGCTTTCACTAGCGTAAATTTCAGGATCCATCATAAGAGAAAATAAGCCAATGAAAAAATACAGATCTCAAAAATACTCAGGACCTTTAATGGAAGTATAAATTGGATAGTAACTGGACATTTAAGTCTATTTCAAGCATAGTAAACCTTTATGTGTTTAATACCTTTATGGAAGTTCCAGCCAGGTTTCAAAAGAAGTGAAAAACAGAAATTTAGAGGAGCTTTGAAGCAACTGGGAGTGTTGACCTTCAGGTCTAAGGCGACCGTCCACTTCTTTAGCATAAGTATCATGTCTGAATAATTCTGACACTGAAAGGCAACATCAGCCCAAATTGAGCTTTTACCTGCCAAAACCAAGGAAATTCATTCTGTTTTCTCCTTGATATCAGCAAGCACATATTTTGCAGCGAGCTGTTCTGAAACCATAAAAAAATAAGAAAAAGAAAGCCTTGATAGTTGCAAAAAAAGAAAGAAGAAGAAAGAAAAAGGAAAATGCTGTATTAGCTATTGGAGGTGTTTAAGAATAGCTAAACATTTACCTGCCAAATGTAGACTGAATCCCGTTAGTCTTTTCTGGTTCAATAAGATGAGTGTACTGATCTTCCATGACCATGTTTATAGAAACAGAGATTTTTTGATCTACAAGTTTCTCAGTTTCATATCACGTTAGAAGTACTGCCAAGACCCCTGCACAGGAGCACCAGGTACAAGCTTTTCTACCTCAGGTTGTAGAGAAACTTTTGGAACAGCTGTAGTATTTTAATAATCAGTTAAATCCAGGTTGTTCTTAGTTTTAAACATCATAGATATTCAAATACACATCTAGCCATCTGGATGCTTTTTCTGAAGCTGCTTTAGCACCTATAAAACTGTTCTGAAAATCAGTGGCATTTTAAGGTAAACTTCCTGGTACATTCAGGCCCTTCACTCAAAATTAGAACCATCACATGCAAATCAAAACAAGAGCAATTACTGTATAATCAGACTATTAATCAGGCTTGAGAAATGACCTGAGAAATGGACAATAATGCGTTTAAGCTCAAAGATAAATCCTTTGCCTGAATCATGAAAAAATCTTCTAGACTAGAATGAAAGATTAGACCTTTTCTTCTGTGAACTATAGAAGAGGATTCCGGCCCAAGGTAATTTAGGGCTTTTTTTTTTTTTTTTTTTTTTTCAAATGGAGCGCTACAGAGAATTACTTTCTATGTTTATTAGTTACCAGCATATATCCATGTTCCAAATGTTCAATACTTTTCAGGAATATTAGATAATATAAAAAGAGGGAAATACATTTGGAAACTCACGAATGACAGAGTGGATGCATTTCCACTTTTCAAAGAAGACAACAATGAGTCATCCTTAGATAACTGCTAGAGCCTTGACTCTGACTTCCCAGTATGTTGTGAATAATCCACTGCTAGGAATCAAGGAGTATGGCACACTTCTCTTATGTAGGTGCATTGCACATAGCGGGCAAAAGGAGGAAACAAGACTAGGACTCTCCTAAATCTCAGTGAGTCTTGCTTGACTGCAGGAATGGCCTATTGACACTATAGGGAGTTGATAGAGATAGAAGTGCTTTGCAAGATCCACCATGTTCTACTACAGAGACTGCAGACCTTGCACTCAGCTCTACTCAGCACTGGCAAGATCTGATGTCTGGTTGTGGGCTCTACACTTCAGGGAAGATGAGAACAAAATGGAGAGAGATCACAGAGAGGTAATAAGAGCGATGAGAAGTGTAGGAAACAAAACCTGGAGGAACAGCTGAAGGAAGTTTTCTAGGAAAGACAAAACAAAAAAAAAAGAGATCTTGAACTGCCTTCAAACATATAATCACTTCACTTCAAAGAGATATAGACTATATCCTTGAGTATAGGAAAGCAGCAATGGACTGAAATGTACCAAGAGAGATTCAGGAGATATATGAAATTTGTTTCTGAGAGTAATGATATTTTTCTTAGGGTACAGTAAAGTTAAGATTTCAATCAGACATAAGTTATTGCATCTTAACTATTTTATCTTCATTTTACTGTGTGTGTTTTTCTCTGCTGTTTTGGAAAAATAGTATATACCCAAAATAGTGATAACAATTTTGTCTAGAAAGAAGAGAAATTCTGTGATCAACGTGAATCAGGAGACGATTAGGATGCACACAGCTGGACAAGAACATTCGAAGGGAAAGAAAAGAAACAATGATGCAGCTACTAGGTCAGTGATGGAACTCCTTAGGCTGAATATAGCAAAAATAGTTCCTAAAAGCCCAAAACAACACTTTGAACCCTTGCTTGCAAAAAGAGGAAATACCTTCCCAGCCCATTTAAAATTTTAACATTGTCTTAATCACAATTGCACAGAGAGATCCTTTTGGAGGATGGAAGAGTGCAGCAGAATGATAGAAGTTTATCATTCTGGAAGCTGGCACATTTTTTTTTAAATTTGCTTTCTTCTGTCTCATGCCTATTGCAACCACCACCCAGAGTGGTGGTGAAGTTAATTTTCAACACCCTATTAAAAGACCTTTCAAAGAAAATGTATTATTTTTAAGAGGTCCATGAAGAGATGAAAGTTAGAAGGTTCTCAGGACAGAAGACTGTGAATTGCTGATTCTACTGGGCTGCTCTTTTCCATAAAAGAATACTGAAGTTGTTACAATGCAGTGTTCACCTACACTTTGGTTAGAAAGTAGTACTTGAATACAGTTGGAGTTCAGCTGTAATTTCTCAAAGACAAAAACAGATACAGGATTCTATAAAAAAAATCCATAAAAATAACTGATTTTTTAGGATATTTAGTGAGCAAGGAAATAAATCATCTTAGACATGACTAGGTTGAAATTAAGTCCTTGTACTTGTTTCTTCAAGCAATAATATAATTTTAGCAAAGAAGGCTTCAAAATCCTTTGGAACTGAATAAATAATAACAAGCCACAATATTCCATATGCTGATATTCCCTGGGAAAACATGCAATAATTCTTTTTGCCTGATTACTTCATCCAGAATTTAACAAATAAGACAAAAAATAATGTGAGCAAACATTTAAAAAAAAAAGGAATCTTTTATCAGTTTTCCATTTTCTACCTACCTTTATGAAAGAGATATATTACTGCTTGACCACAGATAAGTCACTTTGGATACATTTACACTATCAAATAACTTAGCTCCTCAATTCAGTTCTGGTCTACTTGTTGTCCCCAGGCAGCAGTTCCATCCTCTTTAGGCAACAGCCAAGCAGTTTTTCTGAGAAAAAACCTTGTTACAGCTCTGGAGAGACTTCCTTCAGAAACAGCTCCTGGTAGACAACTTGGAACCAGCTTTGGCTCTCTACCGTACACAGGTCTTCAGCACCATCCCAGCAGGACTTATATAGCTAAATATCCCCACCAGTCCCCTTGGGGAAAATAGGTTACCTGGAATACCATAAAATGTCATTTTGGTGAGCAGCAATGTAACTATCTCACTATGTGAGCGGTATTAAAGAAAAAAAAATAGTTGTGTTACAGAAATGTACAGCCCAAAAGACAATCAGGCTTGGGCCCATAGCAGATATAAGCAGTATATATATATATTCTTGCAATTATAGACACTCCTGCTCTTTCTAGAGAATAGCTGAAAGACATTCTGCATTGCCTACCTTAGAGGCCAAAAATCATTCCTTAAAATATGTTTAACAATATGTATGTAACCTTAATTTTTCTATACCTCGATTTATAACTGAGGTATAGAGAAATTCCCACTTACTTCATAAAGTTATTGTGAAACCAGGTCAAGCACCTGCTGTGCCTTTTGAAAAGCTCAAATATGAAGAACATAATTTTATATTATGTTCTTATTTATATTATTTTATTATATATTATATATAATGGCACATTAAAATATATTTCTTAGTGCATTTTATATAATATTACTGGAACAGATACAAAATAAGAAAAATGTTTCCCAAACCTGTCATCCTCTTTCCATCAAAAAAATCATTTTTTCGTCATCTGTAACTATAATTACATACAGTTGAGAAAAAGGGTAATTTGTGCAAGTTTTAATAGCTCAGGAAAAGGCAGGATCAGGACAGAGTTAGCATGCAGACCTCTCAACAGACCAACATCAATAACCCATTTCTCCAGAAGTGAAATATAGTCAATAAAACATAAAAGGGAAGTGTTTAAAAAATTTAAAAGCACCTTCAAATAAAGAAAGTCCCTATTGTGACAGCAACTGGACACTCCAGGATGTACTTTACCAAGGCATGAAAGCAGTGCCGCGGTGACTGAAGTCACTCTGCCTTTAGCCTTGTGTCTCACAGCACACCCAGAACACACATTAATGGCTTAATGCCTTACTGCTTAATTAAATGATTAAATGCTTTGCATGTGAAAGACAATATGTTAAGCAGGAGATTCTGGCATGCCTCACCCTGAAAACACATTAAAAGCTCTCGCCATCTAAAAGGAAAGGGATGAGGGCACAAATATTTGGCTCTACTCAAAATGAATCCAACCAAAAGTGCCAAAATGTAACAACAATGACAGTGAGCATATAAAAATAGGAATTTTGCTCCAAATTTCTGTCATAAGGGAATGAGGAAATCAAACAGAAAAAAAAGAATAAAATGAATAAATAAATAAATAAAAACAGAGGTTATATATAAAACAGGTGGCAAATGCCTCATATACTTCTCACACATAGTGCCTGAGATCTTTTCTGGAAATATGAAATAGCCATGGGTTACAGCCTAGCCTTTGTACCATGCTTTTTAAGGCATATGTTTTCAATCAGTAAAATTATTGTCACTTTTGCTTTAACTACACTTGCTACACAAAGCATCATAAAATGTACTATAGCTACAACTTACTGAAATTTTCTTGCTCTTTAGGGTGGATTGGCATCATCTAGAGACTACTGAACTGCAACAGCTCTGGCTAAATCTGTTAGTTCCCACTTAAACCAGAGCCCCTAAATTCAGTCCACACAGCAGGGAATTACTGACTGTGAGGTACTGTTTAACATGGGGTTCAGTCACATAGAAAGAGGGCTAAATGATCCAAATTTCTTTTGGGTCTCCTAACTTTTATAATGACATTCGTTGCATTCCAGTGCCAAAACCAGAATGCAATTTTTTAAAAGGAGGTGAAAGCTCTTAGTCCTGTCAGCTCAACACATAGCAAGTTTTACCTTCCTTAGGAACATCACAAAGTTACATGTAGTGACAAAAAAAGAACCAGAGGGACTCAAGAAGCTGATCCAAGGCTAGGAAAATTACAGAATCCACAAAAGGCCAACCAACAGCAAATATTTGCCTTTGAAGCCAAACTGTAAAGAGACAAAGCCCAAGAGAACAACATAAGTGTTTAGTTCACCTACTTAAAGAATACCCTGACTTTTAAAAGTCTTTTAAAGACCAGAAGATTAGGGTCATAGTGAATTTCTCTTATGACAACCAGCAGGCTAAGCAGTGGGACACAAGCCAGCAGCCAGCAGCACTCCAAAGAGAAGTATGTTGTTCTCCGTGTGAGCCTGGGCTTCACAACTTCACATTGCTTCCTGGTTCACTCTACCCTTAAAAGACAAAAATTTAGTGCATTCTTGCAAACCTTTATGTAAGAAACTTTTCATTTAAATAGAAGAAGTGGCATGCTTTCGTTCAATGGCTCCCTGAGGCAGAGGGAGCTCAAGTCCACCTCAAATGAAGGACAGCCTGGAACAGGAAACCTTTCTACTTTCTCATCTAAATCCTTATCATTAACAAATCTGACAAGATCGGTGTGTTTTTGTTTGTTTGTTTTCTTTAAGATAATATAAAAGAAAGATTGTTGCTTAGATGACTGGCATTACAAATTTTTAATATTCTAATTATTTAAAATTCTAAGTCCCAACAGATTCAAATACAAATGTAAACTATATAAACAATACTTGAGATTTTTTGGGTTTGAGTCAAAAGATATTTCTATGAAAAACATTCTAGCTCAATATTACTATTAAAAATGATTTTAAATGTAGACAAAGTCACTCTCTAACAATTCAGTTTAGCACCAGAAGAAGCTCTGGAAGGTTGTGGATTCTTAATCAAAAGCCATCTGGGCAGGGTCCTTTGCAATGTGTAGGTGACCCTTCTTGAGCATGAGGGGTTGAACTACAGGCTCTCCAGAGGTCCTTCTCAACCTCAACCATTCTGTGATTCTGTTATTTAATTTAAGGCTACTACAATGAACTACAATCCAGAGTTTCACTGAGAGAGTAGCAAGGACAAGAAATATGCGCTATAATACACTTTTGGACAGCATATTACCATTTTAATTTGACAACATTGCTCATCTTCACAGCCCTTTATGATCATCAGCCTCTCTGAAAGTTGCAATATTTGACTAGTGCGAGTCAATTTGGGGGCTATGTATATGAAGACTTAATCATCAGTCTTTGCAACAATCTTTTTATTCACCTTATGTTTAAAACCATGAAACAGCCATCTGCGCATCCAAGAGCTGCTAAGCTTAAATGGGAAGGAGAAAAAAAGGCTCTGACCTGAAATTTTCATCTTTTCATCATGGAAAATAAGACTGTGAGTTACCTATGGAGGTAATCTTTTCAATTTTACCTTATTTCTTTCTTCAAGATTACTACAACATTCCTGACTGATAGATTTTTGCCTAGTCTGTTTTCAGAACTCCAGATTCCATTATCTTCTGTCAGAATAGTCACATATGCCAGTACACAACTATCTTTACTATAAGAAAATATTGGGATTTATCTATCTTAAATTTTCATGCAATTTAAATTCATAGTTTCTTACCCTATTCATACAGCAGATGGAAAACAATTTATTTTTGCAACTATTTTCTTGTCTATCTAAAGGCTGTATCACCTCTCTGTGTATTGTAAACTAAATAATACAAATTATTTGCTATTTGTGATAAGGCTTTTTTTGTTTCCTATTGTTATCCCCGTGACTTTTTGCTGTGCTTCCTCTGGTAGATCCACCTCTGCCTTGAAGATGTGATGCCTTTGTAGAACTAAAGTAAGTTTTGCAGCAGAAGGTTTCCTTGTGAGAAGTAGAGCTAAAGGATTATTTCACAGCTTACAGATGATTCCCCTCACCTTTTCTTTCTAATAGTTTGAGATTGTTATATTCTAGTTCAATATAATCAGTATAAATTCCCAGTCCTTTTTTAACTTGCTTCTAGCCCTTACTCATTACCAAGCTATTGTTTCCCAACATGGATTTTTACCATCGTTTGTCCCTGCTCTCATGTAGTGTCCTATGCTTGTTGCCACAGAGGTTCATCCAATTTTTGTTTTTTTTTAGTTTTTTTTTTTTCCTGGAGGTTACCAGATAGATGGTAGCTAGAAAGATCTGAAGTCTGTATGCCTTTGCATACATATTAAGAAACTGAGAGTCCTTCATTTTGGTCATCACAAGGTGAGTCATCCACCCTTTCCTTCAACAATTTCTATAGCTGCACTACAGTATATGTTTAACATATTGGATTTTAGCCATTCTTGTAAGAAGCAGAGTATCAGTCCTTTAGCTGGATGGATTGGTGCCTTTTGACACAGAGCCATCCAAAAATTAGCCTACTATCCTTTAGCACAGGAAAAAAAAATCAGCTGACCTCCAGTGGAAACCAAACACAGAGGTCTGATTCCACAGAAGTAGCTCCAAGAGTCTTATTCCCTGCACCATACTTGAGCCTCTCCTTGACCTAGTACCACTTAGTTTTGTCCCTGGTATAATATAACCTCGATAATTGGGCAACATGCCTTTAGAACGGCAAGTCAGCTATAATAAGCTTAAGAGTAGGGGTACAAAACAGATTGAATTTGATTGCTCTAAAGCACGCTGCTGGCACAATTTCATTCTAGGAAATCAGAAGTCTGGCTGATTGGTCAAGGTCACTGTTGGAAATTATGCTCTCATGCTTCATGTCCTTGCTATTGAAGGTATGCATGCTGAGATAATGAATCAGATGAAGTATCTTGATGACACTTTTGATTATGCTTCTTCCCCAGAAAGGTTATCAGATTTTGGCTGGTAGGTGGCAATCAGCTTTGGAAAGGAAGCAGATTTCAGAGGCATGTGCCCCCTTTTTATACCACAGTGACCTAGCAACAGTAACATTCACATTTGGGGCCAGCAGGCTTGATTGCTGTGATTCTGCCTTAACAGGATATTTCCAATGCCTGCAGCTTGCGGAGGATTCAGAAACATATTTGCACACTGGAACAAATATCACAACCTCCATCCAGACTGTAAAATGACAGATTAATTTTGACAGGCAATATCTTCACCTCAGTCAATGCTGTTGCTCCACAGACATTAACTAGTGGGCCTCTTTATGGGAGCTGAGATCAAGCTCAGGAAGCAAAATTTTATCGTAGTAATTTGGCCGTCTCCCCACAGCGAGCAAGGAGGAGCTCGCCCACAGTCCCGCCTTGATACACCGCGAGCACTTGTGAAGGAGCCCATCAGCTTGCCCAGGGTCCAACATACACTTCGGGACCTGGGTTGGGCTGTGTGCCAGAAATACAGTCACTCAGTTCTGGGGGGGCCATGGCACAAAGTTTCAGCTAAGTTACATGCTTCTCTATATGACCGTCACCTGAAGCAGCACAGCCCTGTGGGCTCTCTCAGCCCCCTGACACTCACCTGCAGACACGGTGGGCTGCCGGGTGCATCTTACACTGGCTTGGCCTCTCAGACACCAGAGACAGGGAGCAGGAGAGAAGCTGTGGTTCTTTACAGCCTTGTCTGACATGCAGCTTCAGCAGGAAGGAACAGTAAAGCCAGCACTGATATTTGGATTTGCATGAGATTCCAACTATACAGGCAATTGCGGGTTTTGCCGTGTATATAGTAGATACTTTGACTCTCCTATCTGAATGACACTTCTAATAAAGTAGCTGTTAGTCATAAGTTTACCCAGTTTCTTTTTTTCCTTCTTTGTTATGCCTTTTGCTTCTTACTTAGCAAAAACTTCAGGAAGAGACCACACAGATAGGATCCAAGTAAGCACGTTGACTGAAAAATAATAGTAAATGCATACAGGTTACTTATGTACACACTGACTAGATCCCGGGAGGTTCTCAAACATTCAAATCCTGATGGAAGTTTCCCAGGCAGTAGTACACTCTCCTTCCATTGTGTTCAGGCAGCAGCGATCAGTTCCACAGGAATTTTAAATCCAGATTAAAGCACTGACAACTATTCATATGCCTAAAGATAGATGGGCTCAATTAATTTCCTGTGCCAGAAGCTAGAAATGGTGTATTTTATCAATTTAGCAATTTAAGTATATTTTACTTCTGAGACTAAAATTACAGGGTTGCCCAACTGCTTCACAGGGAGACAGTTTATAAAATAGAATGTCTACAGTTTATCTGATGTTTATGACTAATTTTCATAGCCCTTACAGTTATTTTGTTTTATAGTCACATTTCTGGATTGCCTCATGATCGTTCATCTTTCCTTGTTAACTTCTACAAATCTTTCATTCTGTATACAAATCTATCAACTACATCAGTCCCCTGCTGTCAGGTTGTAATGAAATACCCGTCCACCTGAATAAATCCTCGGAGCCTCTCTAAGTTTCTGCTGTTGTCAATTAACTTATTTGACATCAGACACACAAAGGAAAAAAAAAATAATTGTTCAGTATGCATCTAGTGTGTCGAGTGAATATGGATGTAGGAAACTTAGTACACTTAGTACATTGGTATCGTTTAGTTCTAAGCAACATCTTCAACATCTCATCACTAGATGGCGGCGACCTTCACAAATTTCTAATCAATGCGAGCTTAAATTCCCAAAAGTGTTTCTCTCCTTAAAATCACCTAGGATGTCTTTCCTTTCTATTTTACAGACTTTTCTGCAGAATGTTGAGCATAGTTGCAAATAACATAGTAGGTTATTTTTCAGTAGAGGCCTTTTGCAAAAAGTCATGTTTTGTTACAGCTGTATTATGTCTTTAAAAAAGCCCTTTCTGGCTAAGCAATGAGTGATCATCCTGTTCTGTTTATATGTGATTTCTTTTGTAGACATCTATTTCTATATTCAAATGTATGTGGACAGAGTGTGTTCAGAGTTTAACACAGATCCCACATGCATGTCACCCCTGCTGCTTTCATAAGACTATTCCATCAGGGCTAATTCTGTAAAGTCACCTCTTTCAAGTTTCCATACATTTTTCTAGTCATTTTCAAAAGGCAAGTCAATTAGTAGAAAAACAAGGCACACAGAGGGAGCTCACCTGCATTAACAAGTCTCACATCTCCTCAGGAGATCCTTTGGCCCTCCCTTGCTGCCCTTTCAAGGATCATGCTCCATGCACAAGATTCCCATTCTCGGCCCCTGCTTCACATGCCCCCCGTCTCCCCTTTCTCTGGAAATTCATGCACCCTGTGTGCAGGACTGTTGCTTCTGCACCAGACCCCCACATTGCCACTGCCACTTCACAAACATGTCAGTGGTGTGTCCTGCAGAGGTACCTGGGCTGAGGAAAGGCTGCAGCATGGCAGGAGCCCAGCATTTTGTGACTTTTCTGTTCCTCTCAGCAGGGACGCAGGCTTGAAGGACCCTTGCTGGAAGACGTGCACATCCCAGCCACCGGTGTTTGCCACGTGCTGTCCATCCCATCACCTGACCTAACTTGGAGAAGGCGTATCATCTTCATGGAGAAGCTCTCAAATTAGGCACTGCATGAATCAGGTAATAACTTTTCCTGGACATTTTATCCTATCATTTGCTATTTTAAAGATCAGGGCAAAGAGCCACACAACGGTTCTCCATATCAACCAAGCGGCTAAGCAGCACATAAGATACCGCCACAGTACTGAGCTTATTTCTTCTCTTTAAGTCCAGCATTCATTCCATCACATCTTGAGTTGATTCCTGTTTACCACCTCAACAGCATCAGCAAGGATGTAGAAGTGCTCTATTCCGCTGTTATTGAAGCCCAGAGCAAAAACAATGCCTGTCTAGAAGAAACTCCACCTAAATCTGCATGCCAGTTGGGAACGGATTTCATAGTACTGGCGATTAGGCAAACATGATAAATATATAGTACGATTGACACGCAAGACTAGCAAACTGAATGTGATCATGAATACAGTGTTAAAATAAACATTTGTTGCACTTCTGGAAAGTTTTTAGCACCTTATTATGCTAAGTATATTATAATAAGACTAAAAATGAACAAATGAACATATACAGCCTGTAACGATTTTCACCAGACTTTTACAGAATCTTGTAATGTCACAACCACCCCCTACTTAATTTCAACAGTAGTCAAAAACATACTTTCGCTTTTTTCACTGACTACAGAGAATGCTTAGGGTGACTCCAGTCTTCACGTGACACTGCACTGAGGAGCCGACAGTTGGTTGAGCCTTCTGCTAACACACTTGGCTTTCAATATCTGTGAAGAAACATGCATAATTTAACTGATTTCCTAAATTGTGAAAAAAAAAGAATTTTGAGTGAAAATAGCTGCTTACTCAAAACAGAAAGAAAGACAGGAATACTACCTGCAAGTCCCTTTTACAGTACTACATTACTATTATTTGCATAGCACTTATGAGAGTTACTTCTGCGAGGAATGGCCAAAAGTCAATAGGCTTGAGTTCATTAAAAGAGAACTATTCTAATTATTCAGGCTATCATAACATCAAGGCAGAATCCTCTTAGTCAGCTTCAACTCCTTGTGATTCTGAAGGTTTGCTTCCTTCGCTTACAAACCAATCCCAATTGCAATGAGTCGCCTTGTTTAAGAAGTTCAAATATATTTTATAATTTCCAGAATTAATAGTTTGAGTGAAGACCAGAGTCTATATTTATACAGAGCAATGCAATGGCAGGTATGCAGGAGAAGCTGAGATGGCAAGAAATCACCTAACCTGCCATAGAAGAAATTCATTTTTGCAGCACTGGCTGTTTGATCATCCAAGAGGGTGCAGATCAAATCACTGTCCTTGCGTATCACAAACATACTTTCAAAAATCTGAGACAATAAGGATTAAATTAGAATACAAGACTCAGACTCACAAAAGGATCTCAGTGTCTCACTTCACTTTGGTACCTAAACTTTTAAGAAGATCTGCAAAGATCCTGACCAGGCACGCTGCAGGATCTGCATCCTCAGACATGCTCAGAAAAAAGCACTGCCAAGCTTTTCAACACTGCTCACAACTAGGCATAATCTGAATATATTCAAATTTAGTATATTCAAATTTAGCAAATATTATCCAGAGCCAGGCACAAAGATTAACTGAGGAATGGCACGTGTGTCACTGTTTGCATGTGCTGCTATAGGGCCTATCCTGTCCCATGTCATATAAGAAGGTAGCTGATATATCAATATTCATAATGGTCCCTTTTTATTTTATGCTGTAGTTATAGCCTCCTCTTTTGCTTTTGGATGTGCCGGGGAGACCCTGTAGAGTAAGTGATATTGATTCAAAATTCATATCCACTAAGAAGCTTAGCTATGAATACAACATACAGTTTAGACATTATGCTAAACTTTAATATATTCATTTGCATATCATCCCTTCAAAGAAGGAAAGTTAAGCTAATTTATAAATAATGAGCTAGAAGTCAAAACCTGAGCTTTCCATGGACAGGAAATGAATATATAGTGCATACACAGAAAAGGAATGTGGAGTCATTCAGTACTGAGCATTACAGCTTGTGACATAGATTTCTCATGAACTTCTACATACTTCTAGCATTTTGTTCCCCTTTGTCTAAGATGCAATTTCTGAGAAACAGAGATATTTATCATTTGGTCTTCAGTGTAGAAAGAAACACACAGGCTGTGATTATAAGACTGAGCTTCTTGCTCTGTTACCTGAAATTCATCTAAAAACAGTAATTCTCAGTGTTTTCAGTTCAGCTTTGTGATTTAAGTCTATTTTCTCTATCACAATGTAACTCAGAACCAAAGAGCTAGAAAGTCTCTGCTGTTGAATAGATTCAAAGTGATGGTTGCAGGTGAGAGGACATCCATTCCAGACCTTGATCTGTGAATGATGTGAGGTTGGATGCAATATTTCTGTTATTTGGTGCAACATTGTAAACATCATGATGTAATTATTTAATGACTGTCACTCTGTTTTACCCAATATTTATTCTCATAACCCTTCCTTATCACTGTATAATTTCTCTGTTCATTTGAAAGAAAAAATCCCCATGAAGTAAACTGTTTTCAGAACCAAGTATTCTATTTCTCCCTCAGAAGTATCCAAAATACCTGTGCTGGTTTGTATATCTTACAGCCCCCAAATATTTGTAACTACATTTGTTGTTTTATAAAGTGATATAATTTTTAAACAACACCGATGATCAAAGCTGGATTACTATCTGCTCTCTTAAACACAGATTGTTTTTGCTTGGGTTTTCAGACAAATGTTAATCACGTGGTTTGAAGACAGCTGAAGTAAACTCAATGGAAGAACTTATTCAAACAGTTTAATTGCATTTTTCTCACCTGCAGCTCCAATGGAAGGATAGATGAGAATTTTTAAAGCCACAGGCTAGCTCAGTTCAGTCTTCTGTAATGGTACTTACTTCTTTTATATTGAAATCTATCACTTCACTCAAAATTCATTTTGCAGGGATCCAAAATGTTTTATTTTCTTCTCCTCACATAAGGTAAGCTCTCCAAATTCTCAGCCAAATTCAGAGCCTATTCCTGTGCCAATTCTGTTCTGAATTCACAATCTTCTTTAATGTTATTGAACCAGATTTGTATACAGTATTGTTTAAGAATACTACATTTTTTCTGACTCATCTTTTTGGTCCTTCCACTTTATAAGGTATCTGCATTGATACTGCTAATAGCTTTCTACCTCTTGCTTTCCAGACCTAAGGATGATTAAGGATACACTCCTAACTGTTCTTGACTACCATGCCAGTGTCTGCATTTTCTGTTCTGTTAACTCACCTTTCTCGTGAATCACAAATTCATTCACACAGGAAAGGAATCAGAGCACCAAGCAGCACCAGCTGCCCTGGAAGGTTTTGTTAAGGTAAAGGTGATTTTTTTTTTTTCTTCCCTATTGCTGATCCAATAGTGAAGGACACACAAAGGCCTACGTCCCCCACTATGAAGCTCATATCTAAAATGTAGTTGCCATCTAATCTTAGCCAAGAGACAGCTAGCAGAGTGGAAATTTGTGGGGACGGGAAAGGGAGGGAGAAATTAAATCCAGCATCATCAGTAAACCTTGCATTACACAAATATTCCTGCCTAGACCTGATGTACCTTGCACTGATTGAATGTTTTATAGCTAACTGGGTGGTACTATTTAACCATAGTTGGTATCATGCATTGTACCTGACGTCTCCACTTGCCACACCAAAAAAATGGGATAGATTTCATCTATCAGTCAACTGGGGGTAAAATTCCTACCTTGGGTTCAAAAACAGATAGAAGAATTGGTCTGGAGGTAGGAAGAGTCACTGTAATAAGATACCCAGGAGGGAAGACCACATTTGTCTGAGGCTCCAGGTCTTTGCTAACCCTGCTACACCTCCAACACACACACTGTGGTGTGGTCTATGAAAGTATACACTTTATGCCAAATGTTGAATAAAAACAGGAAGGAAGAAGTACTCAGAGATATTCTAGAACTATTTTAAACCTTAAAATTAAAAGCTGTCATACATCCAAAAGAAGTTCCCAAACTCTGTCTTATTAGATCAAAGTATAGACTTCAAAGTTTCTTTGATTTCCTCACCCAGTTAAAATTCTGAAAGCAATATCCCAAAAAAAAAACATAAACCAACTACAAATCATTGCATTAACACAGCCCACAAGTTTACAAAGGTCTGATTGTAACATCAGCCCCAATCAAGGATGAAAATGGTCAGATTGCTACTGCTGTTTCATAAATAATAAAAAGTTGCTGGGTCCAAGGAGGTAAAAACAACGACTCAAATGACTGAGTCAAATGCACAATAACTCTAAAGCTTTTAAGAAAAGCAAACTGTCCAGTCAAATCAAAATCTAATAGCAATGTGGGAGATGGAAAACACTTCTGCAAGACTTTATTCTCACTGCTTTTGAAGAGAGCTTGGGTAAAGGCTCTGGTAAAAGTCTGAACCAGTACTACCATCCGTCTTCACAAATATAATTTCCCATACCTTTTATTGGAAAAAAAAAAAAAAGAAAAAGAATATTCAATTTGCAAGTAAGAATGCTGGCAAAAAAAAAATAAAAAAGATAAATCCTTTTGCAGAAGCTTCTTTCTTGACTTTCTCTCACTGAACATTATTTTCCCCAGGATAGTCTAAATATCTCAGATTCCAGTTATTCAAATTATCATTGCTTTTAAAATTCAGTTTTCCTGAGCTTAAGCTGCAGTATTATCTATATATTCAACAGTTCTGCTTCATAGGAAATCTACATTTCTTTTCAGCAATAAAGTTTTTCAGGTCAATATCAGCACTTTCAAGCCTAGAAATGGTTAAAAAGAATGTACTTAAACTATATTGATGGAAAAGCACGACACTGTGAAAACAAAACAAAATGACAAGATCTAGCATCTTTACAAGTTTTTTTGCAGAAAAAAGAAACATTAATATTTGTATGTATTATTCAGTGTCCTGTGAAAGTAGATGTGTGGTTTTAGTCTCCAAATGGTAACTGCATCTTCCTCAGCACATTATGATCTTTCATGATTTATGGCTTAAATCTCTAGAAAGAGAATATGTAGTGCATCAGATTATTATCTTAATTAAAAATACAGCCTATGGAAAAGAAAAATAAAAACAGAAGACACCTGAATTACAAATCCATGAAATATAGCAAGGATTTCTGAACCAAAGACTTTTAGCTTTTAATTGAAACCTTTCTTATTGAAATATCCTCTTCCCACCCTCACTCTGTCCCAAAATTCACTGGAACGCAAATCAAAATTTGCTTTGGTTAAATTCTTTTAGTGCTAATGTAAGTTCAAAATCATTATTTCCTCCTGGTGTCATCATAACAGTGGTAGACACCAAAAAAACTCAGGAGATGTGATGAAGTTAAAAAGAAATAGAGAATTTCTTACTATCTTCTCTTTGGGAACATCCAGTCCCTCTGCATATAATTACTTGTATAGTTTCCCAAAGAGGATTCTGATAACCCATATCTTGTAACTGACAGTGACTTATTTTAAAATCTTAACAAGTGGTAGACTATTTCAGATAGTTCAAGATATCAGGTGTACCTCCTGACATGAATACAAGAAACCTACTACTTTAACATGAAATGGGACCTGGGCCAAAAGCTTCTTTCAGCAGTGATATACACTGTGATTTTTAGTTCATTTCTATGGTAAATACAATAAAAAGTAAATAAAAAAATGAGGAGAAGTGTTAGGGACTCTCCATCACTTTCAACATTTGATTAGACTGAGAGTTATTTATAGCCTTTTTCATTTATGCAACATCAAATCTTATAAAGCCATAGTAGCTAAAAGTGCCATTATATTTCTCCCCCCCTCCCAGTTACTCATTCAGTATTCAGCTTCAGAATAGAGACAGCAATGAAGTTCAAAGGCTTCATAATTAATTCTAACTCTTTTTTTTTCAGTTGCTTTACATCTATGCACAAGCTTGTAGTCATATACCATATTCTTGTTTTTAAAATGTTGCACTGGTCAAACGTATCAGGGAAAAAAAAATCAGGCCAATTTGCCTTAGCTGTAATTTGAATTATATTATGTTTAGAATACTTAATACTTCTGCAAGTATAAAATTATAAAACTTAACAGAAGAATATAAGTATCACATTTGTTCATTTCGCTGCCTGAATGCCTGTATCAGCATTATCGTGACATGCCCAGGCTGCAGACATACCCACACCTAAGTCTTAGAGATGCCATTGCAGGTTTACAGGTGATCAAGCACATGTGCAATAGAGGGCAATGAATTATTCCAGGTTATGCCAAGCAGTGCAGAAAATCGGGAGACAAGTCAGGACTTTCCACAGTGCATGTATATCATGTTTCTCCAGAAACTCATTCAAAAATTCTAAAATACAATGTGTCACACCAAAGCATTTCTAAGGAATGCATGTAGTATAGCATAAAGCTAATGTGTTTTATCCATGCAGGTTTGAAAGTACAGCTTTAACCTATTACCCTTATTTACATTTTCTGGAATGCATCACTACCATAGCCCATGCAGCCTCTAGTAGAGAATAGGAGCTGATTAGCCCCATTTTTGCAAGACCACAGCACAAAAGCTAAGGGCCATCTTCTTTTTAGCTCCAGTAAAACTTAAACCCAAAGGACTTATTCTTAAATATCTTCTGGGAAACTGTCTTCAAAAAATTCTCACAAAGATGAACCCAAGTCTTCCAGCTTCTAGGTGCAGCCTCTGGATCACCCTGGTGTCTGGATGTTACAGTGCAAGGCCTGATTTGAATTCACTCCAATGTAAAGTAGGGTAACTGTTGTTGCACCAGTCACTGTCTAGCATGAAATTCCTGGGAAAAGTAAAGGAAATATTAATGCCTTATTTTGACTTTGGATGACCACACACTTTCCAGCGTTATGTATCACAGCCAAGGTTGTATGACTGTCTTGCACTGCTTCTGTGTCTCCCATTCAGATCACAGCAGTGTTTCCTGCTTTCTCTTTTCCCTTATTACTCCATTTTATAGTTCTACTTTCAAGTGTATAGATACACTGAGACAATATTCCAAAAAACAGTGAATCACTGCAACAAGAACAAGCCCAGCTGATACCAAGAATTAGCCTGTATTTTTTGAATTTAGAAGATAATTTTTCTGGTCCTAATTAAAGAAGTGTGATGCAACTTAAGATAAATTATCCTAATTTATGTTAAATTACTTAATTGGGTTGACAGACGGTTGGGTATTAATTTACTTTCAAAGCATTTGTGGCTACCCCAAATCTACTGACATATCACAAGAAAATTATTTAGAACATCCATAAATAATCACTGCAGGAGTTCAAAGCATAAGCAAATCTATTCATTAAAGACTTATGTAAGATAACTTTTAGCCTGAATGAGTCTTCTTACTGCACCGCTAACTTTTCTCGAAATTTTAAAACCTAAAGAGGCAGCTAGTCTGTCTCACAGTGGGATTCTTCTTTTTCTGTACCCTCAGTATAAAATGAAAAAATACTTTTATCTGTGACACAAGGATGGTAATATCCATGGAATCATAATAGGTGCTACTCACACTTGAAGAAGTGCTCTCTAAGATATCTCTTGCCCACACAGTTTTGGCTCTTGAGGTCCTTCAAGGCTAGGATTTGCTGTTCCACATACTGCTAGAAAAGAGCCAGACCCCTTTGAAGCTGCGAGAAATGTTGTAGCCTGCTTATTCCACATTCACAAAATCTGGTTGCAGTAGTAAAGTGCAAACAAAAAAGCTCTGTTCTAATTCTCTTAATTACTTTGTCCACCCAAACACTCCCAGAACTCTGCTGAGGCTTCTTAGGCTACCTTATCTTTTGTCAAGTATTTTTTCCTTGTCTACCAATTCCAGAAATAGAAATGTAACTCATAACCATTTTAAAAACTTTTTTCTCTCTGGATAACATCTTTCATTAACAGAGATCTGCTAATCTCTTATTCCCATTACCATGGCACTTAAATCAACCACGAGTAACAGGAAAACTGAGAGCTTGCGGTTCTGGGTGACAGTTTCAGAGCCTTTAACGCATTCTCCTCCTTCT
This sequence comes from Nothocercus julius, assembly GCA_013398735.1. NCBI lineage: Eukaryota > Metazoa > Chordata > Aves > Tinamiformes > Tinamidae > Nothocercus > Nothocercus julius. Next base: position 12,154,779 of record VZSV01000013.1, on the reverse strand, counting down.
GCTTCCAATCATACACATTTGGCAGTTCAGTGTAAGAAATAACCCATCACTTGTAAAATGGATTGTTGAGAAGGATGTGTTTTCTTTAAATTCAGAATAATTGCTTGAACTAATTGGGAAAGCTGATGGAATTAAATAGCTGAAGAGATTCTTTTTCCTGTTTTACAACAGAGTGACCCCTGAGTTCCTGGGCTTAATATTTTGCATACAAACTAGATACAAATTTGTCAGCAATAAAATATTATGCAGTCCACGTTAATACAGAAGAAGCTATAGTGTAATTATATATCAGATCTAGATAAACACAGTTGATCTTTATTTTCATAGATACTCATCTTTCCAATATATTAAGTAAAAATATGTTTAACCTGAGTAAAATAAAGGCTGTTTCTTCAGCTTTCTAAAGTCTTTTATTAAGATAAAATATTGACAAATTCAGAGCATTCATATTCCTGTAAACATTGTACTGTGGGTGTTATATGCTAGATGTCCACTTACTATATAGACAGTTTCATTGTTACATCATTTAGATTTCCAAGATGGCATGAAAGAGCATTAATGTGCCTGCAACTGCATGATATGTGTAACCAGACCGAGAGCTCATTCGTGTTGTTTGGTTCTGTCTGATCATGGCTGACGTTGTCAGCAAAGACGAATTAAAATAGTATGTAACACCTGCCATCTCAGCACTGTCAGTGAAGAGCTTTCTCTTTCCACCAAGCAAGAGACCAATTCGTTCTTGGTGTCTATCTGTTGCTACGCATGTATTTCTGATGTCACGCTAGTTGCTTGATGCCTGTATGATGCTTGAGTTGCTAGATGCTTGTCTAATTATATCTGATGTTGTTCCTTTGGCACTCCTGATATTTTCTTTAATTTGCTTTTGCTATCTTTTCATACTCTCTTTTGAAATGAGAGTTAGTATAGTACTACCTGGTACTATATGTTCCCTTCTATACTTTAGAGGTCAGTGTTTGCTTCTTGTATTTTCCACTGAATCTTCATCTTTTTGATACTCAGTATCTGCCCGCAACAGATATTTAACTTATAAGACCTTTAGGTACAGTCAATAAGTTTTATCTGTATTTACAAAAATTCTGACTCTGTTTGTCACCATGTTTGAATTCTCTTTTGCTCCAGCTTTTTATACGTAATACCTTTTGGTATTAAAACCAAAAACTCTTGGAGTAAACTTGTTTCTTCTTTAAGGTCATGTTTCTGTTATCTGAGTATATTTAGCTTTCTTGGATTTAGTTTTATCTTTCTCTAGACTGAGCTCTTGAAAAACCCAGGGATGTTCATTTGCTTTCCTGGTAGGAAGTAATTTTTCTTTCCCCTATGTTGTGGCAAACTAATTCACACTACCAACACAAACTTTGCTTCAGAAGATGTTTTTCCAGTCATAGCTGCTTACAAATTTACAAATCGCAAGTGTATTATTATTGTGCAGAGCTGTAGCAAAGCATTACCACTGGTTTAAGGGTTCTCTTTTAGTATGCGGAGGCTGTAAATATGTTCCTTGGTGAAATAAAAGATCACAGGTTCATGAATAGCACTTACACAAATAATCTGCTTCATATGGCCGTCTTTCAGTGTGTTCACTGATTATGGACAAAATCGACAACACATGAATATCTAACTTTTGAATAGATGCAGTCAGTCAGTCTCCTTTTGTTGTTGCTGTTCCTTTTTACTGATCTGCAGTAACAAACTGATTCAGGAACATGGAAAAGTATAGTCCAGCAAAGACATGCTCTGTACCACAATTTGTATGACTGACTGTAATTTAATCTTTGTGGAGAACATGTCATTATTTGGAAAGGATGTGTCATGAGGGGGGCTGGGTTGTATAACATAGGTTGTACATTTATTTCAGATAGAAGAAACTAGTCTGCTTGTCCAAAACCGTGATTGCTTAGACAGTGCCTTATTCTCAAGGTCAGGAAACCTGGGAGCGCAGCTAATGCCATTGCTATTGAAACTCCTCCCCAACAATAAAATCCATTCTCATTTCCTAACTCTTCCTTTATCAACCTTTCCTATTAGTGTTACCATCTGCGGTAATGCAGAAGGGCACTAGTAAGACCCAAGTTCTTTCTGCGGCAGACTGATTAAGATGATGTTTTTAAGTGCTGCCAATACCATGAACTGCACGCTGGGTCATGTCAAAGAGGGCCATTACACATTGCTGGTCAGCTAATTTTGAATCCTGAAAGACCAGTGTGGTTTTAGCTCTGATAGCAGCTTAGGGTCACAAAAATCCATTATACCCCCTCACAGAAAAACAAACAAAGCACCTTCTTTTCCACACCATGGATTTCTAACTAAATCTGGTTTTGTGTCATTTATTGAAGTTACATGTTACCTCTGTTATTTGAGATTTACTCATGTTACCCATCACTGCTGGCATCCCCAGTTCCAGTTGAGACAATGTTCCCCCCAGTAGAGACAATGTTCCTGTGTCTCTGCAGACCACAGTCACGGAAACAGAAGGAAGTTTCCTCCTAGTGTAGAAAAAAAAAGGTTAAAGGGGCATCTCTTCTTCCAGGGGTCATACTCTTAGGCAAAATCTGTAGAAATTGTCTTTAGAGAAACTGTAGGAAATCAATGACAAATAGCCCTTTTTGGCAGAGTAATCTTTAAAAAAAGGCTGAATTTTCTGAGAGGATAATGGTATCTGGAAATCAGATATTACAGTTATTAGTTGGTGTCACAGAATCTTCATCTGTAGTTTCATACTTTCAAAATTTTCCAGCTTATTTATACTGTTTTTTCTTTCTTTCTTTCTTTCTTTCTTTCTTTCTTTCTTTCTTTCTTTCTTTCTTTCTTTCTTTCTTTCTTTCTTTCTTTCTTTCTTTCTTTCTTT
>VZSV01000013.1:12105232-12149818 GCA_013398735.1 Nothocercus julius | reverse complement strand
CTGGGGTTATTTTTCCCCAAGTGCAGGACCTCGCATTTGTCTTTGTTGAATTTCATAATAATTCTCACTGCCCAGCTATCCAGTCTGTCCAGGTCCCCTTGGATGGCAGCACAGCCCTCTGGGCTAAAGACAAATGGGGTGATTTCTGGCAATTGTTTTTAGACTGAATATTTTTTGTTCTGCCATAAATCAGCAGTAAGCATACTGCTATACTGTAAAGTTATAGTATTTTTATACACATGCAGTTCATAAAAACAGCTAAGGTATCCATTTAGGTTTTCAATGGCTTGACATCATCTCCAAAATGCTTTCTTCACTGCTGTGAGAAACACAGAGCTCAGTATAACTGATTAGTTAAGTTATATTATGACTTGCTATCTTCTCAGTTAACAGTAAAACATTGCTTTAGAAATAACATTTAAAGCTAAATTTATTTAATGCACTTCAATTATTCTGAACAAATAACTCAGTCCTCTTTGATTTCACATAATTAAAATTCAAGTTCGTTTGGGATTCCAAAAGGAAATAGAACTGCACATATTCTTGAGATATTCTTGACCACAAAATACTAAAGGCAAAGGAACACAAATGGAAGTACTGCTTTGTTTTCTGATCAATAAGATCTTTGGGGGGAAGGTTTAGAAATGAGTTTATTCACATACTTCTAGAGCAAATATGGACAAGATACAGAACCATCTTCATCAGGAAATCTTTTGATCCACTACTAAAACACTAAAACACATCATTACATCATTGCATTATCAGATTATATCATATTACATCATTACACTGTTGGATTTATTGCATTATAAATAGTATATATGTACTTCTTTAAGAATTAATAGTGTTTTGTTTTAAGTAATATACTCCGAAACATAGCCTTCTATACAAATTAGCTTATAAATTGGACAGAAATCTCTGCTTTGAATACAAAATGCATGTTTGTCAAGTCCTATGAACCACTAACATTTCTGCAAACTATTTGGCCATTTTTGAGAGGTCCAAGTAACTTTGGCATGTGTGAAGATGCATATGACTTTGGTATACTGATCTGAACCAAGATCAAAGCTGTGACTCTCTTGTTGTCTACCCAATATCTACAATAAACCAAAGGACTGTTAGCTCTAAAATACAGGCTCTACTTCAGCAGATTAATTCTCTCCAACACGTGTCATTTCTTTCATAAACGCATTATTAGAGGCTGCCAAAAGTCTAAAAATGCTTATACATCATTACAATGGAATTTATTCTATTACTGCTTAGCTTAAAAGTGGTATTCAAATATGGCTTGTGTGTGAATTCCATGGTAATCAGTAAGCAAAATATGAATGATTAAAGTTCTATTAGATTTGCATTCTTCTCAGGATACAGTAAAATAGGCTTTCATAAGAATGCTTGTGGAAAAATATGAAAACATTTTTTAGTCATTGTGTATTCAGCAGGAATATTGCATTCATGTTATTTTCATTTTATTAATTTTAATATGGAAATCAGTGCTTCATTACAGTGCAGCAAGAAATACATAATAATATAAAATTTCAAAGCATACAAATAAAATTACGCCTTACCAGCTTTCATTTCCCCACTGCACTCTGCAAACAATATAAACAGAAGTTGTGTTTCAGGATCGGTGTGGCATAACCAATTTTCCTCAGGCTTAAAGCCAAGAAAACACAAGTTCTAATCCCTACCCTTGGGCTCTCAAATCAGCAAAGCACTTATGTTCATATGCAACTTTCCGAGGAAGTAGTGTCATTGAACTCAATGAGTCTACTTCACCATTCATGCTTTCTCCAAGCGTTTTTGCTGAGTTGAGGTGCTAATCACCTTGTTTTTGCTTTTGTTTCATTTATAAAATCACAGCAATATTTGCCCGTATCACAGTGGTCTTGCAAGGTTTCTCACCTGTCCTTCTGATAAACTCGTAACTGCTGATATTTCATAGTCTTTAAATGCTTACTTTTTTAGCATAGTTTTACCATCTTACTAACGTAACGTCTCCTGGTTTTCAGCAATTCGAAGCATCACTTTCTCCCTTTCGAGTTATTGATATTGGAGTTATTATTAAAGGAGTACAATTGGCCTCCTTTCATACCTTACCAGTCTTTGGTGAATTCATCTGACTGCTGCAGCAGTGCTTCTGCTGCTGTGTATAACACACTGGCATCGTCTACTTCTCAAGAGATTTTATTCAAGGGGTTTGCCTCTCTACATGAATACTGTACCTTTTTTTAAAGTTGGACCAAGTCTACCTTCAGTGCATCCCTACAGTTTGGCATCTTGTGACTATCTGCACCACCAATACTCTCTGTCCTGCCATATCATGCTTTGGTTCCTGGAACTTCCCCTTTTCTATTCTGAGTTTCATTCATCTCAGACCTCTTTAAATGTAAATTCATCTTACTAGGATTAGCCTTCAGAACCATGATCCTGACTTACACAACCTGCTTCTTCAGCTCCCTTTCTTCTATCACATCAGTAAAGTGCCTTTAGTTTTAAGACCAACCACATCACGGAGTAACCCAATGCACTTTTGGTCCTTACCTTATCCCTGCCAATAATGAAAATGTCCACACAATTTTCTTGCTTCTCTCAAGTGATTTCCCCCTTTCCTAATCTGTCCTAATTTCATCGGTAAGTTTTTCTCTGACAGTTCACAGAAATCTGCATTTATTGCCTTTTCAACCTTTCTCTACTTCAGACAAATGCCTGCTCTCCCTTTGATATTGACTGAGCAAAATATTAACTGAAGACTTTACTTTTCTGTGAAATTCATTGTTCTTCTCTGCTCTCTCCCTTCCTTCCCTCCCTTAATTTTCTTGTTTTGTAATGTCCTTCTCTCATACGCAATTTACTTTTAATGTGGGCTAAAATCTGTCTTCTTAGTTTCTCATCACTATAGCAATATCCACAATGGCTCTCCAAATTACAAGTGGCATTTCTAAAGGTCTGAAAAGTCAGCTACTATTACTATACTATGGTCCAGACCACTTGTTTATTTCCTCTGTACTTTATTTTTCCCCAGGTAGGCATTCCTTGTTATGCGTTGCCAGAAAGCCAGCAGTCATCTGTGCTGTATTTTGAGGAAATGCTTTTATCTGGCAGACTCAGGGTTCAATATTTTATAGACACTGAGAAGCATCAGCAGGTTATTCTTCAGTGTCTCTCAGTGTGCTTATGCTTGTGGTGTACATTTTATTTTCATGAAACAGAAAGCCTTTCAAAAACCTTCAGATCTGTAGCTAAATCTAAAAGCCTGTAATGAGTGAGAAGGAAGGCTGAAGTTGATTCAAACACATCCTAATGTTGGCAACAACAAAAAGTCCTGCCTGGATTTTTTACAACAGTTGCTTTTTTCTACATGCTTTCAGAGTTCAAAGCACTACAAAATTGCTTTCAAAATATTGCTCTTCATCATACAATTGTAAATTTTGTTAGCTGCATGTTCTAGTTTTGTAACAGAAGCAGCAAAGCACTGCCAAGAGAGTCAGGACATATAGATACTACACTGGTTTCCCTGTCTTCCAGCAGGACAGTCCCAAGGTCCGTGTACTTGGAAGCCATTTTTTGTTCTGACATTCTGACATCCGGCTTAGTTATTGCAGATGGAATTATTTTTAATAATACATATATATATATGTATATATGTGTGTGTATATATATATATATAGGGGTGAATCCAAAACTTTCTTTGATGTCCCTCTGTTAGAAATAGCTTTACCTGTAACTGCAAGAGCTTAGTCTCAGTTTAACAAACTAAGATAGATGGACTATAACCCCTCAGCTCTACACTGATGACAGCAGTAGGACTTTGAGGATGCTCAGTGTGAGCTAAGGGTTCAGTTCAATAACCTGCTATGCTGTGGTTTGCACCTATATAACTCCATTGATTTCCTGGAAGTTTCACTAGCATATAATCAGCACAGCAAAGTGAAAATCAAAATCACACAGGGGAGCCTAAGATAACGCACTAGAGGCAGCTGCTATACATCCGCATGTCTTGCATTCATGCCTTACTATTTATCAACACAAAAAGATATCCGGCTTTCTACATTTCATGTGTTCCGCAATACAAATGCACCGCCCATTATTGCAGCCAAACACCACCTTTCACTGCTAAACATCTTTATCATTGATTGTCATTAATTTAACCGGCTTCAAGCTCCTGTCCTATATTGCCTCACCAAGCAAATGACTGCTCCTTGATATTCACTTGTATAATGAAACACCTATTGCACAGCCATGTCCTATATGCACCTGAAAGTAACACCAGAGCAGAAAGTTTGTACAGCTTCAGCATAACGATGAAAGGTATTTCAGCACTGGCAGATGCAAAGAAGATATTCAAGACCAACCTGCAGACAAGGTCATAGTAAAACTTTTTTTTTTTTCTTTTTTTGAGGCCACTAGTGGAGCTCTAGGATAACTAACTGTATCATATGCAAGGTACAACCTAATATCCTTTTGAAAGAAATCCAAGAATATGAACACAACCTCCAACATGCAACTCTCCATATTTTTAAGAGGCTGCATAGTTTTTTTTTTTTCCTTTTCTTTTCTTACAAACAGCAGACAAGCTGTGGTTTATGGCACACATCAAATGAGAGGAAGAATGTCAGCCTATAAATGAACCCCTCATTGTGAACATTTCCACTGGAGCAAGTGTAAGTTAATTGTCTACCTGTGGTTGCTTCTCCCTCCCAGATCCAACCATTGCTCATGGGGGCAAAATTTGTGTAGAATCTGTGCCTCTGTGGGCATTTCAAGCTTACTTGCTTCAACCAACCTCAATTACACAGGCTCTAGTCAACTCAGAGAATTTGCTCATCTCTGTTCTCCCTCTCCATCATCATGTTGCTGTACTCTTTGCCTTATTGCAGTAACCACTTCTATGTTTGTGCTCTGCCAGGCCTGAACATGACAAATTCTGAAAAGTGAACGCTTTGTATCTGAATAGATTTTGCAAAATAAGAATGATGTTACTCATTTTCTGATATTTTAATTAATATCCTTTGTTGAAGCCAAAGCACTGACAACTCAACACACACAAGTCCATGGAACCTGACAGGATGCACTTGTGAGTGTTGAGGTGGCGGACACCATTGCAAGGCCATTCTCAATCATATTTGAAAAGTCATGGAGATTAGGGGAGATTTCTGAAGAAGCAAAGAAAGCAAATGTCTCTATCTTCAAGAAGGGCAAGAAGAAGCACCTGGGGAACTATAGGCCAGTCATCCAGGGATTTATCTAAATCCCTGGAAGGGAGAGGATCTAAATACTCTTAGAAGCCATTTCCAAATACATAAAGGACAAGAAGATGACTGGAAACATTCGTCATGGATTTATAAAGAGGAAATCACATCTGACCAATCTGATAGCCTTCTATGAAAAGATGACTGGATAGGTGGATAAGGGGAAAGAAGTGGATGTTGTTTACTTAAGGGAGGCTTTTGACACAGTCTCCTGTAACAATGTCATAGACAAACTGCTAAAGAACAGACTATCCCCATTAATGACGTGGATGATGGGACAGAGTGCAAGTTTGAAAATGATACAGGTTTGGAAGAGCAGTTGATAGACCAGGTGATTTTGCTGACACTCAGACGGACTCAATAGGCTGGAGAAATGAAGTGACAGAATCTCTCAGATTTCACAAAAGGGAAATGCAAAGTTAAGCATCTGAAGAATAGGACAACCCTATGCACCAGTACAGGCAGGGAGCTGACTGGCTAGGGAGCAGCTTTGCAGAAAAGTACCCACGTGTCCCAGTGGATAAGTTAAACACAGACTAACAATGTGTACTCCTGACAAAGGTCAATGGGATCATAGGCTGCATTAGCAAAAATGATGCCAGTGGGTCGAGGGAGGTGATCCTTCCCCTGTACCCAACCCTAGCGAGGCCACATGTGGAGAACTGTGTCCAGTCCTGGGCTTCCCAGTAAAAGAGAGACTTGATCACATAGATCACTTAGATATTCTTACATGAGTTCTCTTTGTATAACTACAAACTTCGTTACTATATTGGTCTTCTTACACCTTGGATTCCGAATAGATCACCTGCCTGCCATCTCCCTGATGACTCTGCAAAACGACTTGCTAAGCAAATTGTCTGTCACCAGACTTTTTAAACAATTCTGAAAAGCAACCATTAAACTCAGATAGTACCAAAGTCCACCAAAAGGAACCCACTGCATCAAGCCTTCAAAGCATATGCATATTTAAGTGGTAAATGACTTATATTTTCCAAGCTCTTCCAATTCTGGGAACAAGAATAGCTTCTCAGCATAGCATCTTTAATTCTGTCTTTGATGCCTCAGAAGTAGAATAATGATGCTTGCTTATATTGTTTCCTCTCTTTCCATACTCCTGCATACTCACTACCTTCCAAAATTGAATCCTAGCCAATCGACTAAACTCTGTCAAGTCTGTCAGGGGAAGAGTACACAGCGTAAAATGTAAAGAGAAGTCCTTGTTGTCTCTAAAATGTTAAGCTAGGAAACTCAGGAATAGAAAATATTTCTTGGTCCTTGAGAAGGCATAGGTCAGATAAAGCCTCACTTCAACCTACAAACAGGTGGAACAATCTTGCAACAGTATAAAAAGGTATGAAAAGGTAAAGGGGGCAGTAATAAATGGAGATCAAAAGCAGGTAAACAGCTTTGCCACCAAACATGCTCCATCAAACCTCCTCCTTCACTGCTACACAGCAACTTCAAGCTTCTCTTCTTACTGAGATGGCCCCTTCTAGCACATAAGCCACAAAGCCAGCTCTCTAGTCACCAACGAAAATGGTATCTGCCTTGCTACGAGCAGTTGGGGACAGCAAGGGTTTCTGCAAGGCTCTGTCTGCCCATGCCCCTAAGCAACTGACCATATGGCCACTGGAACAGAACACATGGGGTCTGTACATGATGTACCACTGTGCGTAGGGCACGTCAGCTGACCCTGACTGTCTGTGTCCGCAGCCGGCAGGCAGCAGAAGCTTCACAGGGTATTCCAGGGCAGAAGGCAGTGCCGAGTTATGCTTTGGCAGGTGAAGAGAAAAGCAACAGGACATTGAAAAGAGAAGATGGAGGAAAAGAAGGTTGAGGTCCTGATTTCAAGAAATGCAAGTATTTTGTAAGAGTGGTGGGACAGGTAGGAGTTTTGATATACACTTCATTAATCTTTTAATCAGAGAGTTGCATGAGAGTTCTGTAACCAAACCTGAATACAAAGCTCCGTATTTATCAATTTTTAAACACGGGATGGGGAACATAAGAAAATGATCATAACCCTTAAAATTGCCCTTAAAGGGCAATCATATTGACACTTTTTATGATATTTTCTTTAAATATTTTAGTTAACATTCACATTATTTCCATGAAATATTTAGGAAAATGTACATCTAATGGTCTGAGTGACACATCTCAAGATGATAGAAGTACACAGCATCCTGATTGTGTATGTCTGGCAATTGTCATTTGTCACTGAAGAGCCCTGGGAGGTTTCTTGCTGGCTTCAGCAAAACCTACATATGCATAAAACTTCCCAATGCCTAAGCCCCAGCAAGAGATGAAGGTGCATGGGATTTTGCCAGCAAAGTTTTAAAAATCCTTCACATTTGGAAACTGATTCTGCAGTTGGACTCTGTTTAGTGCATCAAACAGTTAGTGTGCAATCCTGTAATGGCAAGAAGACCTCTACATATCAATGTCTGAGAGAAAAGATTCTTATAAAGGAGTGACTGTTACCTGAAAGAAAACAATGAATGGCTTATTAATCTTTACATCATACTGCATTTACAGGAATATTAAAAAATAAGATGGGAAAAAAAGCTTCATTTCTGCAGCCCTGAGTAAGCAAGCTTTCTGCTGCCTTGAACTGAGACATTTGAGCAGCCTTTTAGGCCTTAGGTTTGCAAACAAACTCACAGGCTGCACAATGTGGAGTCACCACTCATCAGAGCTCTTCATTAACTGAAAATTAAGCGAAGTGCTTGTAGAACAGAAATCTAACCTGCTGAATGAATGAATTCCCTTTTCTACTGAAAAAAATAATTAAGACAAACAATTAAGCCATTCCCATTTTAAAATTAGTACTGACTGTGTAAATGGATGGTTTTCACAAGTCATTTTCTGAATTTTAACAATTCCTGATAATATAAATTAAAAACAAAAAATAAATGAACTACAATGGTAAGGTACAGAGAGTAGTTGCCCAGGTAATAATTTCTTTTCTCATATAAGTAAGGATAAATTCATATTTATAAGTAAAGATAAGCTGTTCTGAAACAGCACTCTATATGAGAAATTATTTTAAAGATCACCTACAACCATAAGCACGTGAACTTTCTAACAATTATAGTGCTGGTCTATGACATGCTCTACACATACTCAAATTCAAGGTAAGACTCTCAGCCATCCGTGTCCAGAACATGTTCACATCATATTTTCAAATGTTCATGAAAATTAAAGTGCCCATATCTGCTGAAACGTTCAGACATAAGAAATGAAATTCCATGTTGTTTTTCTGCTGTAATCAAAAGGAGCAGATTATAAGGACAAACCAATAAATATTAAAAGTTGAGCATATAGTGCTGAGTGCTCTTTCTATAGTGATAACCCAGTAATAACCTTTCAGACAGTGCAAATATTATCTTTCTCTAACAATTACAATAGACTGTGAGATACCTATATTTCTCCATATATCTTTGTTACTAATCCTATAATTGATAATGCTTGTAATAAATTTGCCATCACTAATTACAATAGCTGTAAAACTGTTCTTACTGAATCATGGGGTTTGTTTGTTTCATTTAATCTTACACTCACAAGATGAAAATAAGAATAGTTCAGGATTATTTTTACTGTCAGTTGTAACAACCCCACATTTACAAGCCACAGTAATTGTTTCTAATTACTGCTGTGTTTCATTATGCACATTTCATAGAGAAATGATTGAAAATTTAGCCCTTCATACTAATACATGTGAAAGCGTGCTAGTGATATGCTTCCATGTTGTGTGTCCTCAGAATAAACTGGATGGGGGCTGATTGGCACAAGTCCGTTTTCCTGTCCAAATACAACATCATAGTGTCTAGCCTCAGTGAAAAGCAAGCAATGAAATTATCTCTTTTATCCCATCTACTTTCTGACTTTCTGATCAGAACAGTTTTAACATATTACAAAGGATTTCTCTGCTAAAGTTTCTGCAGGTAACCCATTCAGTTACCTTGTTCATCCAGAGGAGTATCAGTTAATTTAATATATCACCTTTCATATTTCATATTTGACCTATTTCAAATTGCTTCATGCCTGAACATCTAGCAGATATATCAGCTGAAACATGCTCTGTATTTATTTGAAGTACTAAACTGTGCTTATGCTTTCTCAGCATCTTAGTATGAGCTGAAAGAAGAGATGCTTAACCTGTAACCATGTTGAAACGACGGCCTTTGTATCAGGTCAGGAAGCTAAAGATCCTGCATCAGGCACCCCCCAGAATCTCTGAAAGTTAGGAACAAGTTTTTGCATGGCTTCATTCTCCATTAGATTGGGGAGTCAACAATACATAAAAGCTTTCTTCTTGCTATCAAAACTCAGCTGAAGGCACTGCACTCAGATGCATCTAACTCTCTAAGGATACTCTGCTTGTGTGACTGCAGAGCCCCAAACCACGTTTTCTTCCTAGCAGATTAGAGATGACGTGTCAGGAGTTGAGAGAGGCACATTAACTTCAAGAACCTATGGGTCTAGAAAGACTTAGAAGAGAAGGACAATGTGGAGATCTGTCTTTTTCCTTTGCCAAAAACCAAGAAGCCAGAGCATCACAAGAAACTTATGTCTGTGGAGCTTAAGGGATCTCAAGATTCCTTGCCAGCTCTATAATAGAATAAAATAAGCAACAGGAGAGGGGGAGCAAGGGTAAATAGTAAGGAATCTCCTAGTTTAGAGAGCTGATTGCTTTCTTTTTGACAAAAGTTCTGGTATATTGGCTTTTCCTTTTGCCAGAGTGAAAAACAGGTGGAAAAAGAGAAAGTCTGTACTTTCTTCTCTTCTTCCTCAATATAAAAAACAAGTAATCCCTGACGACATTTTATTCTCTTTATTTTAGAATCCACTATAAGCAATTTCCCTCAATATGTCACAAGGCAGCTCCTGTGTAGGGGGGGTGTCAGTGAGCAGAGGGACCCTCTGTTGTGTTCTGCACAGTTCACACATGCATTGGCTTCCTAGGGAGGGCTTATTCCCATTCAGCCAGGCAGTCCTATCACAAAAGATGATGCAATGTCACTACCACACAAGGTCAGGTTCCATGTGACACATTACCAAAAAGAGCTGGCAAGCTCTCATTGCTGCTTTTGACAATCAGCTTCAACAGAGCCTTGGACATTAGTCCCTCATCTACCAAGAGAATATTATTGTTTAAGGCTAGCAGATCTTTCATCCTCTCCCAAAATGAAAATCATGGGAAACATAATGTCCCCTGAACGTTCAGAACAGAAATGTAGTTTCCAGATAACAGAATTACTAGAGCATGTGACCGTCGCGAGAGCTTAGTAATAAAACAAATATCTTTCTATCTTCAGGCTTCTAAGCCATATCCAGTCCAGAATGAGAGTAGATCTAAATTATTACCATATATGATTGGGCTACGGGCTATCCCTTATGAACAGTTAGTCTCAAAGCATTTCTGTATGCCAGCATTACCCAGGTAAATAATCATTGGCGACTTTCTCAAACTGAAAAAGAGAAGAGCTCTTAGGCTTTAGATTTGCATATATTTCTACAACACAAAAGATACAATTAGGTCCATCTTTTCAAACAATAAAAGTAGTGCTCTCTTCAGATAGAAATCCACCAACGAAAGGACTTCATTCTCTGAGGTTTTACACAGCAGCAAGCACCCTCTCCCAGTTACATTGCGAATGGTAGAAAAATCCACTCCCCGTGTTATAAAGCTTGAACCATCATCCGTCACCTGTTCAGTGGCATTTGGGGATTTTCTCCTCACTTTCAGTATCAGGGCCAAACCACAACCTATGTAATAGGAAGATACCATTAACTATACATGAGTCTGAACTTCAACACTTTTTTTTGTGTGTGTGTGTGTCGTGAATAAAGTAACGAAGAGTACATCGCTTTAGCACATTTGGCCATGACAGGTAGAGGCAGCCCTAGAAACATAACATTCAAAAAATGATGCTTAATGCCCAAAGAGAGACATGTTCTTCGAGAAGATGAAAGGAAATTTGTAAAAGTTCACTGCCCATAGAGCATTGCCAATTTCTATACTGGCTTCAGGATGTCAACACCTTTCATTCTCTTGTCTCTTTTGGTTCAGGTTGTCAGTGTATAACTAGACATCTATTTTCAGACAAACCATTATTTTGAAATCACAGATTCCCACAGATACTCTTAGAAACCCCTTTGAACAATTATTTTTCCTTTTGCCCTGCTGCCATCCAAGACATATTTTATGCACACAAAAGCTGAATTTCTAGAACAATGTGAATTCAATGTTCCAAATAACAAACTCCCTTACTAAATTAAATACTTTGTTTTTAGCTTTAAAAATAACTGCAAAGTTCATCTTTCTAAGTTCTGCATTCAACATTGAGAAGAATACTGAAAGAGGATCAATGCCCTCTTTCTCCTATTCATACAAGCCTCACTACAAATACCCACACGGACAGAATTTCTATAAGGTGATATACTGATGTTGCTTTGGAATAGTTTGACATTGAAAAGTTGATTCCCAGGCACATTTTTTCAGGAGGTGAAGAATTTGGCCAAACTGTATGTTTTTTTCTACTTAGTATCACAGAAAAGTTGGTCAGCTCCTGATTACATGAATGTTCAGATATTAAAGCAAAATCATAAGCAAAATTTGCTTTAGTAGCAAACACATGCCGAAAATTAGTCCTGCAGAATTTTATGCTAACTGCTGAGTTTCTCATTAGATCTGAGGTTCGTATCAATGGGACCTTTTCCTCTATCCAGTCAATTCAGGATATCTGTTCTCAAACTTCAAGACTAACAATAGCGTTGACCTGCGAATCAAAGTTTCTGATGCACATTAGCTCAATTTTCAGATTCTCATTCTCTTATTCTGCTAGTAGGAGTATTAGCTGATTGTAAGTTCTGCAGTGTAAGGTACCAGGCTGTACTATCCCATTCAAATCAGTGTTGTCAATGTTCTTGTTTAGAGACTTGTTAAAATTATTCTGTTCTTTAAAACCCATCACAATGAGTCTTCTTGTGAACTTGTAAAGTCTTCTGTACAGTTATGTCAGTTTGTGACACCAATTGTTAATAGGTATTTTATTGCCCTTTTCATGTATTTGCAGCATAACTTAATAAGGCAAATGTAGAGTCAAAAGCCATTTTATCCTCTGACACTTATTGGCATGTTTGTATTGATTTTGTTAAAATATACTTTTAGCAGTTTCCAATAGAGTTAAAAAAAATTCTCTGAAAGGACTCAATGAAAGATTAAGACCAGCTCCAAACATACTGTTCCTATCTGTTCACAACCAAATAAATCAAGGAATGTTTACCAGGCCATATTTGGTATGAAGTATTTGACATTTTATAAATGCTGTACAGTTCGGTGTTACCTTTTATAAGAGGACTGAAAATACATTTATATGACTCCATATAACTTTTGTGTCTTTGCTGATTGATAGAAGTATAAACTGTATTCATGCTTCAGTGTTTAGAAAAGTGCTACATAAATATCTTGAGAGTTAGTACTTTAGACTTGCTGTCAAGCCTGACACCTGAGGCTGGTTGCCCATCCCACTTTGAATAATAACTGATTTTAAAAGTTTTCCTTTGGTCACCCCATTATGCTATAGTTTCACCAGCTGCTTCTCGCTCTAGTTATTCTGAGATGGATGTGACAGTGGGACTACTTTTTATAGACTATCTTAATGCTAACAAGTGCAGTTAGCTTACAGAACAAAGCAGTGAAGTTATTCAACTTCATCGCTATTACGTTTGACAATAGAAAAGGTGATCTGAAAAAAATTTTAAATCTAGCATTTTATTCCAAGACACCCTCATGTTTTCCATCACAATCACACTGGTGTGGTAGCTCTGGGTTTCAAAGCAGTTACAGCAATTTTTAAGTGATGGAATGCTCTAGGGAAATCAGGACTGGTGCTTTTAGTGGTGATAAATTAAAATTAAGAGAAGATGAACATTTTTCATGGAGGGGTAGGAAGATGAGTGAAGAAAAAAAGCATGGAAGACAAAAAGAAAGAAAAAACTACTGTCTATCACAAAGGCACAAATAACGTTTGTTTAAAAATGGACCATTTTACTCTGTGTGGGAGTCTTCTCCAGCTCCAAGGCACTACCAGCTCCTAAATCTCAGTGCTGTACATATTCAGTACCTCCAATAACCATTGGCTTGATTCTGTAAAACGTATCCTATCTGGCTGGCGGCATCCAAGATGTCGTCAGAAATATTTTGAGCGATCATTTGAGCAAGATTTTGCTTCCTCAAATATCTGAGCTTGATTCATCACATCCATGCAAACCGAATTAAAGCACCACCCAGTCCCAGTGGCCAAATTTACACGACCGGTATGATGTGGCCTGGGCTGAATCAGGACTTCCCGTGTCCAGCCACCAACTGGTTTTATAGTCTGATGCAGAGGATCTCCTGGCCTGTGAATGTCAATGCAGCTCAATGACACCTTCCGTTTTCTGCCTATTTTCTGTAATAAGCAAAAAAAGCACAAAGTACAAGATGGGGAATAATTAGGACTTTGGTTTCCCATTTGTAGCAGTAACATGAGGGATTTTGTTTTAGCTTACTTACTGCTTAGTTGACTTACCTCTGCTTATTTCTAGTCCATTCTGAGCCCCTAAGGACTGCTAAACTAGAATATCTACTTTCTTTGAGCGCCTCTAAATCCCCTTAAGTAACCTTACTGCCAGCAAAAGATTTTACATTTATTATTTGTTCTACACCTGAGTGCCTCAAAGGAGAAATATGTTGTTTCAGCTGTCTTTCAGAAAAGTCTTGATAAAATGAGCTAAACTGCACTGAAAAATAACATTTTCTTTAGGGTATCAAAAGCCTGGAGAAAACTTTAGGAACCAGCTCTCTTCTTAATGTAGCATATTTCAAAGCAAAATATTGGTGTTCAAGTATCTAGATTCTAAAGCCACCAAACACATTAGAGATCTGGTCTTTTCTCTGCCTGCATTTTGAAATGAGAAAGAAATAGTGTGTTTTGTAACAGCTGACAATTTGAAGCTTAAGCATTGGAAAGCAAAGCCTTGTTTACAGAGCTTCTTCTGAATGTCTTAATAAAAATACTCAAAGCATTTCATTTTATATGCACCACGTGGATTCAAGTACCCTGATAAGGCACAGTGAATGGAAAGCTGAGGACACAATAAAAAATGAAATCTGCAGATCTTCTATTTTAGGAGAAAATAAAAAGTCACCTGTAAACAAGCTCTTAATTTTCAAGGACAGAAGTAAAGACAGCATCAAAGTACTGAACCTCTGTGCTGCACATTTGAACTTTTACTGTGCCATTTACATAAAGAAGTATGGCATGTAACTGAAATCTGCAAAGTTTAAACAAGCACAAGAACCAGAAGAGTAAAAACAGAATGTCCATGAAATAATGCTTTACATATATTTACCCACACAACTTGTGACGCAATTTGTGGCTTTTCATTATTATCATTATTGATAAGGATCCTGTAATATATTTTTCTTAGGCTTCTTTTTTTTTTTTTTTTTTTCCTAAGTCAAAAATCATCATATCTATTCTGGCACCAGAATTTTAATAAGAATAAATAGATACTTGTACTAATATGCCTTTACTGAATATTCTCCTTTTAAGATGCAAACTCAATTATTTTAGGGACAACACAACAGTACCACAAAACCACTTGAAAAATGAAGGCTGAAAAGATTTAATACAGTCAACACGGAGAAAGAAGATACATAAATATACACTGAAAAGTTCTACCATTTACATTATTCTTAATTCACCTTATTTACCTTCTTATCTGAATGATCAGCTCTTTCCAGTGGTAAGCTACATTCACTGAGTAAATTATGCTAGAGCTCAATGTATCAATATTTCTTTTATTAAAGGATCTGAGGGCTTTCAATTTCCTTATTGTCTGCAATGGCTGGAGCTTACTTTTTATTACAAAAATAATTGTAATCAACTTGTTTGTCTTGTATTATTAGCAAGACACTGCTGGTAAATCCATACCGAGCAAAGAAATTACGCTGCAGCAGATGCAGATACTTAAGATCTCACGGCAAATGTATACAGGCTAGTACTACACCAGCTTTGGCAACTTTAACTTGTGTGTTACAATCAGTATTGCTAGTGGTATAAGTTTCCATTGGAAATGTGCTCCTTTGTGACTTCACAAATGCTAATTGCAATAGAAAATAGGTATCCTTGTTAGCTACACCTTTTACATAAGGTTAATGTCAGTAAGTGTAATATGTGTTTACATTACAGTCTAATTCACACACTAAAAAATGAGTTTGGAAATGAGTTTAAGAATGATTCACTGCCAAGTAACAGAGTAGTATTTGGGCATGAGATACATGAGCAGATCTCTTGTGGAAAGGTTATACCTCACTACACTGCTGTCCCACTCTGGTGCTATTTCTGTGAGAAATATTTAATATTAGTGAAATATAAAAGACTGACATTTTGCTTTTATTGAGGTTTATGCACATACCAAAGCTTCATTAGAGCACTGTATAACTAAGTGAATTCTGTATGAATACCAGAACAAAGCATACATTTCCATGACAAAGGTGAATTCAGCATAAGAAACATTAGCAAACATAACCCACCTCAAACATGTTAACTAAAGCTGATTTAAATAAAGCAAGAAAAGTAAAACTGTTCTTTTTAAAGCTGATGGCAACATGGATTCTTTGGAAAACTTGTTCCACCTATTTGTGTTTGGATAACACTACTGTCAAACTGTAACTGATGTTTGTTCTTGAAGAATCCTGCTAATAAAATGTAGTTCAACCCTTCTAAACCTGTTAATAATAATAATAAACATCACCATGTCAGTCAGTTCACTAGCATCCCTATGAAACAAAAGCTAGTATCACATTGCTAAATATTTTTTTAACAAAGCAAAAACGATGGCTATATTGAATCAATTTTGTTTTCATATTAGCAAGTAACAAAAGAAAATGTTCTGCTAAGATGCATTTCTTTCAATTGCATACTTCAAAATCTTAGTATATTATCACTCTCTTAAACACAAACAATACTATTTATGTCCATTTGATTTTGTAAACAATATAAAGCATTTTTTTTTCCAGTTGTGAAGAAAACTGGAAGTCAATGCATGCTATGTTTTATCTAACTAGTATTTACCCACAAAAATTACTTTTCATTTTAGAAATCTCCTTCTAAACAGAGCTAATCCAATCAACAATAAAGATATTAATAAATGTAATGTGCAAAAATATTACCTCTAATTACAGTAGCAGAACACATACCAGTGTTAAAACACTTGGAGAAATAAAACGTCGTATTTCTGAGCGCCAAACACAGAGGTATGTTAAGTGAATAATAAAAACACACTTGTGTGTACTAATTGGATAATGACATATATTGCTTTGACTGTCAGTTACCACTGTGCCTTTAAAAGTTCCCTTTGTTAAGCATGTAATTTCACTGTTAAAAGTGAATAAAAATCTATGTAACTGCCTCAAGACAGCCTTGAATATGGTACAAATTTAACTTCAGTGTTACTTCGAAAATAATCTCCATTATAAATCTTTGCACTTTATAGTCCCATGTGCTTTATATCTGCCTAGGGTATGTTTTGGTGTTTAAACTTTTCTGAATACTTATGAAAGTTTACAGGGAGAATACTTTGCAAAAATATATATATATTAATATATATGCAAACTGAGTGGAATATGGAGAGTCTCTGATCCGGACTACACAAATCTTGCATTAGAAGAAAGCCCAGTATAAAGCTGCCTCTGATTTGCCATCGAAACACTGTGTGTCCCCTTGTCTTCTAATGCAACTGAAATCCAAAAGTAACACCACAGTTTTGGTCTGTTTTCATGCTGCATTTCCCCCAAAACACTTGGACGATGTTTCATCTACCGCTGCCGTCACCAAGGCAGGGAGACTCATCCAAACGGAACAAGACCTCGGAGTGATCTTTCACCTCAACACATCCTGCTGGTAAGGCTGACAAAATCTGTCATATGTGTAAGCAAATCCCAAAAAGCAGTTTTCCTTGCTGGTATTTAAAGGCGTGTGTCTGGTCTGAATGCATGGGTTTTTAATCATCACTCAGAGGTCAAGACTATCAAAGCTTGAACAATATAAAAGCACTAACACAGAGTTGCGGGGGGGTAGCAATTTCAGGAACTCTGGGCAAACTTTCCCTTCTACACCCCACAAGCTGAGGCAAAAAAAAACACAGGCACCACGCACAGGACACGCTCCCAGAGTTTTCTGCTCGGCTCTTGCCTCTGCTCCCATGACAAATTTTGGGAAGCATCTTCCTTCCACAGGACTGTTCAACCACACAACACGGATATCACCACAAGGTGCATCTGAAACCACCAGCGAGCATCGGATCGCAACTACAAAAGCATCGCCCAGCTACATAGGAAAAAAAAATCCCAAGGCAACAGTTCCAAAATCCCCTCGCTGCACACTTGGAATCGCTCGCTCTTCCTCATTCGCGTCCTTCGCCAGCCTCTCTGCCCAGCTTGCAACTAAGTGAGCGCACAGCATTATCCTCCCGGGCGCGGAGGCACCGGCTCCCCACGGGCGCCCGCAAAATCCACCGCCAAGTTCGCCCCCGCCGCTCGCCCGAGCCGCGCCGCTTACCCTTGCGCAGAGGGCCGGGAGCGGCGCTCGCTGCGGTCCGCGGCGCGCGCTGGTGGAGACGGGGGACTCTGTGGCGACGCTCAGCGCTGAGAGGCTGCTCCCGCGAGCCGCGCGCATCCCGCAGCCTCTGCTCCGCGCAGCTGGCAGCAGCCTTCGCGGCAGCAGTGATGAGCACAGCTTGAGACCTTCCACAATTAGCCCAATATTGTGCAGCAGCAACAAATCAACCACTAAAACCCAGCTTGCGGATAAAAGCAAAGTACAATTTCTGGTGGAAGCTGAACGCTTAAGTCACCGAATGCTACATTTCTTCTTCAAGATTATTCCAGCAAGCTCCTTCTGCTATTTTTACTGTACCATAATGCACTAGGTCTGGCTTTTACCCTATTGAAAGAACATGAATATATTATTATCCACACAAAAGAGCAGGTTATTGTTTATGAATTACCAGCCTTCCCAGCAACAAAGGCTATTTTCATAAGAAAACTCAATTTCATTTTAGCTCCAATTTGATTACCAGCTGAAGAAAAGCAGCCCTGCGCCTAAACCTCAAAGGATTTTTATTCATACCATTGAATGGGCTTTATTGCTTCCTTTTCAAAACTGATGTAGAAAGCTTTTAGAGTAAAACATTGACAAAAAATTATTGCGCTGCTATTTTGTGCAATAACAGAGCTGAAGAGGGGCAATGATTTCTCAGTCATCCTTCACTGTACTTCAGAACAGTAAAGGCTGGAATTAATGACAGACCATAGAGAGGAGCTAAGCCAAGGTCTCACAATGCATGTCAAATCTAAATGATCACTATACATTGAAAAGACCCAAAAAAGCCTGCAGCTGATTGATTCATGGCTTTCACAAGAAAGACAGGCTTGAAGAGTTTATTGCACCACAATTTACTCTGAATTATCATAAAAATGAATGTAGAGGCTGAATGTCACCCCGGCACACTCCAAAAACACACATCCAGGGACAAAGTTCACCCAGGAATTATAGCAGTGCTGTTCATGCTACTATAGTTAAGGGTCTGTCACTTTTCTCCTATTATAGGGGGTTTTAGCTCAGCTGTGAAGCTGTGCTCCAGAATAAAACTTGGCACAAAGGTCTCATTTTAAGGGAATATACTTTTTTGAAAAAATGTAAAAAGAAAAAAAAAATCTTTCTGACTGTTTTTAAGTTAAAGATTTGTAAAAACAACTTGCTAAATTCCGAGGCTTTTTAACAATAGTATAACTCAAGACTGGTTGTAGGGTATTAATTTTTTTCTTTAAGAAATAAAAATTAAGCTGTCAGACTATAATGGAAACTAATCTCTTTTTTTCTCTATTAGGCAAAAAAAAAAGGTTTAAAAATTATTGATTCTTTTAAAATGGGCTGTAAAACATGCATGATAGAACAGTGGAATTGAATTGTTAGGACACTGGCTTTACCAAAGATACCTGGATATTGTATTATGGAAGTAGCCTCCGTGCCACTATGCTTTGAATTGGTTCAGTCACTAAATTAAGAAGTCTCCAAAGAAATTTGTGTAGTGTATCAGAAAGATTCTGTTGAAATTTGGAGGGATTTGGCTCTTGGTGCTCGCTTCTGCACATCAGAGTTGTTATATCTAGGATCATTAGACTGTTAAAGTAATTTGCAAAAGGTAGCTAAGAAAAGAAATGTTCTTGTAAAATTTGTTTTGGAGTACTTTCACTGGAAAATATCTTTAAAATCAAAGCAAGCCTGCAAACGTCCACCTAGGCTTCAGAAAGATGTATACAGTGTCTATACATCAAAAGAACTATATTTTCAGTAAAATACTATAGTTTAGTATTGGGCTGTTTCTCAAAGTCAGGTAGCTACCAACACAACTATGTTCACAAACAGACTAGTTTCAACTCAAAGAAGCTGAGTACAAGAAGATATGTTAAGATTCAGATATACAGAGACATTTGTTACACAGTCCATCCCCAGCCATACGTTCAAGCATTTTCATTATTTCATCTTAATTTTTACTGTATTTGAAATTTCTCAAAAGAGGTGGTGATAATGGCTAAACATTCCCTTCTGGCAAAACCTTGTATGGGCAAACTGATGTAGGAAGCATAGGAAATTTTTGTGTCCAAATCAAGTAAAAAAAAAAAAAAAGCAACATTATGAAAAAATACTCAAAAAAGTTTTCAAAATCAAAAAGATTTAATTGTGCATTGTTTTAATTTCCTTTAAATTATACAGAATGTTGTATGCTCATGTAAGTATTCCTGAATAGAGGTAGGCTACAAAGAGTTGCATTCTGAAGAGCAGTAATATTTAAGGAAGTATACTAGTGAAAAATATTTGTTCAGATACAGCAATTCCAAATCCGGCCCACGAGGCTTGTTGAAAACCAGGGCATTAGGAATATATGCATACTACCAATACCATGGGACACAATTTAACCACAGATTCCTATATTCTTTGCACCATTTCTGTGTGAAATATCCAGAGAGTAGAGCACCAGAAGGGATCTCATATCATTGCATAACATATTTCAGTACAGGTGTATACTTGCAGATTATGAACGTGGTCTCCATATATACTGACACACAACATCTGGCCTGTTTTGCAGTGATCTCATAATTTGTCTCTGTATGTTTGTGTGTGTCATATAGAGTCATATGCACGTGCACATTTGTTTACAGCAGATGCTTTCTGAAAATATCGCTATCTCTATCCCACTTCCTTCAACGACAGAGGAGCTGTCAGACCAGGAAAGCCTTACGAATAGGCAGTATTTTAATAATATGCTGTGCTTTGAAAGGCTGAGCTGACAGAGGGGACCCTCCTCGTGGTGACTTCTCCCACATACTAATTTTTACTGTTAGTGTTCAGGACAGGTAAGCTATTTTACACAAGGCACCATGCAAACCAAGAGCCTACAGCCACCTGCTGTAAAGCTCACACCACAGAAATCTGGCAATGTTTAAAACAGCACTAAACCAGCAGTTTGCTTGTGCAAAACAACTGCTGGAGGTGGAAACCCATGACTAACTTCAGTCCCTCAACATGCACACAAGACTGTCAGCATGAAGTGAGCAGATGTACCTGAAAGCAACAGTCACAAATTTGCAATAAGATGTCAGTCAGAGCACAAGAAGTAGGGAAATAACCCAAAAACTTGTCAATGCCATTTGGCTAGAAGGTCCCAACTGAACAGCCTTACCCAAAGGCCTCTAGTCCTACCATACCTTAAACACTACCTCCCTTTCCAGGCATGCCCCACAATGTTGCTGCACATGCAGCAAGTCTCTGGAGTCACCGCTCCACCATGGGGCATTTGCACAGAACAAGCAAGAGAAGCTGCCAAGTCACTAGTTAAATACAGAAAATTTTGCACAAAATGGACTCAAAGAGATCATTTGTCTGCCCAGTTTAGTTCATGAAAAAGACAGGAGAAACAGAGATTGGTGAAGACTGTCTGAAATGCTAAGATGTAAAGAGGAAAAATGCAGAACTATGAGGTGAAAGAGAGGAAAGAGAGGAGGAAAAAAAGGGAATAAAGGAACTTTAGGAGCCAATAAATGCAATAAATGACATAGAAGTTCATATATGTGCCTCTGACAGTCTTCTTAAGGACAAGCGCCTTCATGTGCATCCACACACAAAAACCAGCCAGTGCTACACTTTGTCCAGACATTCCTATATCAACATTAATAAAAAAAAAAAAAAAAAAGCCTCAGAAAGACACTACCTCAGCCTCTACATCAGTGTTTTACTTTGCAGAAGTGATCCTTCTTGTGTGAACTGGTCTCCCTGTGTGCTTTTGGCCTTTCAGCACACACCCAGACGTACCACTCATGATCGCAGCAATTTCCCTCCTTAGCAGAGCCAAGGTTGTCAGTAGCCAGTCCCATCAGGTGGCACGAATGTCCTTGCCAGCAGCAGTGCAACATGTTACGCTTCTGGGACCGTAGGAGACCACAGCAAATCAAATCATCCTCCTTCACTCTCTTCAGCTCACCAGCTACACTGTAGATGCACCCAGGGAAAATTTAACTTTGAGGGATTACACTCTACAGACCGAAGAGCAGTCAGCACTATGTACAGATACATGAAGATGGTATCATCCAAAGAAATAAAAGGAATTGTAAAGCACAGTACAAAAAAACAGGTTTAGCTATGGAATCAAATGGAAACAGAAGAAACAGGCTGAATATTGGAGTATATTTCCAGATGCCAGAAACTAGACCATGACAGCTACAGAGTATTTTCTCAGTGGAAGCTGTAGAAGTCCCATTTTAACAAATTTAAAACTGCTAGGCAGAAAGAATAAATCAGTGTGCATGAGCTCTTTTCCCCAAGAGAAGGAGTATTTGATGGGATCTTTGAAAGAACTACAAGGTAGCTCATGGTTTCTGTCGGCATTGCCATAGGAGGCGGGAAAACTACCAGGCTTGGGCGTGGAGTCAGTTACGCCCGGCAGCCAGCAAACAGAATTGCTCTGGAGTGGGGAGAGACCAACCCAAAGCCAACACAGGCAGCCATGGGGGCACAGGAGATAAAGCTGGAGTTTTAGCCAGTACTATTGGCACTGATCTTTCAAGATATCAGCTCCTTAATCACATCATACATTTTTTTTCATGATTTTCAGGGGGAAACTGGATCACAGTGTGTCACAGGCAGAAGGACAGCTTTTCCTTTTCAGCAGGACAGGGGAACATATATTACCCACTGCACCTTTTCGTTAACATAGAAGTGGCCAGACTACCTTAACCTAAACCCGGTTTAAATCTTGGCTGAAATCCTCTAACCAGAAAAAATAGTAAATACTATTTATTAGAAATAACACTTAAAATGTGAAAACAAAACTTTCCATGAGAGTTGGATGGCAGAAAAAAACATGTAAGGTCACTTTAAAGTTCAGTTCAAGGTAAGATTGTGGAAAATTATTGCTTAAAGTAGATTTAAATTGAAGAAGATAACTTAGAAACATCAAAGAAGACTGCTGTTAAGTGAGGGGAACATAGCTAAGCTACAGCCAGGAATAGAAGTTACAGCTAAGAATAGTTCCAAACTGCAATAGTTGTTTTGGGTCAGTCCTCCACTACTGGAAGGAAAGACTCTCTAAAGAAAACAATTCTCAATAACTAGTCCTATTTGTGAAATAAGGCAGGTAGTTATGTCTTGCTCATCTGGTTCTTCTTCTCACTGCATATTAACGTGCTGAGAACAGGCATGTTTGATAAAATGTATTCATTATGGAACTAGCACTCTCTTTTATTCTTCTTTGCATTATCTCAGAGAAAGAACCAAGAATATCTTTTCTACTGATATTTCAAAATAAAAGATAGTTCTCAAAATGTCAGGGATATTGTGTGTGACAGGATATAGTTATATCTGCTGCAGTGCCACTGGAAGGAGTTACTTGGTTGTGGGAGGAAGTTCTTTCTTGAAAATGAACAAGGAGAAATAAAAAGAAATGGAAAAGGAAGCAAAGGTTGAGGAAAAACACAAAGGGTCTATTGGACAGCTCTTCTATTCTTCTCTGTGCGGTGCATTAAGTGCATTACAGTAAAAATGAAGGGGATTTCTGTCTTTCTCTTTAAAGTCCAATGTTATTGAACTTGAAACCTTTAACTGTGAGCAAAGCTGTGTTTTTTTCTTTAATATAATTCTGCTATTGATTTCTTCATGCATTTCATCTGAATGATTCTGACAGTTTAAAGAAATACATTACCTTGATGAAAGATACAATTTTTCTCCTGGAGAAAGGCACTTGGGTAGGCATGTGTGACGTATCAGGCATGTGAATTTTAAATGATGCTCTGAAGTACAAGAAAAAGGAAAAAGAAATTTTAAAAGTAATCTAATTCTCCTCAGTAAAGTGAGACTCTGCACAAACAAATCTAACACCATGTCAGATATGCTTCACCTTTTATGAGTGCAACCACCTCTTCTTTACTCCTACCCCTTTCCCTCATCCATCTTTTCTGCTCTATATACTTCTTTTCCATTGCTTTTCTTTATCTCTCTTCACTTGATATTTTCTCATGGCAACTATGCATTAGCTTACTCATTATGCAACTTCTATAGATTTATTTTTGGTAGTGGAGAAAAGTGTGTTTTTGATGCATTTTAATATGTTACCACAGAAAAGATGCAGACATTATTTTACAACCCAATAACCATTATAGAAAAGTGACTTCCCATTTTCTGTCACAGTCTTCCCATTTACACATGTACTTGCTTTGGCTACCCTACACTTTTAGCATACATTAACAAGGCTCCTTTTTCTTGCAAACAAGAACTACATGAAATTCACAGACTTGAAGGTAAGAAACAATCATCTAGTCTAACTTCCTGCATTATGTATACTATAATATTTTTCCTGTAGGTATTCTTATTTCAAGCTCAAAAGCTTCTCTGGAACTACTGTGTATCCCTAATCTTGAGTTTAAATTTATGCAATGAATGACATTACATCCCTTAAATTTTCTTCATCATGCTTCTTCCTCTAGTCTGAATTTGTCTTTCAGCCATTTTGAAGAGAAAGATTCTCTCAAGTCTTCTTAGCAAGAATGTTCCCTGGTTTTGCTTTCAACCTGGGGACATATTCATCTGAACTAACAGTGGAACTGTCTTTCATTTTTGCCCATGCCACACATATCCACAACATACGTGAACAGAAATGCCGGTCATTTCTCCATCACTTATCCTCTCAACATGCTGTCAGCTGATCAAATGCAAACCTCAGTTATTCTGGTGGAAGTGAGGTGGGATATCAGTAAAACATAGCTTTGAGAAGAGATACAGAAATTTGAACCTTTGCAAAGTTATCTCCATGGAGACAACACAGGAAAAGATTCCCCCCAAAACCTTGCCCTTTCTCTTGTCTTGCATATTAATCCTCTTCTGTGGAGCAGTGTAAGAAACTCTACATTTCCAAATCCCAGGAATATTAAACATACTATGATGCTTCTAAAAGGAACAAAGTTCTGGTATCTTCTTAGGAGTATAAATCAGGTTGTTTGTTATCTCCATACCTATAAGCAGAAGCAAATAAATAAATAAATAAATAAAAATCTTCATGGATGAATCACATTCAGGAAGCCTGTAAGCTTGGAGCAAGAGTTTTTGTTTCTGTTTTGAGATTCCAGCATGTTGACATGTGCTAGTTCAAGGCTCATTGTAATTTTATCACTAGCAAAATCTTGCTCACCTGTTCCATTTCCCATGCCCTTAGTTACATGGAGTCCTTACGATGGTATTGTGAAGAGAAAGAAAGTAGAGACACCGCAGCTGCAGAAAGGGTAGGGTAGACAGTCATATAGTCCAAAAGTCGCAACTTCCCATGCTGTAATGCAGAAAGTTAAAAGACACCTCTCCCTCTTTTTCCCCACTGCATAGAAAAGTGGTATACCATATCACTCCATTCTGGATTATCCCCCCAAATGCACATAAAGTATCTACTAGCATTGCCCCCCACAGACCCAGTGTATCTCAAGAGAAAAATGTGAAGATAGAGATTTTGTCAGCACTTTAGACCAGTTCCTGAAGCTGGAAGAAAGGTAATAGCAGAATAAACTATTTGGTGTATGGTAGCCAGATTACAGCTGATTTAGTGTTATTCTGCAAGCCAGTCCATTTCTGTGTAAACAGTTAAGAAGAAAGAAAAATGAACAAAATCTCCAGTTTATATTTTGGATATGCAACACAGGAAATAGATGAGTTAGTTTCCTTTCAAAATTTGCAATGCCAAAGCAAGAAACCAAGGACTACGCACACAAGGTGCCCCTCCCAAAGAATCATCTTGCAGCTTGTAAACCAGAACAGGCACCAGTCTACCTTCCATGAAACTGCTCCTCGCTCACCTGCACATCTTGATCAAGAATCAATAGTGTAAAAGGAAATATTACACTGTTTTGAAAATGGCTCAGCCAGTATGATCTTTCTTTTATATAACCAAACCAAAGTTCAAGTCACATGCCCAATGTGCAGTTGCCAAAATAGGCTAGGTGTCCCAAGTTTCACAGAATCACAGAAAGGCTGAGGTTGGAAGGGACCTCTAGAGATCATCTAGTCCAACCCCCCTGCTCAAGCAGGGACACCTAGAGCACGTGGCACATAACAGTATACAGACTGTTGTGCATATTAAGCTAAAAGAGAGAATACTTCTGTCCACATACGAAAATCACAGTACTCCAAAGACTCAGTGTAAGGCCCTCCTGGAGGTTTTTCTACTTGTTTTACCGTTGGACAGACACCTGTAGAATGACCTTGCTAGGCTACATAATCACACACTTTAAAAGTAGCGAGTGAAACAGCTCCTGTCTTGGTTCAGTGCCTTGTCACTGGTTGCAAGAGAACATCGGGACAAAAGCTGTTGCTCTATGAAGTTGCCAGCAAAATACAGAGCTTCCCTCAGGACATACAGGCAGTAAAATATAGACTTTGCACGACACTGTACAACCCAAGCCTTGGCTTGGCCCAGAAGAAAAAGTCTTGGCTTGATCTAGGTCAAACTGAAGATATTCCATGCAGAAAGAAAACATGAAAGAATATGAAAGATAGAAAGCAAAAAATACAAGAATAGATGCTTCAGTCCTAGCTACACAGGGACAAAATCACTGCAAACAACTGAGCAACCCAGAGTAAGATCACCAACTAATGGCATTCTGATTTGGAAATGCCAAGTGCTTCCAGGGCAGTTACTCTAGACCATCAAAAGAAGAAGAAATGAACTGCTTCTGGATAAAAGACCCATACTTAGCACTCTTACCAAGTTGTAAGTGCAGCTTTCAGGCCTGCCTTGTCATTGAAGGAGTTTGGTCCTCTTAGAGGCATTCTTGAGTAGATGTTCCCATTGAGAAGTCCGGGAGAGGTCTCTCTCCTCTGTGAAATTTAAGCCAAAACAAGCAGGATTCTCCCTTCTCTGCTGTTCTTACCATTCTTCTTATGTATATATATACATAAATATATACTATCACTATCTGCAATGAAAGAAGCATTCTTTATTCTTAAAACTGCATTTTTAGGCACACTATCTTAAAAATCAGGAATAAGTTTCATTATTTTTTTTTTTAACATAACCTCTAAGTGTTCCTTAATTTTTCAGGATAGGTACCACTGTATTTGAATAAGTTAATTTCTGCTCCTCCTGTCATGCTGTCTTTTAGAAACACAAACCCAGAACTTGTCCTACTAGTTCCCTAAAAATATTCTTAAAAAAATGCTCTTGTTGCATAATCCTTACAAAAATCTTGACAAGGGAAAATAATGTGCTGAGCCTACCCAATATTCTGCAATATTATCTTATTAATGCTCATTAGTCCTAAAGATATAGCAGGAAATTAAAACTCAAAAATGGATTGGGACAAAAGTCCATTCAGAACCATAACCAGTTTCTGGTGCAGTCCACCAGCAGGTATTTGTCTCCAGTATATTATCCTGGTAATGAAGCATAAAGGGATTTCCCAAGGCAAAAAATGAAGTCAAATAACTGCATTCATTAACTCACTGATAGGCCAATCCATGAACTTCTGTATGCCCTTTTCAATAAAGCTTTTTTCTTACCGTATTGCCGCAAAAATATAGAAAAATAATACACATACCAGTGTAGTTCTCAATCCTGCATTACAAAAACTTTGCAGCTAGATTATCATGTAAGATATCCTTGATGGAAATTCAAATTTAAAATTAAATTTCCTTGTCATCCATTTAGAAACAAATAAAGTATCAAGTTAGAACAACAAGCAATACAGTGTCTGCTCAAATAAGGAATGCATAAGCTTATGCAGTCTTTATTCAAGTCAAGCATTCCTACAGTCAAGAACAATACAAAAATAGTGTTTCCTGCAGTGCAAAGACACAGATTCTTTTTTTTTTTTCCATGAGAGCACAGCAAATGCCATTTTTGCTTCACAAGAGTATCTAGCATAGGAGGCATAAGCCCGACTGCTTTGTTTAGCACCTAGGCTTAGTAAGAGAACAGAGGCAAAGTTGGGTGCTTCAAAGCAGCAATTCATAAAGCTCCAAACCAGCCCCTCAATGGAGACTTTCTTGCTTGGGGGTTTCATATGGGACTCAGTTCCCTCAACATGCATTGCACAGGCTTCTGGAAGACTAGATCCTTCAAGGGTATGTGCAGAAGTTGATAGACCTTCAGATGTATTAGGCACCAACTAATCACCTACGTGCTCAAGCTGAGGAATTTCACATGGAAATTTGGATTCAAATCGGGAGGCACCAGGTAAACCGCCAGACTGTGGTTCCACTTGGGAAAGGGAAGTCTAGGTTGCAATATTAGGTTTCAGTCCCTTAAATCTGCTTATATATTTTGGTTTATGTGTCTGTATGTGCTCAATTGAGTTAGGCCCTTAGTTACATGTGTACTTGGGCGGATGAGGGGAGAATATATTTGCTCCACAGAAGAAAAGGGATGTCACTGCCAATCTAAGTCAAATGAGGATACATTCAGCTGTGTGCAAAAAAAAAATCGGATTTAATCCATCCATGAAAACACAGGGCTATAACAGAAACCTTAAGATTGGTATGAATGAGCAAATGTGTATATGTGTGTGTGGTAGCACCAGAAGGAAAAGCAGAAGAGGAGCTAGCTATAGAAATGGTAGGTGTGCCAAGCAGATCCTCCAGTCCCCAGCATGTGGACACACACAGCTCCCCAGAATAGCCAGATGGGGAAAGCACAGCACTGCCTACACCGAGACTAAACCAAAGACACAGACTCAAGCCGTCATGAGATCATGGAAGAAATAATGAGATAATGAAAAAATGGAGTGATAAGACAGCAAGGAGATAAAAGACAGGGTATACATCTTAATGACTGACACAGGTGGGACAAGATGAAGAAACAAAGGACTACAACCAGCGTCAACTCCTAGAGCATACAAAAGGCACATCCAAAACCTGGACTTGGTAACCATGTATTGAAAAGAATATTGAAGAACGCAGGAAATATGAGGGAGGCAGCCCTTGACCTCTGTCCTTGCTGGGCCCTTTAGACACGCACGTTGGTGCTTGTGAGAACGAAAATGTGAGTGGAATTAACTTCTTTTCAATTATAAAAAAATAGTCTCACATTTAGCCTTGCGATGATATCCCCTGTATTCTGGAGACACCTGCACAACCTTTGGACTGGCTTTCAGCTTCTCTCATTTACAGAGGCTCTGAAACTACTGAAGGCCCTTTAGTCCTCCTATCCCTGCATTACAATCCGCATGCTTTCCTGATAAACAATAAAAATAGTGACGAAACTGTTACCTCTGTGTCTCAGGAGAGGAAGTAGATATCTCAAGGAAACACAAATCACAGAAATTATTCTTGACTAACGAATGAACAACTATCAAGTGACTCACTTTAAAGATCTGTTGTTGAGAATCTGGTGGTTATTCAGAATATTCACAGAAGATCTGTCAGCTGTTGCTAGTGAATTCAGGGGGAGTGGATGCTTTATAATTGAGATATTAAGAAATTACTTTTGGTCATCAAAGATTCTCTCCCTACTAGACTAAACCCAGTCACTCTTGCTCTAATTCAAATGAAGCGTGGAACAGCTACTAATGGCTGCCATTCCTGTCTAGCTGTTTACAAGCACTGCATTCGCAATTCCTCCTCTGCAATTCCCCATGAGGGAATAAAGCGCATTTCTACACTCAGGCCGTATTTCAGCTGAGAAGTGCTACGTGCACGTGCTAATGGGAAAATAGTCCCTGGGCCCTGAAGTATATTACCTGTGGTAAATTAATCATTTAATACATGTATACATTTAGTAATATTTACCTAGGAGTTACTCTAAAATTCTCTTTGAATAATACACAATTAGATTTAAATGTTTTCCACAGTTTTCTTTTCATGAGCATATTTTCCAAATTTTCTACAGTAATTCATTCTACAGCTACATTTCAAATGGTTTGTAAAATTTTACTAACTCACAAAGATATAATTTGCATAGAAATGAAACTCAGACAAAAATGCTGAAGCAAAGAGAGGAGATTTAAACTAAGTATAGCGTCACAAACAATTTCTTTCATAGGTGCTTTTGAGTGCAGTTGGAAACAGTCATTTAAAAGAATATTATCAAAGAACATGCTGTACCAAGAAATGGTATATTATAAACTTGATTCAAAAAGCCGCATCTAAATTCCACATTCAGATGGATTGAATGATTGGCTGATTATTACTGGCATTTATTTCACAGAGAGAGGGCAGCTTAATAAAAATGTACTGTTCAGTCAATGGTGTGCTATGATGGATAAAGAGGTGAAAATCACAAACATTTAAATCCAACAATAGGACGAAGCCATGGAAAGTAGTGAAAAAGAGTGAAGTGAATTCATTCCTAAGTGATCATCTTTTAGTCTACTCTATTGATAGCCTACTTTAGCAACCAGCCTCAGAAAATAGAACCACAGCTTCTCTTTAGAGTCAAACCATAAAGAAAAGCTGTAATTAATTTGTAGTCAATAATAAGCTCTTTCAACAACCTTTGAAGAATCTCAGAGTGGAAGTATCACTTTTTAACCTGTACTTCAAGGTTTAAAGAAGCACATGGAAAATTGCATCGTGGCCAGAGTTTACGAATGACTCACAGCCAAAGAAGGGCAACTGCTCACTCAGTATTCTTTTTCTTTGAACCTATTGTGCATCTTCTCCCATCAGTCTTTATTCGCCTGCAATATAGGTCTTTTTTGATTAAATGTTGCAAGCAATTCTTTGAAGCAAATACATGAATGTTGGTCCTGTATGTGACGAAGGTGACACACACTTCAACATACTGTACCACACAAGCCAAAGGCAACCTTCAAATAGTGGTCTCAAGTGACTTTTCTCTACATGAAAATTCTCGAGCTCCCTGAACAGAGGAATCCAGAGCTTGAGCTGTGTTCCCGCCAGGCCTTTCAGATCACCACACATAACTGGAGGCCGTGGCCGTTCACAAACTCGGTCGACATGTAAGCAAAGTCTCTCACCTAGAGTACACTTTCACATAAAAAGCAGCCACAAACATTTTATTTTTTACAGTTGGTGAGTGCTTGGTAATTGCCTCTTTTCCCATGAGCCCAGCAGCAACCCAGGCACTGCAAGACAAGTTCTTGCAAAGACCACTCTCCCTCATGCCCCTGCCCGTGTGAAGCTCAGCAGTGAAGTATTAGAGACAGTGAAGGAACATTCTTGCAAATAACCCCCTTCCCCGCTATTCTGTGTTAGCCCACTCTTTATATACATAAATAGCACCATTTCACAACAACCAGAAACACATTCTGTGATAAGATTTCAAAGTCTGGGGGGGAATGTTTATGTGTTTTTCCCCCAGGGGCATGCTGTTCTGAAATACTTGCATAATTTCATTCTCTCCTACCCAAAAAGAATATTGAAAAAAAGTACCTGTAGTCAATCATAGAAATAGAAAGAAGAGAGAAAGCAACTTGCTGACTTTAAAATATTGGCCGCTTTCTAGGAAAAGCCTAGCATGAGGAAATAAAAGGTTTGGACAATAGGTATGTAGTGTTTGATCATGCATCAAGGAAGATGTCTAGCTCAATTTTTTAGTAACTTGTTTGTGTAGAACTCATCACAGACCACAGACTGCTAAAATAAATAATAAAATGCAAAGAAAACTACCTAACTTTGTCTGGAACAAAAATATAACTCAGCAAATTTAATTCTTAACCTAGCATTTCCGGATATAAAGAAATCCTACAAACCCAAAGGGATCTCTGAAAAGCAACCGCTGATTGCCTCCCAGATCTCAAATTAAAGTATGCTGACAGATAAGAATAACTGAATAAGCTGGAAAATGCAGTTAAATTAAGTCTAATAGTTCACATAGTTCTCAGAGGGTTGTTCTGTTTTGTTTTGTATATTGAGATGGAGAATTACTCCACTCTCCATTTGCTATTCGAGTGCAGTCCAGCGCATATCACACAGTGCTCATGCAGAGGGTGTTTGAAGAGATGATTGCTTGAATAATGCTTTATAGATTCTTCTTAAAAATCACATCTCATTAGTATAACAATCAGATTTTACTCAGGAAAGTCCAAATTTATTAAAAAGAGATGCTAGAATTACATAAGCGAGAAGAAAGTAATATTTGTCTTTATATTCCAGTTTCCTCGATTTTAGCTTTGAAAAATATGCCAGCATAATAAATTCTTGTTAAAAAAAAAAAAAAAAAAAAAAGTTGTAGGACATTTTTCATGTCAGCAGAATGGGGAGTGGGAAAGGCAAGGATGGTAGAAACTGATCCATTGCTCAGGTTCAGCCTTTACAGTGGAATAACAGTCCACAATACTGAAAGAGATTTTTGTAGGTGTGTAATTTTGTAAAAATGAAACTGGAAAGGAAGTCCAGAACTGCATCACAAAATTTTCTAGAAATCAGTTTGCCTAAGCCCAGCAGATACACTTCGTTGATGTTGTTACTACATATATACACAAGACAAAGATCATAAACTTTGTATTGAGCAGTGCAGGATATGTGTGCTTCTTGCATTTTCAAACATTACTAAGACTAACATTAAAACCTTGACTCTCTATATGCAGTGTGTTCCCTTATGTCCATAACAAGATACATACGTAATCCCTAAGGAGAACCCTGCCGGTCTTTTACACGTTCCTTGCACATGCTTTTCGTGATTCCAAGCGGCCCAACAAACAGAAATGTAATAAAGACCAACTGCCAGTGGCTTTCTTATTCCTTACATCTAACAGGGACATGTTTTTGTCAGTCTCTCTCAGGTTTTTCCTAAGGTGTCTGATATATGTATGATATCCTGGTAAGCACATCCTTGGAAAACTGACTGGTGGCCTTCATATAAGAAACTGTCTGAGTATACCCTTTAACTGAGTAGACTGTCCAAATGAATTTGTCAGTTCTTTGGAAATAAACAGTTTCATCAAAGAGGCAGCTTGCTTCGTCATCAGTTTTGCTCCTAACAGAAGAAATTTGCTAGAGGTGTGAAAACAAAGGTCAGCAAAGACTCTGCACAAGGTCAGAAAGGAATACTACATATTGCATTTTCCTATCTATCTTTATTTCCCCTTGTAGCTCACCACACTTGTTCTCACAGCAGTCTCCTTTTCTAAGTAAAGCTGCAATGACTGTGCTGTTGTCTGGGAGCCCAAAGAAATCATATGCTAGTTTGTTTCCACAGACCCGGCAATATAGACATTTATTGGCAAATTAGATTCATAATAGTAACTTCAGAGAAAGACATGGTCAAGGCTATGAGGTAAATGGAAGTGTACAATGAAGGCATCTTTTCCTAATGGAAGTTTAAGCCAGGTATAGGATAAAATTATGAAGAATCTCTATAGGTAACCTACAGTGTTCATGTTCTTCTCACGTACATACTTGTTTCTTCATAACCTAATGTCAGAAATTCACTTCCTATTCCATGGTAAGTAAGGATAAATAAAAAGAAAGGAAGAGGTTTTACAACTTCAGAATAGAAAGCCCTACATCCACGTTTTTTCTTTTCATGTAATGCTGTAAGATATTAAATTGTATTTCCTAACAACAGCCCTTTTCAAAAGAGTCACTTGATGTCACATTTAATATATTACTTAGCTCTATAGAATAAGAGCCACATATCAGAAATAAGAAATATCAGAAAACAGACAGCAATTCTTCTTTAGAAAAAAAGTAATGAATCTTGGATGCAGGTAAAGCTTTCACACACCAGCTGCACCAGCCAACACACACACTCCTTCCTGAAGCAGTGCAGATGAACCTGTTAGAAAGATTAGAAGGACACTCACAAGAACTGTTAGCATCAAGGGAAAAACTAGTAATTCTCAACCTCTGACCTAACACCACAAAAAAGAGCAGCTTTTGCTCCTGTGCAACATTACTGGTCATTACCATCATCCTGTGGGGAAAAAAAAAGCAAGGAGCACATTACCAACAGGCAAGGCAAGAACACTTTTCTTTGGACTACTGTCTTTTGATGGACTTTTAGAATGAATAGAGATGAAACAACATGAAATAAATCCTTCTCAGTTTGCATTGTAATACACCCCATGGGACTGAGAAATGAGACTGGGAAAAAAGATGCAGGGGGAAATGGAACATGCAAGCATGGAAAGCAAGACTGTGCCTCCCGCTTTTGAAACTGTGACCAGAGGCCACAGGAAGGTAACCTGGACCCACTGAACAAGGAAATGAGCGGAAGAATAAGGACAGCAAGACTCAGATGCAGAGCCTGGGAAGGGAAAGATAAGGGACCCAGACAAGGATAGACTAATCACAGGAAAGAGTAAATAGAAAAGTACATGTTGCCCCCTCCCAGAAACTGAGGAATCTCACCTTTTCTTTGCTGCTATAAAACCCTCCAGCAATCCCCATACTCTGTGCCTTAGTTCAATTAGAGAACTATAATCAGTTAGAATATTTGGTTAGTTTAGTAGAAGATGTTTGCACAGGGGGTGCAAGTGTTCCTGATGATGATCTCTGCTGATGACAACTTAATGTCACGTGACACATTTCCAGATTTTTTTTAAGTCCCAGAGTGCTCCCTCCCTCAGACATACACACAGAATTAAGTTAGTGATTAGGTGCTTAAAGTTGCACATGTTAAACTACGGAGATGTTGAAGTTGCCTGCAACACATTTGCAAGGCCTCCTTGCATGTGTCCAATGATCCTTCTTTTCGTCATCATGAGTAAAACATCACAGGGCCCAGGCAAATGTTGCACCTATTGGGTTGTGCTGTCTTGTATTTCCACACAGAGCATCCTGAGCTCCTCAGCCTACGAATATCTCATGCCACCCAGCTGCTTCTGAGATGGCCTGCTGCCTTACTACACATTCAAAGGGTATATCTAATCTAGCAGATGTGTCTAAGCAGATAACCCATCACGTTTCTGAGCATCTTGCTTAGGACATTAAAACATTA
Source organism: Nothocercus julius (assembly GCA_013398735.1). Taxonomy (NCBI): domain Eukaryota; kingdom Metazoa; phylum Chordata; class Aves; order Tinamiformes; family Tinamidae; genus Nothocercus; species Nothocercus julius. The sequence continues at coordinate 12,115,079 of VZSV01000013.1, read as the reverse complement.
ATAAAGAAAAAGCAAAACTATCTTTAGGAGGAAGAAGAGCAGATGAGGATGCTAAATGCTTTTAACACAGCTGTTTTGATCTGACGGGAGGTTGTGTGCTTGTGCGTATGGAGGCAAGGCCTGTGTTTATGGTCTAGGAATCAGATGCTGAGTATTCAGCATATTTTTGAGTCTTCTCTGTTTGCCAGTTTTTCCATTTTTCTTACTGAAAGCTTGAAAAATATGCTGATTATGCTTTGCACAGTAGATCTAAAGCATCTTTGCTTAAGATCTATTGCTTTCTGAATAAAGACAGATCCTGAGAAATGATGAGCAGCCTTCTCAGTCCACCCAAACTACCACACATAAATGCAGCAAGATCTGTTTCCAGATAGGAGATCAATACATCTTTCTAGCGACAAAGGGATAAGCAACAGCTACAGCCTCCTGAAAGAATAGATGCTTTAGTATATTAAATGGTTTTATTTTAAACATGAGATTCCCTGCATACCTAAGGGCATCTCCTCTCACTCTCTCCTGCTGCCTCTCTACAGGCAGCCAAGTTTGGTGTTTTCCACACTAGAGGTTTCTTTCTGCCATCCAGTCTTTATGCTCTACACCTGGGCTGCCCCTTAATTGATAATGTAATTATCAGCATAGTCATATTACTTCACACTAAGCATTTTCAACCATTTATCACAATGTTGATCTTTATTTTAAATATAAATCAGGCAATCATTTATGTCTTTTATGTTCTTTGTATTTATTCAAGAATATTTAACTGTAGACAAAAGGTGACTTATTCATTATTCATCCTGAACAAGGCAAGTATGGCAATTTGAAAAGCCTGACATTTGAGCTTTTTGCCAACACTAGCAAAATTATATCCTTCCCATTGTAAATCAATGAAGTAGAATCATTGTGCACAAAAGAATTAAATTGCCTTGTCACTTTAATAAGGCCACCTTATATACAACCTTCAACCAATGCCATTGTGCAGAAAAAGGGTGCATCCTTTGCCTCAGCTGCCTCAGATCTCAGTAGGCTTTCCAATTAAATGAACATCCTCTTAGTCTTTCACTCCACTCCACTCTTTCTCTTTTTTGAGAGGCAATGTCAGAATGTCATAGGCATAACTTGCTATCAGTGGCATGCACACATCAGTGCATATTAACTTCCTCCAACTAGTGCCTTCTTTTGGCAGCATTTTTAACTTGTTTGTCAATTCCAAAATGATGGAACTCCAAGAAAGGGAATTTTTTTTTTGTTTACAGTGCCTGGATATAAAAACTGCACGGCAATAGCTATCTGCAAAACAAGAACACTACACAAATATGAGAATCCTTTGCCGGCAGTGTAGATAATGTAAAATGGCAAAGAAACAACATGTCCAATCAAGCAGAACACAAGTGGGGTGAGCCAGAAAAGGAACAACTTTGTGTATTCTCACTTCACAGGCTAGGACCCTATTATTATAATCAGACCTGATTTTTCCTCTGATCTAACACTCCTTGGATGTGTTTTACTCTGAGAGCAGAAACATTCAACCAGCCATTTCCAGGCTTTTAAATGACTATCCAGAAAAGCTTTTTCATAATTCAACAGCAGACAGCTATCTATAATAGCAACTTGCCTGTCCCCTCCTTTCAAATGTACGTTAGTGTGCAAAGATTGAAAGAGCAACTTCAGCCTCGGTGCTTTCCCCATAAAGGAGAAATGAACACAATGAAACAAAGCTGTGTGTGTTAATAGTTGAAACACAGAAAAGCAAGTGAATCTTCATATTTCAAAATACATTCAAAAAGCTGTAACTTTACAATTGTTTTGGAGTCTCAATATTTTGCCCTGTTTTGATAGATAACTGAAAGGTACACAGTAAAGAAAAATCCATGTAAGAGCAAAAACAGTGACAATATTCTTGATGCTGTTACCATTTTGAGTTTAGTCAGAAAACGTTAATAGCAAATGACCTTTTTCTGAAGGGTATTTTAAGGAGACCAAGCAATTTTCTGTAATGTGGTTACCATAGTGATTGGCCCTCTAAAAAGACCAGAAAAAAAAATGATGCACATCTGTAATCAACCAGCTACAGCAACAACAAATGGTTTGATAAAGCAATACTGAGTTTAATTCCAAGCCGGAAAGACACTGGCTTTTGAAAGTTAAGTATAAAAGAAAGTATTCATGGATGGAAAATAAGTCCTCTAGTAACTATTACAGAACATTTATGATGACTCAGAAGGGATTTTCCTTGAAAAATACATTAGTGCACAAAGATCTTTTTTTTTTCTTTTACTTAGAATCTACCTCATCATCTCCACTGTACTAAGTCATTCAGAAAAAGAACCCAGCAAGCAGGTGGGGACAGCTAACAGGAACCTCCATCTCCTCTGCTCATTGTCTCTTGCCTTGTTTGCACACCTGAAAAATAAACAGATAAAAGAAATATTACAGTTTTAAACATTATCTGCAACTAGACTTATAAACTAAGACTGAAAATGCTTCAGCTTACCTGCTTAAGTAGGGCTGGAGGTGGGACCACCACAGAGTATCTAAGGTCTAGAAAAGTTTAAACCACCCATTCTTGAACGCATGGATGCAAAATTAGAGTTACAAAACTACTACCACCTACAAGAACTTAAGAATTGTCCTACATGCTGCTTCACTCTGGACAAACACCATGGACATCCCATTTTTCACGGTAGAGTTCCCTAGGGGACTAACATGAAGAATTTGCCCATGTTCAGAACAGCCCTTGCCATGGCAAGCAACTGCAGCCTGATACCATGTAATGCCCAGAGCTAGGCACCCCTTCCTTAGCATCCTGAGAGGACCAGGGCATGTCTAACTAAACCCCAGCACAGCTGTATCAAATCCTAAGTGACTTGTTGGCTCATTTTAAAGCGTTCTCAGCCAAATCTTAAAAGCAAAAGTGTGACCCTCTCCTTATTTTTAATAATACACAGCCTAGAAATTCACCTTCTGGAGAATGTCTCAGAGCCTGAGGGAGAGCAAAGGCTCATCTCTGTAAGTCAATTTAACTCTTCTTTGTGTTTATACTTCGGGCATTTTTCAGGATACTGTTTAGTTTGGATGTCCTCTTGGCAGGCCATGAGACAGGGAACCCAGAAGGAGAATTCAGCCTTGGATGCCTCCAAATTCTGTGCCCAAATCTCCATTTGACACCTTCAGCTTCATTTACAGCCAAAGGAGAGAGACAGGCGTGTCCAGCGAGCAATTTACCTGCCTTGCATTAAACCGAGGTACAATCTGCCCTGGCTTCCTCAGTTTCCCCCTTCCTTCTCTGGTGGTCTGCATCTGGAAGCTACAGCAATTGCAATGCATCATTTAGCAGCATCTAAGAGCATCTTTTTCAGCTGAATTCAGCAGCACCTCAACTGGTTTTGTCCTACTCCTGAGAACTGGAAATGCTTGTGAGCTCTGTGCAGCCAAGTTTGATGGCTACATATGAACTAGGACATTTTGGAAGCAGCATAGCTGTGTGAACTTTTGGCTGTGTCAAAACGAACAATCTATGTCACAAGAAGAGCTTATTAACTCACACAGACTTCATACTAATACAATTTTTCAACTTTTGTGTTCCAGTGAATCTGCACAGAATTATAAGATTTCATACTAGACCTACCTGGTCCAGTTTTCACTAGCTCTGCAACTTCACTAGCCCACTCACTGCTTAAACTGTATCCAAGGTATGTTTTTCAGGCCGGAACTGGAGCCACGGCACTCTACAGGACTGGATCAATAGGAAAAGGAAGCATGTCAGGAACACACAAGAGATGTAGCACATGGTTTATGAATATTTTGCTTCAAAAGCAAACATTTATTTTTAACAGATCATGTAAAATTTTAGCACCTTTGAAGATCTAAGGGCTTTAACTTTCACAGAATCACAGAATGGTTGAGGTTGGAAGGAACCTCTAGAGATCATCTAGTCCAACGCCCCTGCTCAGGCAGGGTCACCTAGAACCTGTGGCACAGTGTAACTTTCAAAGAGGATAAAGCTTACACTGATATAAAAAATCAGACATTTGTCTTTTCATTTTTGAATAATCCACTTTTCTAAACCAGTTAAAAGACTGATAATTCATGTCCTAGCTAAAACTGGCACTTCACAAAGTATTGCCATTAACAAACTACTGCAAAGAATCACAGAATGGTTAAGATTGGAAGAGACCTCTGAAGACTGTCTAGTCCAATCCCCTACTCAAAGTAGGGTTACCTACAGCAGGTTGTGCAGGGTGTTGCCCGATCAAGTTTTGAATGTCTCTGTGTCTGGAGATGCCATGACTTCCTTGGACAACTTGTTCCATTGATCAGCTTCAGGGTAATTTTTTTTTTTCTTATGTTTAATGGAATTTCATGTCACGTGTTTGTACCAGTTGCCTCTTACCTTGTCGCTGGGCACAACTGAGGGGAGTCTGGCTCTGTCTTCTATACTCCCTCCATCAGGTATTTGTACACATTGGTAAGATCCTCCTCCCAGCCTTCTATTCTCCAGGCTGAACAGTTCCAGCTCTGTCAGCCTCCCTTCATATGAAAGATGTCTCAAGCTCTTAGTCATCTCTGTGGCCCTTCAATGGACTTGGTCTAATATGTCTGTGCTGCTCTTCTACTAGGCAGCCCAGAACTAGGTACAGAACTCCAGACATGGCCTCGCTCAGGCTGAAGGGAAGGATCGCCTCCTTTTTTACCCACTGGCTATGCTTTTCCTAATAGAGCCCAGGAGGCTGTTGGCTGCCTTTGCCACAGGAGCACATTCCTGGCTCATGTTCAGTTTGCTCATCTCTGGGACCTTTCTGTAAATCCATGGCAACTACTCTCAATCATCATCTCGTTCTTCCTATGTTAGGAAATGGCTTCTAGGAAAACTTGCACTGAGGGTAAGTCATTCTTAAATCCAGACTTTCACACTGGTCTCAGATGCCTGGGGTTCCTGAAAGGCGGTGTAACAGTAAAGACAAACGCAAAGAAAGCATTAAGTATCTCTGCCTTTTCCAGGTTCTTTGTCAACGTATCTCCAATCATTGAGCAGCATGGGCACATTTTCCCCAGTTTTCCTCTGGGTGTTAATATACCTGAAGCTTTTCTTGGTGCCCTTTATATCCCTTGCCAGATTCAACTCCATGCTTTCCTAATCCTATCCTTGCACACTCAGACTGATATTCCTCACAGGACATCTGACCCTGATTCCAATGCTTGCACACTTTCTTTTTATATCTGAGTTTGTCAAGAGCAACTTGTTCATCAGTGCAGGCCTCCTGTCACCTCTGCTTGATTTTCTGCCCATCCACATGGATCTTTCTTGAGTTTTGAAGAGGTGATCCGTGAAAATCAACCAGCTCTCCTGGACAGCTCTCCAGGATCATATCCCATTGGAGTCTTCCAAGCAGGTTCCTGTACAGGTCAAGGACTGCTCTCCTGAAATACAGGGCTAGGAACCTGCTAGGAACTTTTTTTTTTTTTTGTCCTGTCAAAGAGCCTGCATTCCTCCCTGGCAGCACTCCAGTTGCGTGAGCTATCCCACCATGCCTCTGTAATCCCGAAGAGATCACAGCCTTGTAACCACACACAGACTTCTCATTCCTCCTGTTTGTTTCCCATGCTGTAGGCATTAGTTCATAGGCTCTTCAGAGGCACACAGTCATGCTGATTGCTCAGAAAAAGCACGAAAGCTTCCTCCACCATGCTGTCCTCTTGGCACTTACTTATTTCTATGCATCCACTTCATGTGGGCGCCTTTTAGCCACATTTTTTTGATTACAAGGTCTCTCTTGTCCACATCACACTGCACCCTTTGCCTGCCAACCTAGTCCATGGTTTCCTTACTTGTGTGGTTCATCTTCTTCCTCACATTGTTTCTAGTTTAAAGCTCTGCTCGACAGGTTGGCCAGTCCGTTGGGAAGGATGTTTCTGTCCAGCTGTATCCCATATCTTCTTAGCAGCTCCCAGTCATCAGAGAGGATGCCTTTACCATAGAAAACAAATCCCTTTTGTTGAAAGCAGATGCAGAACTGGAAGATTCAAAAATGGCTGGAAGATTCAAAACAACACCTGAGAACCGTCTTTTAAGGAAACCTGCATTGCCCAATAGCTCCTAATGTTCCTTTCAGACCTGTTGTTAAAGAACTCCCTTTTTTGTGGATTTTTTCAGTAATAGAGAGAAGAAATGTGTGCTTTCTCTTTACATACCAATAATGATTCCATCCTTGTCATCTAGGAGTGGTCTATTTAGGGTTATTTGTCTAGACAACAAATTGCCTCACCCAGACTTCTACATATAAGCATTGAGCTACTGGGCAAACAGATACTAGAACAATTTAGGAACACACAAAGTTGAAAAACTCTCTCTGATTTCTGCCCACAATACGTAAGTAAATATCTGGACATATAAACAAGAGTCTCTCTTTTCAGATCAGCATTTCTTTTAGGAACAGGACTTTCCTTAAAAAATAAAACAAAGAAACCTTGGAATTTACCAGGCAGTCAGTGTGATTGACATGGTTATTAGTTCATGAATACAAGTCAGTGTTGGAACAGCAATCACATTATTTTCTCTTCCAGCCATCATTTAGCTGACTTTAAAAACAACAATTTATTTGGATAAACATTCAAAGTCTCCATCCATTATTTAATCAGGCATTAATGAGCAGCTTATAATGAGAGTATTTCATGCTGCCAATGTTGCCATATTAGTTTGACTTTGATCTGATAATGTTCTAAGTTTATCTGTATAATTTGATTATTTTAATGTCAATGTATGTTTGGTCAAAGGATATCATGACAGTGATTGCTGAAGTCTGCATTTATGAAATAAATATTGATTGTAGATTTATGATCAACAAAAAAAAAAAGAAAGAAAAAGAAAAGAAATCTCAGTAGTTTAATTCCCAGGGAAACTTTTCTGTTTTGAAACATTTTTTCATTTTCTGTGAAAGCCCTTACACATAGACATAGCAAGCAAATGTGCATAGATACCTTTGTGCAGAAACTAAAAGGAAGAAGCTTTCCAATATAAAACCTTTGCAAGAAGGACAAATGTATAGGTGGTTGTGGAGTCTCCTTCTTTGGAGATCTTCAAAACCAGCCTGGATGCCACCCTGTGCCCCATGCTCTAGGTGTCCCTGCTTGAGTAGAGGGGTTGCACTAGGTCATCTCTAGAGGTCCTTTCCAACCTCAACCACTCTGTGATTCTGTGAATCGATAAAAGTGAAGTAGCTTCTTCAGACTCTTACTGAAGGATCAAGAAGCTCTTGAATTAGCAACATTTATGCTACCTTGCACCTGTCCTTTAATGACCTCATTCAACCTTCCATTCTTGCAGTCATTTCACAAGCTTTAGTAGCTTGCAACATCTGAGAGAGTTTATTTTTAGGTCAATATTGACTGTGACCTATCACTCAGCCTACAGAGCCTGTTTACTGTTACTGTGGACATTCATGATCTAACAGCACTGTATAGAGCTCAGACACAGATGCCCAGTCTTTCGGATTAGCTTCTACTAACACTGCACTAACGGTAGCCACTGGAAGAAACCAGACTACTAGAAAATGAAAAAGTGATTCACTTTCAGATTCAAAAGAGTATATTCAAATATTTGTGTATGCTGGGGCTTTGCAATTCCATTGTAGTCAATGAAGATCTAGTCAATATAATGCTGTTTGCCACAAAGTAAAAAGTAAAAGTAAAGGATATCTCTCATAAATAAATTTTACCCTAAAACCAAAGTGTGCTTTTAGTATAGGCTGATTCAGGCACAAAGTGGAGCTTACATGGTGTTGAGCTGACCAAATGTGGGCAGCTATTGCTAAGAGACTAGTGGAAGTGATGGTCCTGGAACAGCTGTCTTCACCAACACAACATGCTGTGACTCAGCAAGACTGGCTAGTAACCTTTGTGACTTCTTGTTCACAGTAATACATGTAAGAATATGTCTGGGAGGTCTCTACTAAGGAATACCAACTGTTAGATTACAATGTTTGCTCATAGGAATTCCCCCGTAGGAACACAGCACTGTTCGGGACTGAGGAATCTGCCACGGATGTGATGTGATCAGATTCAGCAGCACACCTCTCATTGGCTCCTCCACCACCTGGGTCAAAAAATTATCATCAGTGCTCTGCAGGAGCCTCCAGGACTGTTTGTGCCTAGCTGTGTTGGCTTTCCAGCAGATACCAGGATGGTTGAAGTCCCCCATGAGAACCAGGGCCTGCGCTCATAAGGCTACTTCCAGTTGTCTGTAGAAGGCCTCATGCACTTCCTCTTCCTGCTCAGGTGGCCTGTAGTAAACACTCCTAACAGTATCTCTCCTGTTTGCCTGCCCTTTTAGTCCTTATCCATAAAGTCTCAACTTGCTCTCATCCACCCTGAGGCAGAGCTCCACACATTCCACTCTCACATAAAGAGCAACTTCCTCCACCTTGCCTTCCTGACCTGTCTTTCCTAAAAAGCCCGTAGACATCCAAGACAGCACTCCAGTCACATGAGCTATCCCACCATGGCTCTGTAATTGCAATGAGATCATGGCCCTGCAACTGCACACAGATCCCCAGTTCCTCCTCTTCATTTCCCATGCTGTGTATATTGGTGCACAAGCACTTCAGGGTAGCAAGCAAGCCTGCAGGTTTCCCAGGAGGGGTGCAAGAGGACCCTCCATAAACACATCTCATATGCTCTTCCCCAGTTGCGTGCACCTGCTGGAGGCATCCCAACTTGAGCCATGTTACACTGGTTGCCCTGTCACTTTAACTGTCTTCCTCCACCTTGCCTAGTTTAGAGCCCTCCTAACCAGGCTGGCCAGCCTGTTGGCAAACACATGCCTGCCCTGCTTACTGAGGTGGCTCCCATCTCTCCCTGTTAGCTGTTGGTCTTCAAAGAAGGTCCAATGGTCATAAAAACTGAAACCCCTTGTCAACACCAGCAGCACAGTCGGTTGTTAACCTGGAATATCTGTCCTCACGTACTTCCCCTTCACTGGCAGGATTTAGGAGAAAACAACCTGGGTTTCTAGACTCTTGACCACCATCCGCGGAGACCTATTTGATGGCCTCTCGTTTCCTCTTGGTCATTAGCACCCACATGGAACAGCAGCAATGGGTAGTAGTCTGAGGACTAGACAAGCCTTGGGAGTCTCTCCATAACATCCCCCTAACACATCCAAGCACCTCCTCTGATCAAGATGTCAGGTTGGCAGATCGATACTTCCATCCCCTGCAGCAGGGAGTCACCCAAAACAATCTCAAGCGGCATCTTTCAAGTGCTGCTGCAAGGCATTGGGTCTGTCAGTCCCATTGCTTCCCTTGAAGCCATGACCAGGTTTTCCTCAGGAAGGGCACTAAATCCATTCCTCAACTTCAGGTCTTCAGGGGGAGTAAAGGGCCTTCCTTCTTCTATGAGAAGTAGCAAGTTGTCAACCTTCATCTACAGTGTCACCATGTACTTTTTCACAGGGCACACAGCCCTCCAGTGACTGCGGAGCAGGGGAGGCTGGGACTCCTGTAGCTGCAGGGTCTCCCAGAATATCCCATCTATCTCTTGCTCATCTGCCCACATGCTGTGCAGCCTGCTGACTCCCTCCCACAATTCCTTTGCCTGCTGATACAACCAAAGAATAACATCAGCAGGGAGGCTGACTGTCAGCCAGGGCCTCACAGAGAGGCCTCAGGCACTGCCTGCAGCCTGAGGCCTGTAGAGCTACATCTGCAGTCGGAAGATCCCTCTCTGTCGAAGTCATAGAATCATAGAATGCTTAAGGTTGGAAGGGACCTCTAGAGATCATCTAGTCCAACCCCCCTGCACACGCAGGGTCACCTACAGCAGGTGGCTCAGGACTGCGTCCAAGCGGGTTTGG
>VZSV01000013.1:12077946-12104502 GCA_013398735.1 Nothocercus julius | reverse complement strand
CCCTTTGGATGGCAGCGCAGCCCTCTGGGCTGTCAGCTACTCTTCCCAGTTTGGTATCATCAGCAAACTTGCTGAGGGAGCACTCCATCCCTTCATCCAGGTCGTTAATGAATAAATCGAACAGGACTGGGCCGAGGACTGACCCCTGGGGGACACCGCTAACCACAGGCCTCCAACTAGACTCCGCGTCACTGATCACCACCCTCTGAGCCCTGCCCTCCAGCCAATTCCTAATCCACCCCACTGCCCCTCACTGTCATCTATCCCACACTTCTGGAGCTTACCCGGAAGGATGCTGTGAGGGACGGTGCCAAAGCCTTGGTGAAGTCGAGGTGCCCTGCTGCACAAACTGCTGTGTCTGCTCACTGCGTTTTGCACCTGGCTCTTGCATAGGCCACTCTCTGGTGCTGATGCACAGGATGATTGACAACCAGTTAATAATGATCCAGGGCCACCTGGATCAAATACCCCAACTCCTCCAGGTGTGGGGCAACCAAGCTCCACCTAGCTAGAGCTACTCCCAGAAGAAGATGAGACCTCCTGCAATTGTGTTAGCAGTCCTCACCCTCAGTTCCTCAGCATCTTCCACTAAGTTTCTCAAAAGCTCTCAATTTTAAGTAGCACCCAGACACTGCTGTGCAAACTGCTGCATCTATTCACTGCCTCCAATAGCTGAGCTCTGCTTATGGTAGTGCCCAGTTCTGAACTGGATGGCAGCAAGGACGTGGTGACAATTGAATCAACCTCAGGAACTCCACTGGGAATTTAGATGTATGTGGAGAAACCGGTCTGCCAGAACTGAGTCTTGCCCTTGAACCTCAGCTCAGGAGGTACAGCCTGCAGAAACTAGGCACACCAGAGAAGCAAGGACTGAATTCTCTGGTGACAAGCTAAAACTTAAGATGGAAGTTGTCAAGAGACACAGATTCCATCTTTCTACTGTAGGAAGACAGTCACAATACAGAGTTTTTATATTCTCTGAAATGTAGTAAGGCTAAAATTTTTAGGAAGCAAAACTTAAAGAAAAACTTCTAGAACCACTGTTTTCAACAAATGCATGGCCTGACTTTCAAAAAAACAAGCACTAAACCTCCCTTTCACTTACATGGAAATATCTGAGATCTTGGGGAAGAAGAATCCCTTCAGACCACAAACTGGGATTTTTGAATCTCATTTATGACTTCATTTTTTCCTTAACATCAGCATCGGTATTTATACAGAAAGGAAGAGAAGGATCGCCCTGGACTGCAAAGGTACAAAAGCAGTAATAACAGCATTAGGGGTGTAGTGTAAGGACAATTTGAGGTTTATAGCAACAATTGGCAGATTTACAGGGATCAGCTTAAGGAGGGAAGTTTGGGGTCATGGTAAATGTTTTTGTTATTGGCAGCTAATATGATGTACACAACGAGGATAGTACTCCAGTAATAGTGCTCCAGAAATAGCACAAATTATTCTTTCTAGGAAGAGCTTGATCTTTGAAGTAGATACTTAAACCTAATCTCTCTTTAGCACCCTTGTCAGCAATGGAGAGGGATCTCACACAAAAAGTGATTTACAGATTAAAAATTTGAGAAGTCAGTTTCTGCAATGGTACATAGAATGAAGAATAACACACCTGAGAAATATACCTTGAACTGCTGATATTTACTTTAAAAGTGTCCTGTGTACAGTAAATAGGAATATAGAAAATGAACCTAAAGGGCAGCCCTGTTACAGCAGCATTTTACAGACATTTAAGTCAGACTGTGCTTGTTGAAGTGGTTTTACATATGCACAAAGAAGCAAAAAGTCCTTCTACTTGCCTCCAGTGTCCTCACCAAGATAAAAAATGCATAAATCTACAACCTCTTATTTTGATACTGATGCTAATGTCATTATTTTTTAAAAAACATTTTAGGTTTACTAGAAGGAGAGACAAAAAAAAAAGTTAGTAGCTTTTTTGTTTGTTTTGTTTTGAAGAACAGAGAGTTCCAACATAGAAGGCAGTGTGGGAGAATGCAAACTAAACAATTCTCCCTAGCCTGGAACAATGTGCTAGTGTGACCATAAAAATCCCACTTCAGAATACAAGGTCCCTTCAGAGTACATGCATTCAAAAAGTGAACTTGGAGGGGCTGGAAAGGGGTTTCCAGTGCCTCTGAACCCTCTATCCTTGATATTTTTTCCATAACAAACCCTGGAATATATTCACCATTTTAAGATCACCATCTTGATCTACATAACAACAAACAACTGCGTAAGCAGACTTGAAGAGCAAAGCTCTTTTAGAGCTTTTCAAATCCTCTCCCAGAAATGAGACACAATACTGAAATTATGTATCTGACCTGGTAGAATAAGAGATAATATCAAGTATGAGTTGTCCTCTTTTTCTTTTTTTCTCTATTTATTTGACATGCACAGTCAAGGTAAGGTTTGTGAGGAGAGATAATATCTTTTATAAAATCATCTGACGGACTTAGAAAAGAAACATAAGAGTTTTGGGGCATAAATATTGATATGTGAGCTGTGATATTAAATTATGTTAATTGGAGAGAAACATTTAATCAGTACCTGCAGGCACTGAACAGAGTGAGGCTGCTAACAAAAGTGGAAGCCTAAGGCATCAGGAGAAAAAAGAGCTAAATATTGCCTATGTAAGACAGAGACTATAACAGTAGTATAGTACAGCAAAAACTACAGTGTGGATAAACCCAATGCAGTTTTAATATTGTTCTAGGTAACAGAACAGAAGGAATAACTTTGATCACTGTTGGATCAAAACCAAGCCTAATCTTTCCACAACGCTACCACTCCCAAGCAGATTTAATACCAACTGGAGACACTGTAACCAAATTCACAACTTTTTCATCTTCTCTTTGATAGGGCAAGATTCTTTTCTGAAATCAATATCCATTTCCCTCCATATTTTCACAAATAAAAATATGATTCTCTCCATTTATGTGTATTAAGAGAAGAGAAAAATATTTTTCTAAAATCAATATCCATCTCCTTCCATACTTTCACAAATAAAAACACAATTCTCTCCGTTTATATGTATTAAGGGAAGGTCCATAGGGATTATTTCTGCCACCAGAGGCCCAGAATTACTAACACAACTCCCTTGACACATATCCCAGAAGCTCTGTTAAATATGGTAACTAAAATGGTGACCAACATCTTACAGACAAGTAGCTTTTATGAGTGAATAAGGTAAAAACAGAATATTTTTAATAAACTGTATTGATGTGAGGAATATTTTGGGAGCTATGCAGATGGCACTCAGTGTAGCAGTAGGAGGAGATTTAAAATGCTGGAGTATGCAGTTTTGTACTATATGGAGATTCAGGCTTGCATCATCAGTGGAGCAGTTTTCTTCTTTTGCTCCATATTTTCACCTTCTGTACAAAAAGACAGAATTATTAGAGACATGAGAACATCACTATTAACCTTTACTTCTAATATTTTAGCATTTGAGTAAGCCAAAGTGAACTGCCTTCAGGCAAGACCTGGATTGAAGACTGATTGCACCGACCCTCCACCAGCTAGAGTTAAAAGCTGAAGCAGGCAGAGAAGTTGCCTCCATATCCATGTGAGAAGTAGGGCAGCACTTACATCTTCTAACATCAAAGCCTGGGAATAGGAGCTGCAGATTTTGTGCTCACCTCCTGCAGTCTTACAGGGATATATTAGACTGCCCTGTCTCTGGGTGTTCTTTGAAGTCACTCATAGCTTAGATAAATATGACCTTAGACTACTACAAATTGCATAAATAGCATGAAGAAATCTGCAGCTACGCTTCCAGTGAACAAAAAGAAGCCTCTAAGAAAGGGAGGTTTAGAGTGGGATTCAGTATGAGATTCAAACAAATATAGGTATTGGCATGAGCTAGGTACTTAAGCTCCTTTTGCAGTTAATAGACATACATGGCTTAGTTAATTTTCTTAAACATGGGTAGGTAGGATCATTTGAGATAAGCTGAATTTCTTGATTAGCCTCTAGCAGGGTAAAGATTTCCCATAGATCTTATAAGACATCTGTATGAGGCCAACAGATGTCTTAATACCATAAGGCATCAGATTTCACAGCATATGTTTACACTTAGGCAACTGTATCAAGTTCCAGTCATTATCAGCATAACTGGATGCCAGAGCAAGAATCGGCCAAAGAGATCCTCTAAAGCGATCAAAGGGCTGGGCATCTGTCTAGGCTCCACAGACCATATTGACTTGCTATTGGGAGGGCTTAGACACCTAAAACACACTAAGATGTGTTAGATGTCTTAACCTAACCACAGCTGAACCACACAATGGGGGCAGAATTCAGTTATTGAAATAGGAATCCTATCTGGCCTATCTAAAATGGCTTGTATCACACACAGACTGTAGGATTTCTGCGAGTTTCAGGTGGACATCTGGAATACCCTAGGCAGTCTCACTAGAAGCCTATATGCGAGCATCCAAACCCACAGCTGTGCAATTTCACTGTGGCTTTAGAAGAACTATAGAGAAACCACAGAAGCCACAACTTGTATATAGTCAGGTCTGTGACAGAAAAGGAAGGTTCAGGGCAGAAAATCAGACAGGCTTGAGTTATTCGCATGTACTGGGTTACATTTCAGGGAGATGGTTTTGCTGGTCTAACACAGGTTGCCACTGTTGCGCTCATTCACTTCTTTCTCCTCCTCTCTTCCACTTCAGCCACAGTATCCCAACACTTGTCCTTCTCTCATGTCCACTGCAGCATTTCACCAGACCCAAGCAAAATTTACTCAATCTCAAAAAATATTTTTTTTTTCCTGGGTTAGTTTTCTGCTCCTCCAAATAAGGAGGAATAGATTGAAGAGGAAAGATGAAGGTGGGATCCAAGAAGACTGTCACAAATAATGGTGTTTTACCCTTCCAGCAGCTTCAAGCTGTTAGATGGGCTCAGGTTATCTCAGATAACTCCATCCCACCATAGAGATCAATTTCCCATATTTTGTTTACTTCCAGACCAGTCAACATTTACATGTTTCCTCTTAGAGGAACATTTCTTATTAGATTTTGTTTCTCCTTTTCCACCTACTTAATCCCCCCTGTTCATTAAGTTTATATTAAAACACTCTTTATAGGTCATCCAAGATATGCTTAGTGTAGTAAAACATGACCTTTCTGAGCTATTAAAGGTAATATTCCCTCCTGGTTCTCCTTACGATTTTCATTAGGGTCGCAGTCATCAAGATTCAGTTCTGATCCATTTTTCAGTTGTCTTGCAGTGTTCCTTCTGCGTTTCTCTACAATATAGCTAAATTAAAGAATGACAACCAATTTAAATGCTCTAGTATTCCAGATTAACCCTAGCAGAAAAAAAGAAATGAGGCTAAGGTCCATCTCATCTCTTTAGCATTTAAGTGACTTAAATTTGGCAGCTAAATTATCTTCATTAGGAACACAAAGCATTTAAGCTCCTTTACAGTTCCTTGAAAATATCTCTTTCTTGACTGATATATTATTCATTCAATGTCCACGGATATAGCCCAAGTTAAGTCCTTGTTTCTACCATTGTGAACAAGGCAGAGCTGTTTTTTGTTGTTGTTGTTTTTAATAGGCTCAGAGAAATAAATGCCCATGTCCTGGCGCCAGCCAGCCAACAAACACCCCAACTCTAGATCTGGTGTTTTACAAGTGTGAGGAGTGCAGGCTTCCATGAATTAACAGTCATCCTCCAAGCATTACAGCTCTTCTCCCACTCTTTCCATCTAGGTGACCGAGTGTGTCACATCCTGACAAAATCCTAATTCCTACAAACATTCCTGAGATTATCATATATGCTTCCCTCTTACATGATTTATACATGGAAAATTGCAGTAAGAGAAATGAAGTCGCTTGTTTAAGGTTACCAGTAAGCTTAGATCAGAGCTTAAAACTCCACTTCACCTACCGAGGCCCTGGATGATTAATGTTTTCCATGAAAAGAGGTTTGGCCATTAAATAGATGGACATGGCACCCTTCTGTAGAAATGTCATCTACCAGACTGAATCATAATCTCACTACATGGATCTCATCAGAAACACTAGAGAGATATGACTAAATCTCAAACTATCTGTAGTGTTTCTACTGGGGCAAATCTAGCTTGCTGGGAAGAGATCTGTTTGCTTACACACAAACACAGGCACCAGAAGAAACATTTTTATATATGGCCAGAACACTTATCTGTAACCGCTTAAAGCCAGGATAGTTCTCAGGTGCCTTTCCTTAGGCTTTCTGTATTTCTTAAGATTTATTTGCATGTAGCTACTCAGCTCCCCATCTTCATTATGTTGGTTCTAAGACCTCTGGTTCACTTTGTCAGGGCTTTTAGAATAACCAGTAAAAAGTTATCTAATACAGTTCTCCTTAATGCCAGTGCTGTTGTAAGCACAGTGAAGTATGTGGCACTCTTCTCAATCCCTCTCTTCGGTGGGATAGAGTTTTAATCAGCCTGTCATCAGTTTTCCATGGCTGAAAGGATTTTGTCACATCAGATCAGCATCTACACTTACAGGGCAGGATGCTCAGAATAGCTTTGCTGTGGCTTATTACATAGATAATTCTCTTTGCCTACATTCATTTTGTATTCCCCAGGCATGTAGCACAGAGTTGTCCAGGAAAAAAAAAAAAAAAAAAAAAAAAAAAAAGTTCATTATCTGTGAAAGCCCCCATAAATTTGAAATTAGGTTACAGATTATATTAATTCAATTTTGTCAGAGCCAATAGAATGAAATTGCCTTTATAGAGTAAAAGCACTCACCTGTAGAACTCAAATAAAGTGAAGGATATCAGGACAAGCAGTATCAAGATGATGAATACTCTCACATAGGCTGAAAAACAATTGTACTTCGTCATCTACACCTCCTGAACAGTACTTTTCCTCCTTTAAATAAGGATGGAAGTAAACTGTAGATTATATGCCGTTGTGGCACAGACGGCACACATTTCATGTGACATGATTAATATTAGATAACATAGGCACAGCTCTTCTGTGCCAGCACATGCCGTGTCTTGGAAAATCAGATATGGGTAGTGTAGCTCTTCAGCGTTTCTCAGAGGAAGAGTCTGCTCTCCAGTTTGGACTCTTAAAAGTTAAAAAGAGACTGGGATCTCCAAGATATACACAGAGGTAGATACGGAGAGAAATTATGCTTTCAGCTCTTGTAAGAGTCTTCATTTTTCTTATGATTTGAGTGATTATTTTACTTTCAAACTCTTTCCACATCACACATTTTTTAGCCTTCCTCATTAAGGAGAAAACCATGAAAAGTGTATACTAAAAGCTACAATTTTATATAGAAACAGCCCTAAATGTATCATTATCCGTGACAATGTTACTGTTTTCTTACCTACCATGACCCTGAAAACCCAATTTTTAAAATGTTGGTGGTTGATTACTGGGCAACAGTCACGAAGCCGCCAGGAAACTTCTCATTTACCCCAAGGGCAATTAAGGACCTAAACACCTTTGTACTAGTGTTCCCGAAAAAAAAAAAAAAAAAAAAAGCATTTAAGTGTTCTTCATCTACACACACTCAAGGAGAAACATCCCAAGTTTCCTGTCCCTGCTTTACAGACCCACTTGCACTGGGACAAGGGAGTTGGGAAGCCTGCTCCCCACATCAGCAGGCAAATTCCCAGTCACTGGGCTGTCATACGAGAAGGGAGACAAGGAGAGGCTGCAGCCGTTGCCACCGCATCCTTGCTGCATGGACAGAGCTCACGCCGCCCCGTGAGCCGAACCTGAAATACACTCGTGTTTTACTCTGGCATCATTTGAAGGAAGCACTTCAAGATGTTATACATTTTTGTCTGTTTTGTCTAAAGCTACTAAACCAGTCTGATGGAGATTTGAAGCTTCCAGCAACCCTGATGAAGCAACGCTTTCTTGGCAAACACGTGTTTGTATGACCCATACCATACCCATTTCTCAGCAGGATGTTTCTTTCAGGAAAACCCTCACTGAGTCCAAGTTAGAGCTGCCTTGTGCCAGCAGAAGCAACACCACGTGCTCTGTCTTCTCCGCACTTGGGATGAACCCCCTAGGACTACAGTGGGTAAATGGGGAAACATAGGGAAGGAATTTCCGCACCATGTGAAATAACCCAGTACTCAGAAAAGGGCACTGGAGCAGGCGTACGTGCATCGATGTGTGTGTTTGACAAAAAAAGAGAATTTCCTAGGAATGAAAAATAATGAGGGGCAAGTCGGTAGGGAAGCTTATAATGTTATAACCTGAAGATGAAAACAAACCATGCAGTTCACTCTGTCTGCTACTGCTGGCAGTAAAAACTGCTAAACTCCCTCACCTAGATAGTCCTTTAGGCTGAGGAATCACAAGTCATAACTTTTCCATTTTCTGAGTTTCATTTTATCCTGTTAGCCACTCCTATACAGATACTGTCTTCTTTTTAATATAATTGTCTTTAATCCTTTCCTATCTATGGCATTACACCAGTTTTTATTCTTCACAGTTATTATTATTCATCCAAGCTTTTCAGGTTGATCTGGTTTAATTTTCTCCTGTTCAGTCAACCCAGCTAGGATTTTTGGATGAATAGCTCTTCTCTGGATGTTTTCAGCCTAGGGTTTTCAGAAGACACCATGTCAAGTGTCCTAGAATTGTGTAAATACAGATCTATGTTATGTGCATTCCTTACAGAAGGAGTCAAAAGGAAAACTGTTCATATCACCTCCTCTCTTTAAAGTGTCTCGCTTGCAAATTTCTCTCTCCCCCAAGGAGAAAACATGTTTGTGCTACATGTTCACAATCCTTCCCTCACAACTCTTCTGAGCATATTAATTTCTATCCCCTTTCATAAAGATCCTGTTCTTTTGTCTAATGTGTTTCCTGCTTCTCCTGTGGTTCGGTCATAGGGAGCTGATAACAGCCGCCTGAAAGGCAAATGTAGATCAGCTTGCGGACACAAGCCAAATCTCTAGAGCAAGTCGAAACGCTCGTCGGTCTTTAGCTGCCTCCTGATAAACTGATTTCGCAATGATTAACATCCATAGCCCCTCCTCATCATGTTATTTGCTCTTAGTTATTTTTAATAAGTTTTAATTAGTTTTTTTAAATATTAACTTTAAAATCAATTTTAGTTGGAGTCTGTGCTCCTGTAAATTCTCCTCCCAGAGGAACCTGATGGCTAAAGAAAACTCTCTTGGTTCATTTAGTGTCCACAGGGTGATGCTGGTCACTGCAGGTCAACTCAGGCCTGGAAGGGCATTAACCAGCTTCAAAAGCAAACAGCAGAAAGACTATGGGAGGCCTCTGCAGGCACAGATGAGCAAATAGAAGTTAGCTACAAATTAGAAGCAAAAATCTCAGATTTGACCAACATTATCTTATTTTTCAAAGTACTCACTTGGCACAGCTTTCCTATAGCAAGTTTGCTTATGGAAGCAGCAGCCTATGGCAGAACACTGTTTTCTTGACACATTTTGGTGGCATGTTTCATAAAGAGGAAGTTCACAACCTATTAAAAAAGTAAGAAAAATAAAACAGTTAATTTAACATTAACTTCCATTGAAAGTAGTTGTGCTACCTTCACACTCACTCAAAGTGGACTCTGATGCAAATCTGTTCTACAGTCATAGAATCATAGAATGCTAAGGTTGGAAGGGACCTCTAGAGATCATCTAGTCCAACCCCCCTGCACACGCAGGGTCACCTACAGCAGGTGGCTCAGGACTGCGTCCAAGCGGGTTGGGAAGATCTCCAGAGAAGGAGACTCCACAGCCTCTCTGGGCAGCCTGTGCCAGGGCTCTGTCACCCTCACTGGCAAGAAATTTTTCCTTAAGTTCCTGTGGAACTTCTGGTGTTTCAGTTTGTGGCCGTTTCCTCTAGTCCTATCAGCAGCCACCACTGAGAAGAGGCCGCCCCATCCTCCTCACTGCCTCCCTTGAGGTCCTTATAGACGCTGATCAGGTCTCCTCTCAGCCTTCTCTTCTCCAGGCTGAACAGGCCCAGCTCTCTCAGCCTTTCCTCACAGGGCAGATGTTCCAGGCCCCTGATCACCCTTGTAGCCCTGCGCTGGACTCTCTCCAGCAGCTCCACATTCACACCTCTACTTCCAATATAGACACACTATATCGACATATAATCTCTGAAACCAGGTAACTGTCTGTGGCAAGCCTAAGCAAAGGTTCACATGGGCTACTGCTCTCGTGTGCTCTGTAGCAAAATGAGTGAATTATTATAATGGTTAGTGATATTCCATGCTTGGAGTCACCTCTTCATTGCATGTGCTTACAGAGCCATTGCTAAATGACATTCATCAGTGCTTCATAGGATGCACACATCTAGGAATAAATTCAATTCTTTTCAGAGTTCATCCAGGCTCAGTTCTCTCAGGCTAGTTATCCTCATTTCTGACTAACAGAAGAAGAGAAAGTTGTGCTGATGGTACCCATAAGAGGACCATAAATTGACCACAAACCCTGTCACTACGGCCTTCTACATTTGATGCTTTCTCTGATTCAATTGTAAATACCCCAACAAAGTAAAGCCTTGTGGAGTTGCATAGCCATGCTGTTCATGGTCTCGACTGGAGCCATGGTGTGCAGGTCACTCCAGGGACCTAGCTTTGCTTTTCCCAGCTCAGAGCATGCAGAGGGACTCACACCAGATGGGAAATATTTATGGCAAAGCCAACAGCACAGTGTGCACCAGCCCCCTGAGAGGACTAGACATCGACCCTTCACCTTTCTACTGCTCACCCAGGGTGACTTTTACTGTGGTCACCTCACTAATATTTCCCTCTTCCTTCCCTGGCCATGGATTCCAAAACACTGGCCGTATTGCTTGCCCATGAATTGGAGATGGAGTGTAAATGAATTCAAATTGTGAATATATTTCATATATGGTTTTAGTTCGGAAGTGCGATGAGGAAAAACACAGTGGAGCAAGGATCCTACCAAGCACGAATCAAAGCCTTGGCAGCTCAGCATTTAAGCAAAACTGACAAAACTGTGTGGGTATCATTTTTTATATAAAGTTAAATATTGTGAAATAAAGCCCGCTGAGTTGGCCTCCACAGCCTGGCTAGGAGGAAAAAAAAACAAAAAACAAACAAAAAAAAAACTCCCTAGGGACATGAGCCATTCAATTCTGATGATGTTTTAAGTTGCCCTTAGCCTCACATCCCCAGCTGCTTGGGGTGTGTTGTGAGAGGCAAATATCTACCTGTCTGACACGCTCACCTCCAGCAAATTGCAATGGTCAGCCAATCAATTCCCCTTCCTCAGATATCCCCTCCTTCGCTTTTTCCACCCATATAGGTAGGACTTCCAGAGATCAATACCACACAAAACATGGGTTAAGAAAGAGATCTGGCAGCCAGGGTTGTGCTCTGGTTTGTTTCTCTGAACACCTTGGAGGTGTTTGTTCTAGGCCGCTGTTAGTCATTTCACGGCTTGTTTGCTGACACCTCATGGATCAAGAGGGTCTGTAAATCAGAATATCACTTCATTATGGTTGGTTCAAATACAGCAAGATACAGCGAAGGCAACAGGTAGAGCAGCTCCACATTAGCGTATTTTTGCCTAGAACTCCAGTAATGACTTGTTGAGCAGCTGAGTATAATGGGATGTGCATAGTCGCTGCTTGCAAAATTCTCACACAGGCAGATTAAACTGCTTCACTGCTTTCCCTTCTTACCTGCAAACCCGCTCTGCAGAAAATTTGAAGATCTTCTCAGCAGAAAACTAACGAAGGCTTCGGATTTTACACTGTTGCCTGGTCCTGGAGAGAAGTTCACGTGCACAACGGGAAGAACCCACGCCATAAGGAAACACACTACAAGAAAGTGATCGGCCATGGCTGGCAGGTATGGACAACTTTCTGTTGACAGCACTGAGAACCAAAGTTTCCGGCAAGCTGCGGATCCTGAAAATAAAGGGTGGAGAGAGGAGTGGGAACCTAATGCACCTGCATATGGAGAAACGCAAAGCTCCAGGGGCAGCTCAGGCCAGTAGCTTCTTGTGCACGGCAGCAGTTTCTGAGCAGCTTGGAAGCCCCCTCACTGCACCCGGAGCCCTGTGACCTCACACCAAATTCTTTATTTTGTCGCATTCCCCAGCTGGAACCAAGGGGGGAGCAGCAAACATTCCCAACAAGGAATGAGGAGCTCAGTGCTGTGTGGACAAAACTGCCCCCCTGCAAATTTCCATCTCAGATGAGATAGTGTTTGGGTGGAATATTCTCAGTCCTTTTGCTCTTTTTTCTCAAGCATGAGAAATGGTTCAAAACTCTTCTATTTACCAGGGGTTTTGAACAATTCTAGAAAAGCTACTTCTTGTCTGTTGCTTTGCGTTTTCTAGCTCATGTTCTTCACTGCATACATAGCACATAGGACACACTGCCTTGCCAAAAGATCAGGCCAGCATTTCCCTGTGTGGGATAAAGAGAAAAGGCTATTTTCACTGTGTTTTCCTCACCCCAGAGCTCTCCCCATGTGGTTTCTCACTGCTGCTTAGTCCTGCCCACCCCACAGCACACAAGGCTGGCTGAGGTACCTGCACAGAGCAGCTGCTGGCCATTCTTTTCATTAGGCAGCCCAACAGGCACAGCCCAAAGGATGCCTGTTAGAATTGGCCTCACACACCTGCTGTATGATTTATCTAGAAATATTTCACCACCCACAACACATATCAGCGTTCCTCATGTTACACAGATGCTCCTTATCCTCAGCCTTGCAGAAAGCCAAACGCATCATATGAAGTATTGCACATGAGGGCCAACAATAAATACTCCAACCTCACTTACTTGCTGTAACCAGAACAACATGAGAATAAAGAGCTGACCATTGAACAGGCCCTCTGAAGCCAGTCTCACGAGCACAAGAGAGCAATCCCTACTACACAATCCAAGTGCCTCGATTCATTGCAGAAGGGAAATGGGATCATAACTGTGCGATTTCATAAATTACAACTCACCATGAGGGAGAAATGGAATACTTCCTGGAATACTAAACCTACAGTTTCACCGAGCTGCAGTTTCACTGAGCTACAGTTTCAATTAGCAATTCACCTACATCTCAATGAGCCCTTAGGATTGTATTGGACTGATAATTACATTTCCTACTTAACCTAAAGGATGCCACAGGACGAGAATGTGACTGCAAAGAAAACTGGGATCCTTTAGCAGAATTTTTTCCAAGACATAGTTAAGGAATAGAGAAAGCATTTTAAGATTACCAGTCCCCTTTGAGAATTTTGAAATATCCTAATGCTCTGTAAAGTCTATTAGGACATGTCCTTTTCCTAGTAATGACTACGAAGGAACGATGCTCAGCGAGACAGCCAGCAGATACCTGGAACCAGGTGTCAGTGCTGACACAGAAATCCTTCTGCAGACCTGGTGCTCCCGTACAGTGGCATCACTCTCCTGAATCCGTGTTTGCCATTGCTGAACTTCACATCCCAGGTAGTCACCAAGCTCCATCTCCACTACTAGGAAAGGGCAAGGTGCTCTCTCCTTTTCCTGCTCTCCTTCCCAGCAGAAGTAAAACAGTTCTGTGGCATCCCGCAGCAGTAGCAATCTGTCTCTTAGCAAGGCCAGTGGTGTGTGGAAGGTGCGGTGGCTGGAGTGCCTTGCAGTGCCTCCAAGCGTTTCCAGCTGGAGAATGGCAGAAGAGAGAGAGACTTCTGGCAGGTTTATCAAGGAGACTGTAAGACCAGTCCTACCGCAGCTCTTGTTTCCCAGCCCCCTGGAATTCTGCCTTCCTTAGTATGGCCTGACATTAAATTCCTTGCTTATTTTACCTCACAGTAAAGCAGATCCTTCGCCACGTCCGCCCCATACTTTTTCGAGAGGACCCTTGAGATGCTGAACACACAGACACTGCAATAAGCCACACATGCCAGGGGAGATGTGGGAAAATAAAACAGCAACAAAATAAAAGAATCAACCATACAAGTGCTAACCCAAATGCTGCGTGAACATTTTCAAGCCCCTATCAAGTTGCAGGCCACAGTCAGAGCTGCAGAAAGGGCTGTTACTCTGACCGGAAAGACTTTCAGTAGGCTACATTTCCTGCATTGGGAAAAGCAACTTCAAATGTATAAAAGCTAACTCCAGCCATTTGCAAAACCATACGTACAAAAGTACAAATATTAGCTGCACAGAATAGCCTCAAATTCAGGGAAACTGTGAGCTGTCTCTGACAAAGCAGAAGCTAACACAGTCCCCTGCTGGGAAAATACTGCTAAAACATGCTGTTTCTGTATTCTCATCCAGTGTCTACAGCAAAACACAGAGCCATTACAGGCTGTTTGGCAGGCAGGAGATCTCTAATAAAAATAAGCAATGCATTGGTTGAAAAGATTGCTTGGAAAATCTCACGAAGCCTACCTGTAACATTACTGTCGGGGTGTCACATATGGTTTGTCAGACTCTTGGCATTCATTTCTAACAGCAGGTGAAGGTTTTCTGTGTCCATCTCCATTGCCTTTTAAAGGCCAGCCTGAGGAAAAGCCTTGCCCCTTACATACGGGAAAATCAAAAGGATCTTACGACCTCTGCCATGCTCACATAAAAGAGAACCTGTGCATGTTCATAGAAGGGATATGAAAAACGCTAACAACTGCAGTCACTTACAGTGAAAAGCATCTCCACATCTGTTGTGACTGCTCTTTTCTTGGAAAACTATCACAGCCTGAGCGGAAATAGCTCTTCGTGCTGTGCTGGTAGCAGGATGCAAGCTACATCTCTGATGTGCTGCTCCTACTAGCCAAGCCTGTAGCATCATTAACTTTCTTAACTCTAGCCCAAACTGCACCCACGCATGGCCAATCATCTGCTTTTCACTGCAAGTCTCAAAGCACTTCGGTAGCTCTCCCCACACACCTGCCACATCTCTCATCTACAAATCCTCCCTCCGCTTTTTCTCCACCTCCCCAGAAATCCTGTAAACTCTTCTCTGATAGACCACCTATTTTCTTCCAGC
Source organism: Nothocercus julius (assembly GCA_013398735.1). Classification (NCBI taxonomy): domain Eukaryota; kingdom Metazoa; phylum Chordata; class Aves; order Tinamiformes; family Tinamidae; genus Nothocercus; species Nothocercus julius. The sequence continues at coordinate 12,089,560 of VZSV01000013.1, read as the reverse complement.
TATAAAAACATATTATCCCCTTGCAAAATATTCCCTGTGCTTCAGGCAAGTACATGGCAAAAACTGGACAACAATTTTAGAACACAAACTACTTGCTGAAGTATTAATGAAAGGGCAAAAATATATTTCAGAATCAAGAATAAATTAAACATGAACTTTTACTTACTTGTTGGAACACAAATTATGATTTGGAAATTCTGATGGTGATCAAAAAATAATGGTTACTTAAGGAGAACAAGTAATGAAAAAACAATCAGAATAGATGAGGGAAAAATCTTTTCTATTTTTCGTTCAGTCCAACAGCTTAATCTCTCACATCTTCCACAGAAAATATCTATCTTCCTAACCCTTTCAATTCCTACTCTATATCCCAAACTTGCAAGCAGAGTGTTTTATCTCAGGTCGTGCAGTGCTGTATACAGCAATGACGGTACGGGTGTTACCTATACGTGTGACTTGAGGGTGAATAGCTATCATTAGCTCAACTAACCAACTAACCGTGTGCTCGCTTCGGCAGCACGTATACTAAAACTAACATACAGACAGGATTAGCATGGGCCCTGTGCAAGGATGACACACAAATTCATGAAGCATTCTGTATATTTTACCCCAAGCGCCAGTACGGATTAGGGGTAGACCTGCTGGAAAGGCACTCCATGGAGAGGGATTTGGGAGTCCTGGCTGACAAGTTAACCGTGAGGCAGCAGTGTGCCCTCGTGGCCAAAAAGGCCAGTGGGATCCTGGAGCAGGAGTGTTGCCAGCAGGGCAAGGGAGGTGATGCTGCCCCTCTGCTCAGCGCTGGTGAGGCCGCGCCTGGAGTACTGTGGGCTGTCCTGGGCTCCCAGGGCAAGACGGACGTGGAGCTGCTGAAGGGTCCAGCGTAGAGCAACTAAGATGATTAAGGCACTGGAACATCTATCTTATGAGGAAGGACTAAGTGAGCTGGGCCTGTTTATCCTGGAGAAGATTGAGAGATCTGATCAATATGTCTAAGTACCTGAAGGGAGATTGTAGGGAGGATGGGGTCAAACTCTTAGTGGTGGCCAGTGACAGGACAAGGGGTAATGGGTACAAGTTGAAACACAGGAAGTTTTAATCTCCCTGTGAGGAAGAGCTTCTTTCCTGTGCGGGTGCCAGAGCCCTGGCACAGGCTGCCCAGAGAGGCTGTGCAGGCTCCTTCTCTGGAGATCTTCTGTATCCACCTGGGTGCCACCCTGCGCCCCGTGCTCTGGGTGTCCCTGCTGGAGCAGGGGGGTTGGACTAGGTGATCTCTAGAGACCAATCTAGAGAACAATCTAGAGATCAACCTTCCAACCTCAGCCATTCTGTGAACCAACTCACTCCTGGAAGTGTGTGAGGTAGAGGCAGGGAAGGAGAGAGAAAGTGAACCTCAAAACGCTTTTAAGATCAAAAACAAAAAAGGTCTTCAAAGTGTGTATGTGTTTCAATAACAAAAGAAAAGCTAGAAAATAAAAGATTTCTGACAAAATATTACAATTGCTATACGTAAAGTTCTTTGCTATTTTCAATCATGGGACATTCCTAAAGTGAACTGGAATAGATGTATCTTTTTAATATATTACCTCTTTAATATACCAAATACAGGCAAGTCTCTGCACTTCCCCTTACCTGTAGCTACACTATGGTCCCCACCATTAACAGCATCCCCATATTGTCAGGTGTGAGTGATGTCCCTAGGATGCACTCTTACCACCACTCTGCTTTATTCGGACAGATCACGCATGTAGACAAATACTTTATTTATGCAGAGATTTGATTTTCTAGTGTTCTGTTGTTGCTGTTTTTCTCCCTTTCATCAGCTTCCATCTTTGATCTCCTGCATCTCTTGCAGTGCCCCAGCAGGTTGAGGTTGCCAAAGACTTTGCAGTACGCAAGACAGTTAAGCTCCTAGTTCCTGTCCCTTTCTAAGTATTGATCTGTTATTAATAAAAGACCATGAAAAGGCCCTTTCAAAACAGTTTAACAACTATTAAATAGCAGAGATTATTTGTATGAAAGGCAGAAAAATCACCACATTTTCCTTCTTAATCTTATAATCTACACAATATATGAAATGTAACACTTCATTGCATAGGGAGAAAAAATCATGGTTTAATTACAACAATGTAGCATAAACACTTTAGTAGTCTGTATCAGGATATTATTGTGACATCTAAACTAAACTTGAGTTCTCCACAGTTACTGTAAACAGATACCCTAATATTCCCTAAATGATTGGCATTAAGAAAGTTTATACAAAGGCAATCAGTTGTTTAATCTTTAAGATGTCATGACATGGTGAGACAAACAAGCATACATCAGTAAATACAGAGAAATGTTATGCTACATTTTGGACAGTTTAGAACTGAAAGTGCTTCACATCTACAGGATAAGAAATGGCTTCATCTCCTCACCCCTAAATGATGAGAGCAAAGAAATAACCCTTTAATAGGTTAAATAAACAGTGCCCCATTTATCCATGCTTATATAAAGTTCCCAACAATTCAGAAGGTCACATGGTGCAATTTACAATCTATTTACAGTATAACAAATTGTAAAAGAAAAAAAGTTCAGATATTCCTTGGTTCCCAAAAGCCTGAATCTCGCTCTCTGCTCTAGAGCTAAGGACAAAAGCTACACACAGTATTAATTTCTTTTTCTTTTTTTTTTTTTTCCTTTTTTTTTTTTTTTTTTAAAAAAGCTTCATCATCCCAATTCACCTTGACCAGAATCAATCCCTAAGGTTGTATTTAACAACTGCTTAATCCCAATGTTTAAGGCATGTTCATTAGACATCAGTGTAAGGGTACTGTCAGAAGAAAGATCACAGACAACTGTAGTGTCAGCAAATTTTACACAGCAATGCTAGTCTTTACAACACAATGTCAAATAAAATCATGTTATGATGGAAGTTGTTCCTGAGTTAAAATTTGCTTAGTACAGCTAAACTTAATGTTTGTACTCCTTCTTCTGGAATGTCCTTTTGTATATGTTCAATGGAAAATTAAAATTAAATTATAGAAAGCAAAACCATGTTAGCATATGCAATGAATATGCAATGAATTTGCAGTGCTTAGTACCACTTAGCTTTTAGCAAGTGTATTTTCTAAATATGAAGATAATTATATTTGTCAGTTCACATTTTTCTGCAGCTGCAAACAATAGAAACACTTTTTTGTATCAGGAATTGTCATTAACTTAAAAGGTTTTGAATACATGGTATTGAAATATAGAAGACATTTTTAGGTTTTTCTTACAATCTGTTCTTCTAAAATTAAAGGTAAACATTTTATATTGTAGGAACACAAATTTAAATACCTACAGATATATTTAGTTTTTTAACATCAGATAATTAACTGTACATTCATATTATTAAGCATTTGTTCCCACAGTATTACTCCTCAAATATGTAATATTTGATTGAAACATATTTTTCATCAGATTTAGACTGCCCATGAAAATTGTCATCATCTTAATCATGCACATTACAACTCTGCAAAGTTTATAAACATTTGCTCAAGTCCAAGCATTAAATTTAACATCAGTTAAAGGACATTAGAAAATCAGAAACACCAAAGGTGTGACTTGATCTCAGCTATATTTGCACTTTTGGATGGTAACTGCAGAAAAACAGCCCAGAAAACTGGACCGTTAGGGCCTGACCCAAAGTTACTGAAATCAATGACACTTTCACAATGAGCTTTAAGGAACTTGGTATGGTAAGTGCTCCAACTGAGGCTCAACATTTGCAGTTAACGTGGCATCTCCTATTTTAAATACAGGAAAGGATTGCAGTAATTACACCCACCAGACTAAGGAATAAAGGTTTTCAATGGTATTCACTGTATGTATTGTCATATCTGTCAGAGGTGCAAATTACAAATTTCAATATGTGAACAAAACTTTATTTCCAGATTTGTTTCTGTTTAAATTCTAGTGGGATGGAAACCAGTAATATACTGAGAAAACAGGATGGGAAAGGAATGACTGACTATGCTTCCACAGTCTGGAAACTCTAAACAAAAAATGGTATCATATAGTGGTATAGAGAGAGAGAGAGAGAGAGAGCTCTGAATGGAGTTTGGCCTAGCCCATGTGCCTTACCTTACACACAAAGGTTAGCTAGAATTTAATTGCTGTGACCATAAAAAATAAATAGCAACAATTTATTCACAAAAAAAAAAAGATTCAATTGATCTTTTTGCTTTAACAAACTGTGTGATCCATTAAATTATCAGCCAGCTGTATCTTTAAGCCCAACAATAGAAAACGTAGTACATAAACACCTAAAAATCACAGTCATTAAAAAGCAGGCAATACATCTTTCAGTGACCAAAGTCTTTCGGTGGCCAAAGCACAGCAAATTAGTCCACCAAATAAGTGTAAATAGATGTAATAGATGTAAATCACGGGCATTTGTTTTGTTAAAAATTATATCTAGTGTTGACAAACATTATCTGAAATTTCATTTAATACTGTTTTTAAAGAACTGTAAACTGTTTTAAAATGTGTGCACAAGCATAAATAAGAGAATTTAAATACAGTGGTCAACAAGAACATCTTACATTTGCTTGCGTGATGAATGGGTAATTTGGAACAAATCCAGAATTATCCACAAAGAACTCTGACCTTCCATAGGTAAGACTACTGCCATCATTTCTAACACTTGTGACCATTATAATAACAGGAGGAAAAAAAAAAAAAAAAAAAAAAAAAGTATCGCCCTGATACATCAATCACATACGCATTCAAAATTACAGATATTTACAAGAAAAAATATATATTTAATTAAAAAGCCACTGAAAAGCATGGACTTTTAGTCAGGTGCTGCACTTTCTGCAAAATGAGGTAATTTAGATGCAAACAAATTAAGTTTAGTAGAGTTCAGGATCCACGGTCTCCACACTTAAGTACGGATTGCTTCAGTGAATGGCTTGACTGTTTCTGTATGTTCAGAGCAAGAAAAAAAAAAAAGAAATAAAGAAAAAAACACTAGATCCAGTTAAATCCTGTTTTGTAGTGCTCTTGATGCAACACTGACTAATGTCAGAAGGCTTCCCCGCTCAGTTTTCTCAGTTTTACAACTGGTCTTTCAATAGAAAGAAAAAAAAAAAAAAAATTAGTTATAAGTTGGTTTCATCCCAAGATGGGTCATTCATGTTCTTTAGAACTTTTCTAACAAGCTTCTCCAAGTCCTTGCGAGCTCTTTGTTCTTCTTCCAGTGATTTTTTCATCTTTTTGTTATCCTGTTTAACAGAGACAGGAATATTAGTATATTTTTTACCACAACAAACAAATCTCTTCCAACCCAACATACACCAATCACCACAAATTTGGGAGGCTCTTCTCCGTACGACAGTTACTAGCTGTTCAAAAGCAAAGCAGCTCTTCCGCCAGCTACTAAAATACCACAAGTCACACACAATACTTGACTCAGTGAAACAAAACCACCAGAGGGAACCACAAGTACTTCCTGAGGTGTGCTTTACAATGCTAGTGCAAGTAACAGATGATCAATAATTTTCAATTCTTCTACTCAAAGCTGATCAATGAACAATATATTTGATGTTAACAAGAACAAAACAGAACACTAATAGTAGTAAATATAGTCCTGTAAGAGCCTCTTTTTATTATAACTAGTTTCACAATCTCAGAAAAGCTTGTTAAATATAATACAAATTAACTTGCTTAATTAGGAAAGTAAATAGTTGCAAGGAACATCTTGTCATTTTCAGTTACGTTCTCTGAAATATTTTGTGACCAAGTCTTAAGCCAGCCAGACAACTACCAACAGTAGAGAGAGTTCGAATTTAAAGAAACTCCATCCCTACACATACGCATTAATGAATGTGTCAGGTCTCAATATGCTGCACTGCACACCAAAACGACATTATTGGTAGAACTGTATCAATACTACTGACTGAACCACAGCAATGCTTAGATTGTTTATTCCAGTAGAGACCATGGTGATGCTGGAAGAAGTGGAGGAGCAATATAATTCTTTTCTTAACTTCTCATCAAGACCCCAAGATCAAGGCTCCTCCTGCTGTTGAATAACACAGGTCTATAATCCAGGGATCCCAAATGGACTCCCATTAGCTTTCATTTCCATAAATTTCTAGAAAAGGAAAGGGATCCACACCTATCTCCTCCTTTCCTTCATTATCTCCCCAAGCCTGTTAGGAAACTGAGAAATTAAAATTTCTTCTTGCAGATCCACAGTTCTTTACTTTTCCTTCTGTTCCCTTCTTCCCCCCCTTTCAAAATCATACTATTACACTATAATCCCTGTGGAAGAATAACTGATAAATAACTGATAACTGATAAATAACTGCGGGAAGCTGCTAGGCAACCTGCTTTTTGTGCTAACGGTTACAAACTGCTGGTCTGGGATTGACACCAGCCATCAGGTACTCCTGGATGGCCTTTTATCCACGAAGCCTTGGGTCACATGGGACATTCCCATCTTGGAGATTCTCTCTGCCATTTCAAGAAGTGGCAGCATCACAGCAAAGGACCAGTAAATGCTTGTAAGTTCAGGTGATCTATAATGCTGACCAGGGGACTGGAGCATCTCTCATATGAGGAGAGGGCTCAGAGAGGGCTGAGGAATCTGTGCCAGTTTAGTCTAGAGAAAACTGAGAAGGGATCTTATCAGTGTGTACAAATATCTTATGGAAGGTGTCAAGAGGACGGGGCCAGACTATTTTCAGGGATGGCCAGCAACAGGAAAAGAGAAAACAACCACAAATTGAAGCACAAGAAGTTCTGTCTGAATTTGAGAAAAAACTCCTTTCCCGTGAGGGTAACAGAGCCCTGGCACAGGCTGCCCAGAGAGGCTGTGCAGGCTCCTTCTCTGGAGATCTTCCAAACCCGCCTGGATGCCACCCTGTGCCCCGTGTTCTGGGTGTCCCTGCTGGAGCAGGGGGGTTGTGCTAGATCTCTAGAGGTCTCTTCCAACCTCAACCATTCTGGGATTCTGTGATCCCAAAAATATAAGAAAATGAAGTCAGGCTTTAATAGCTCTTGGTTTTGGAAGCTATGAGACTCCCAAGGGGTTTTTCTATTTGGAGAGGAACAAGGGAAGAGAGATGTAAATTGAAGTTAGGAAACGGGGACTTTTTCTTAGGGTCATGCACAGGCCTCCAGGAGCACTTTTATCCTTTATACTGAAGCAGTCAGGCCACAGAAAGGCTCACAGGTTATCAAAGAATTTCCCACATTAAATGAACTGTATTATTAAAGATGACATCAAGTTTCACATCAAAGCTGGGATACAGATGCTTTGAGCTGAAACCACCAAACAAATCAAATGAGGTTTTAAATAAACTGTGTCCTAACAAGAAGAGGTATTTTTAAACACCTCAAAAATGTATACTTAAAACACACTTAAAATACCAGCTGCCTCTTCCATACAAGGTAGGCAGGAGAGAGCTTCTGCAATTCCCTCAAGTCACACATTAGCCACCAAAGCTAATTTGTAGCCCTCATGTAAAAAAAAAAGGCCACATGATGAGCAGTGAAAAGGACTCGTTCATCTCCTGAAATGCGAGGTTTTAAGAACCAAGTTGCAAGAGGTGCTCAGATTACTGAAGGATTGTTAAAAATAAAATAAGTCTAAACAGATTTATCCCTACCAAAATTATATACCCTAAGATCAAATAGTATTCCTCAGTCTCTACACATTTATTTTGCTGCTGATATAACGACATTCAACAGTTCACAAGTTGTAATATTCAAGAATAAATGAAGTAGAGCTTAGTAAATCACCTCAGGATATTTAACACAATTCTCACACGTCTAAGGACACATGACAACAACAAAACAGACAGACAACAGCAGCACCTTTTGTCAAACTGGCAAGTTTTACTTTTAAAAGCAAATCTCAGGGTTTGAGTTTAGCTCAAGATGTAAATTCACCCCTGCCAAACCATATCATTTAAAAATACGTATTTACTTCTCCATTGAGCTTTTCATCCTTCCATTCTCTGGCACAAATACAGCAAGTTACCAACCTGTCTTAATTCCTGTACTTCATCCTTTAATGCATATACTGTGTCAACAAGACTTCTAAGATAAGAAGAAAAGAATATCTGTTATAAGAGTTTTCAGAAAACACATGTAAATTTATTATTAAACTGATATATGAAAAGCATTAAAAACAAAAAAAATAGCTAACAGTATTTTCACAAACTTGTGTTAACCACCTCTTATCCTGACTTATGTTGTTGAGAAAGGACCTTTCACTAGCTTCTATGACACGGCCAGACCTCGCAAACAAACAGCACGTGCAAGGCCGGGCAGCACCCTCCAAACTCCTCCACTAGTGACCTAACTCCCCCCATACCGCTAGGGCTACTAGCGAAGCAAGAGGTGGAAGGCGATAAAGGAGTACAAAGTCTGTTTTAATCTATCAGTCATTAAAAATTTTCTTACTTCTCTTCTATAACAGTCTGACCATTACTTTTAGTTTCTTCTACAATAATTTTCTCTTCTTCTGGAAGCAGGACTTGAGGAGCTGATTCTTTACGGGAACCTGTTGCAAAAATAAATTACAAAATGAGCAACTTGCAAATGATATTTGGATATTTTAAAGATTATTAATTCATGTACTGTATGATACACCTCCATGGCCAAGGTATTTCAGTTTTGTCCTCCCCTCCACACACACAGTTACCAACATTTTTTTTACATTTGAATCCACAACCCTGCACTAAAACAAAAAACTCTCTGACTCATTCCTCTCCTTTTGGTGACAGAACCCCTCTGCGTTATTGCTACGGATACTGCAGCTAGTTCAAGGAACAGTACACTATAATATGCAGTACATCCATACAAATGTATCATAGCTGCAACAGAGAATGAATGATATGTTTAACAGCAATTTAAGCCTCAAGGACAGATTTTGATCTCACACTGATATACATCAAAGAAATAATTCCACTCTAAACCAAATTACTCTACCAGTGAGGAGCAGAAGAGAGGTATCTAATTATGCAAGGGTGGAAGGAGGAAAAAAATACAGTTTCCCGGAAAGAAAAGCATAAACACCACAATTGTGCACGTATGTGCGCAGACGTATACGTAAACACAGTCCTTTAGGTCCATAATAAACTGCTACCAAATGAAACAGAGTCCATATTCAATACATAATTTTAAAGCAGTTAAAAGGGTTTGATGACAAAACTCAAAACATTCTGTAACATCTTCAGAACATCTTTTTTTTCCTCAAATCTTACAATTTTAACATCAAAGTAATTCATAGTTTCTAAAAACGTTTCTAATTAGAAAAACCTATGCAGAGATCTGTCCATCCAAAATGTATATATTCCAGAAATGTTAGTTAATCAAGCTGCAACAAATTACTATCATTTTTTCAATAATAAATATTTTTGTATACATCTGTAAATAAAGAGGTGTCTAAGACTTTGTTCAGGATTCAAATAGAGTAGATCAGGCATTAAAGTTCTTGCATACTTAACTACCATATCCAAATCAATATTAACAATCAATATGCACTTGCTTACCAATTCATTGTAACCAATTTTGACTAACCAAGATTAGCTTAATTTCAAGGACAGTTTGAATTGTGTAATTACGGAGTGAGTACCCATTAGGAAAAATTACTTAGTTCTTGCCAGCAGCTGCTTTGCAGTAACAGCGCTTTTATTCTAGGGTTCATAAACACACACAAAATTAAAGAAATCAAGCTCAATGAAAATATTAATTCACCCTAAAAATTGCAGTGTTGAGTTCTGGGCATGAGCTTGTAGAAGAAAAAAAGAATATAGCTCAGCAGTAGGTGTTAAGCTAGTTACATTATTTTAGTAAACAAAGTCAAATATCCTTTAATGGAGGAAAGAGTTAAGCTGTTTCTTTCAAGCAGTCAGATTTTATGAGTAACGACTACTGCACACCTGAGAACAGAAACTCATCCTTGAAAGATGTAAATTCTTGATCTCCGTGGATAAAACTTTAATGGATTAACTTAAAAACAAAACAAAACAAAACAAAAAAAACACAAAAACCTACAAACTTCTTAGGGAAGGGTGATCTGAAGAATGAAGCTCTATAAGGGGCTCAAGGGCACTTCTCTGTTCGTATTATCAATCATTAACTGCAAAATTTTCTCTCACCTATTTCAGTTAACTGGTTACTGCTCCGCTTTATTAGCTCAAGACAAAACACAAAACGTTGAGCTCACTATTATTTCAGAAAGTTAGTTGACACCTGCTGCTATTGGATCACTAAATTTTAGGTCCCAAAGTATCATTTCTGAGCACCTCAGTGCAGCACATGCTGCAGGAGGAACTGAGCCAAGAAGGAGAACTGTGTTTCTCCCTTATGATTCCCTTCAGCCAAAGGGAGCAGCACATTATGGTGCTATGGAGCTCCATTCAGTTGTCTTTGCCTGGTCAGATTAACATGGGCCCTTTGAAAGGTAGAAATAGCATGGAGGAGACAGCTTTAAAAAAAAAAAAAAAAATCACAGCTGTACAGTTATATAAGGGCATGCATGCAAAACAGATGTACAGCATATGCTTGCAGATTGCACAGCACAGAACACACTTAACACTACTGAGACACAGGAGGTACAGTTTCATAAAAACAAAGATTTCCACGAACATACAAATAGGGACAGCTACTACGCACGTACACACTTACGTGATGTGAACCATTGCTGTCAACAGTGATCTTTTTGTGACACAACACATTAACTAACATGGAATTTAGATACCACAAGTTTTAAGCTGGCTTTCATTGTTCTGATACCCTTAATCATATCGGAACTTTTTTCATTCATATCACAGACCCTCTCTGCTTTTATTGTTCATCTCTATACCAAAAAAAAATTTGCATTTTTCCTTTATCTTCCTGTATCTTTAACCTCAAAGTATCAAAAGGCATAAGCATGCATCTATCCTGCAACAAAACTGTCATCAAATGACTATTTACACAATATCAGACTTCCTGTGCCAAATTCTAAGAGCTACCAGTATTTCATTGTCTTGTTTTTCCATGCCACAAATGCCAAAAGCTTTTTTTTTTTTTTTTTTAAAATGCACTTACTTGCAAATGTGCATCTAAATTGAATTTTTAAAAGGTGTCATTTCATTACTGGCACTAAGTAATAGTCCCTAAATTGCACCCTGTGCCTCTGTCAGGTCCTCTATTTTCTATGTAAGCCTTTCTTGGCAGAAAACTTCTACAAGCCACAGCTTTAGGACAGAAAGATAGGGGTTATTTTATAGTATGTACATTACATCAGAGCAGTGGATATTACATACAGAGTTGCATTAAGTCCAGGAGGTTGCAACAACTTAGATCACCCTTAAGCACCTCTCTAAGATGTATTCAGGTTTCACAAAGCAGCACAGAAGAATCAAAATTTACTTTAGGCTGCCATAGCTACCATTCCTCCACCCCAAATTTGCCAGTTCTGTGCTGAATTTCCCAGAGACGTTACTCAGCCTCATTCTGACTCGAACATGCAAAAAGACCATGTGTAAACTGACTTCTAACAACCCCAGCCCTGCACTACTTTTGGGACAGTGCAACCAAAAGCTCTAGTTTAAGCCAAGGATGGAAGGAGAGAGAGGGAGGGAGAGGGAAA